>JAVLUX010000008.1:9282500-9737500 GCA_032164185.1 Moxostoma hubbsi | reverse complement strand
TGACTATTGAGCTTCTTAACGGATTTGTACTGCGCCCGCAGTTATTTTTGCTGAGATGCAGATGAGTGATGTCACGCAACATGTTGGACCCAGAGAGATGTACAAATTTAGTGATAAACATTCATTTTTATTAAATGATATCGGTCAGTGAGTCAAAGTTCCTACATTACAAAATCAAAAATGAACCAACAGCATATTAGGGAGGTGGTCATAATGTTTTGGCTCGCCAGTGTAACATCATCTTTGTGTTCCCGAAAATAAAGAAAGCCAAACAGGTTTATAAAAACATGGGGGTGAGTAAATGTTGACATCATTTTAAATGTTTGGGTGAACTATCCCGTTAAGACCACTGCCATTTTTGTTCCTTTTATGTGACATCACAATGGTCAAGTGAGAAATGTTGGAGTAAGTGTGCAAACACAATGGGTTGATTTTAATAAGGCTATTTTAATATAAGTGAGTATATAGTATTAAACGGTCTAATATTAAAACATCTGACTCCTGTGAAAACATGAAACTCATGTGCATTTTACCTGACCCTAGAGCTATTGCTGTGCTTCCTAAATGGATTTCTCTGTTTGTTGTGAGCGCAACACGCATGCAAATGCACTGCGTTATATCATAAACTCCTGCTGTGCAATGAAATGTTTTGATCTCATTGACATCTCTAGAGTGCATGTTATGTTGTGACTTTGCTTGATTGCTTTTGGGTGTTTGTTGTCCTCAGGACCATCAGTATATTCGCGACGACCTTCCTCATCGGGACCACCGTTCAGAGCTGCGACCGTCCTCATCAGACAGGGCTCAGGCTCACAACTATAAAAACCGCGAGCGCTTCGCCACCATCAAATCAGCCTCACTGGTGAGCCGAAAGAATGACATCATCCCTACTTATTCTCTCTGTCATCTGATTGCCCCCCTCCCTCTCTTCACGCTTGCTTTCCTTTCTTCCTTTGCTTTAATACACTCTGCAGTCATTCAAGCTCTCCTCTGTTTCTCTCTCTCTCTCTCTCTCTCTCTCTCTTATTCCCTCCTGGTGGTCTTTGCTGCCTCCTCTTCCTGTGTTACCCTCTCTTTATTTGAGGAGAAAAAAATGAGCCCTACTTCCTCTCTCACGTTTGTTGTCAAGGCAACGTGAATCAGTCAATAGCTAGCTGCACTCCTCGCACGAGTCATTGGCGTACTATCAGTTGATTTGCTTTAGTCTGACACAAAGGACGTTGTACATACAGTAAGGTTTCGTGAAAAAACGGTTTCTATTTGTATTACGACATAAGATCGGTGTCAAGCATTCATGATACAATTCCTTGTGCAATTAAGTGGGGGATAAAAACTCTATTGTGATACAACCACTTGCACTGTAATTGGTTAATGTATGGAGATCACAGCCAGGCACTGTAGTCGATCCCAGTATGCTTGGTTTAAATGATGATGTCACCTGTTTTGGCTCTGTTTTGCTGGAGCGCTAGCGCCCTCTTGGGGCAGACAAGGGTAGTGGACTTTGTCTGTTAGTACAGACACTCATCTATCATTTCAGATGATCACAAAGGAGTTTAGCTTCATCTGGGGCTTTAGGCATGGTACACCACGATGATCAAATTCGATTTTTTTGTTGCTTGCTTGGTGGAATCGAATGAACGCTTTTGTTTAGTGTAGTGTGTATTTTGCAATCGTGTAGAATGAGTCAAGGAGCAAGGCTGTGTGGAAAAATAGACTCTCTTTGTGTTGAAAAGCAGAGGGAGGGAGGTGTAGAGAGAAAGTGAGAGAGATGAAGGATAGATAAAGGAAGAATGTGGAAAAGGTAGTGCTTTCGAACGAATGCAATGGAGAAATGTAGCATCTTAACAATGTTAAAGCATCATTGACAAAGTTCTTATGCAAAAGAACAGAGGGTAAAGTTACATTACATGTTGTAAACAAAGTATATGATAGCTGGCCATTTATGTCATAATATGAGACTACATTTATATTTAACCCTTAAATGCTAGGCAATTGTCCCAGTAACTCTTACATATTCGGGTGTTTAGAGTCCCGGCACGTATATCTATCAGAAATTGATCTACAGAATGCTCAGATAGTGTGCAATTTTCATAATAATTTTTAGACAATTAGAAAATAATCAAATAAAATATGTTTTGATGTTTTATTTTTTCATATATCAAACGGATAATGCAACAAATCAGGACAAATCTAGAAGAGGATGAATCATTTTCACACTGAAATTTAATGAGACGCAACTGGTTGTCAATCCCATATTGAGCTACAAAGAACACATAATCTACACATAAGCTACACACATTACACATGTTTGTTCTCAGGCAATTATTGAATCAAAATATTTGCACAGGTTACAGTGCATAATTTCAATAGTACACCCAAATGAAAACAGTCATATCATACTGTTAATAAAAAAAAAAGAAAAAAAAAAAGATAAATTGTCACACATTATACATGCATTTCTGCATATATACAGTGAAATTATTTATTTTTCACATATCCCAGCTAAGCTGGGGTCAGAGTGCAGGGTCAGCCATGAACCCCCGACCTTCTGGTCAGTAACCCAGAGCCTTAACCACTGAGCCGCCGATTACTTCGATGTTGTTTCTTCATCAAATAGCAATGTCAAAAGTAAATCGAGAAATTGCATGTATAATATGTATGTAAACGCATATGGGATACTGATAATTTACCATTGTTGATAATTCATTGCTGCACAGAAAATCGATGTGAAAGTATTTATTTGTATGACTATACTACTTGTTTTTCTTGTAATAAACAAGTAAATAATTATCCTGTGATAGTAAACTTTAAATAGATGTGAAATAATCATAAAAAAAATGTATGGAAGTGCCTGAGGTATGCGTTTAAGGGTTAATTATTTAGTAGACACATGTATCTAAAAAGTGACTTAAAATTGAGGAAAAACAAAGCCAGTTTATTATATTTGGGCAAGTGATTTTCACAATTTTTGCAATACCAAAGATTCATATCTTAGGCTTATCTTTTGTTTGCATTTTTGCCAACTGTCCTATGATTTAGTCGTCTCCTGCTCACAATTTTGCATTTACATTTAAGGCATAGTGCACCTAAAAAATGTATTATTTTAGTATTTACTCACTCATGTTGTTCCATACCCAAATTACTGGCACAGGAGTCTCGAATCACAATTCATTCAAAAAGAGTTTGACATTTAAAATGCCAAACTATTTACGCAAAACACAAATAATTGGCTAACACCAACCGAACTGTTTTTAATCATACTTCCTGGTATTTAAGAAAATCTGATGTTAGTATGGCATTCCTACATAGCAGCATGCCACGATACCTTGAAATGCTGTCTAGATAGGCACAGAATTAGGCTACAAATGCTGTCAATTAAGCTCAGCTTGTATTGAACCGGGAACATTTCTTTAAGTGTGCCATTTATACAAAACTGTCTGGCTCTTTGGCTTTTCTGCTAAACGTTATTTTGTCCACTTAATACATTCAACTCCATCTGCTCCAGTTCGCATTCAACACATTGCATCTGAACTTTAATTTTAATTGACTTCAGTGAAGTCAAGGCCCATTATTTTTACCTTTAACTTTGAAGCATCCCTTTCAACCCTTACCATTGTTCTTTTGTCACCAGGGCATAGTGCTAACCCTAACACATGCCTTTGGTGTGTCTGAAAGGGGCATTTGGGCAGAAAGCGATTGGATTGGTGACTGTGGTTACAGTGGTGCTACTGATTCAGGCTGATTAGGAAATTTCCCCAATCAACAGGCGTCTCATGTGACCAGCCTACTAAATGGTGCTTAGCTCGTGTGCAGGGCCAGGCCTCTCTGAGAACCTCTTTCATTCCAGGCGCACCTGCAAGGAGAGAGGAAAGCAGTGTTCCCCCACTCTCTTTATCTTCATCGCTCTCTCTTTCTGTCTCTCTTTCTCTCCCGGGTTGGTTTTGACTGAGTACTTTTGGGGAATGTAGTGCAGCCGATGCTCAATGTTCTCGCGGGTGGTTTACATCGCCAACATGTTTGGCTTGAGGAGTTCAGGTGGGAGTTACGAGAAGCTCAACGAACAGTTTGATCTGGACACACCCTTCTTCCAGGTTTGTTTGGGGATCAAGTTAAAGGAACAGTGGGGTATTTCTGGTTTTGTTTATTTATTGGCGTGAGTGATCTCTTGCTCTGAAAGACGCACAAAAGCGTTTATGTTGATCCGAGTTGGCGTTAACTGAAACTCTTCCATCATTTACCAAATTTGATTAACTTTGACGGAGTAAAAAAAATGCTTTGTCATTTTGACAGATGCAGATTTTTTTCTGCTATTACACAATTTGTCCAAATTGAGTAATTCCTGAAATCGAGTCTCAAACTATTATCCATCCTGTGACAAATAGGAGGGGATTTGGCTCCCCCAACTGAACCGGGTTTCTCCCAAAGTTTTTTTACTTTTTTTTTCTCCATTTACTAACATCGTATGGAGTTTTGGGTTCCTTGTCACAGTTGCCTTTGGCTTGCTCACTTGGGGCTGTAAGACTCCTTTTTAAGGCATGTTTTTCAATCATGTTTTTTCATTTAAACTGCTCAATTTTCTGTTACAGCATCATTTTATATAAAGCTGCTTTAAAATGATGTATGCTCTTTAAAAAGCACTATAAAAATAAAAATTACTTGACAAATGGGTTTGGTTAAACAATAAGATGAAAAAAACGGCACAATACTATATTATAATCCATTTTTGGCAGGACAGTCAAAATAAATGTATGCCATATTTCTCAGTTTCAGTGTTTGTGTAGTTACTGTGCTTAAACTTTGTAGAGCAGCATTGGGTTACCCTACTTTAAGAGAATCCCACTTGATGCTAATAAGGGTTAGACTTGAACAAAGGGAGAGAAAGTTAAGTTTTAAAGTGTTCCCGTCAATCCTGTGAAAACAGAATGGGAAGATGTGAGTGTAACCGGTCCTGTTCAACCCACTCTGAGCGGTATTCGAACCGGGGTCTCTGGCATGGGAGGTGGACACGATAAAGGCTACAGCCTCTAACGTCAATCGCTAATGCGCCCCATGACTCCCGTTACTCTCACCCCCCTAAACCTCACTCCCATCCGGGTCAAGGCACCGGATCATGATACTGCATTGTCTCGTCTTGAAATAGTGATTGTGATTTTAATGTTACACTGAAAATACCAAGCGTCACAATATTTTACTGACGGATAAGAAGAGAGCATGAAGGGAAATTTAGAGTAACTGAGATGAGTAACATTCAACTTAGTTGCATTTATTCACTTTGCTACACTGCCACAAGTATATTCAGTAGTCATTTTTAGTGTTTTTGCCTAACTTTTCCCTTTTCATCATTATCATCCAATCCTCAGTTCTTTTCAAGAACTCCGTTGCAGTTACTCATTTTATTAACCTGCAGAAATCTCAACACAAACATCTCAAAAGTTCTAGTCACTCTCTTTAACCATGTTCTCCTCCATCTAGGTAACACGACAGATCCATGAACATGAGCAGGAAAATGAGCTCCGGGAGCAGATGTCAGGATACAAACGCATGCGACGGCAGCACCAGAAGCAGCTAATCGCTCTGGAGAACAAGCTGAAGGCAGAGATAGATGAGCACCGGCTGAAGCTCCAGAAAGAACTGGAAACCCATGCCAACAATGCCTTCATTGAGCTGGAGAAACTGGCCAAGAAACATGCCATCCAAACGGACAAAGAAGTGGGTGATCTTTCCTTATTATTTCTGCTGAGACCTTAATAATAGAAGTAGAGGACATTCAATCCACTTACAGTTGACAGACCATTGGAGCTTTTGGATTGCATAGGCTTTGTCCTCTTGAACATCAGTGTTCTCCTCGTGTGTTCTCTCCATGTTGAGCACAAGGAATGAAGAGAATGGAGGGATATTCAGGGATTTGTATTACTTTAACACAGCTTGTAAATTCTTAAAGGGCAGTTATTCATGGTGCATATGTTGATTAGTATGTTAATGAGCCCAGTAGATAAAAAATGGGTGTGATTTCTTAGCTGGTCTTTCTCAGGAGTTAATAGTAAATGATATACTGCATATCATTGTTTGTGCTTTCAGTGTTAAGGTACTTAAAACAGTAGACATTATTATTGTGATGCTCATTTGAGTTGTGTTTCTCCAGATGAAAACACTGTCAGCTGATGAGAAGAAGTTCCAGCAGCAAATCATGACCCAACAGAAGAAAGAGCTCACCACCTTCCTCGATAACCAGAAGAAACAGTACAAGCTCTGCAAGGAAAAAATCAAAGAGGTTCAACTCAAAATTGACCCTATTTACTTGAATAACGTTCTTTGATTCACTGCAATTTATTCTTAGTAATCTTTCATCAATATGTCAAAAACCAATAACTTGTGGGGGGGCCTGGGTAGCTCATCAAGTAAAGACGCTGGCTACCGCACCTTGAGTTACAAGTTCGATTCCAGGGTGTGCTGAGTGAATCCAGTCAGGCTTCCTTAGCAACCAATTGGCCCGGTTGCTAGGGTGTGTTGGCACATTGGGTTAACCTCCCCGTGGTCGCTATAATGTGATTCTTGCTCTCGATGGGGCACGTGGCGAGTTGTGCGTGGACGCCGCGGAGAATAGCGTGAAGCCTCCACACTTGCAAGGTCTCAGCGGTAAAGCGCTCAACAAGCCATGTTATAAGATGCGCGGATTGACGGTTTCAGACTCCCCAGATTTGTCCTACACCACCCGGATTGAGGCGAGTCACTACGCCACCACGAGGACTTGGAGCGTATTGGGAATTGAGCATTCCATATTGGGGTGAAAAAGGGGAGAAAATCCACCCCAAAAATGTATAAATAACTTGCTCCACCTCTGAAACTACTTCGCTTTTCCATTGAAGTCACCAAGCCCTATTATTTTTCATTCCCTATCTTCCAACCACCACCAAGTCCCGTCCTTTATCACGTTTTTTTCCCTCATCCTTTTTCACTTTTAAATGTGTCACTTTACAGAAGTAAAATGGGTTACAAACAGTTTCTTATACATTTTTAAAGGGCAACAAATTTGAGCAAAATGGGCTAGTAAGAGAAAATCTGTATTAAATCATTGCTGTTTATATAAAGGAATAGTTCACCCAAAAAGTGCAATTCTCTCATCATCATTTATTCACCCGCATGCCATCCCAGATGTGCATTAATTTCATCTGCAGAAAACAAAAACATTTTTAGAAGAACTTTTCAGCTCTGTAGCTCCTCACAATGCAAGTGAATGGGGACCAAATCTTTGAAGCTCCAAAAAGCAAATAAATGCAACATAAAAGTAATCCTTTCAATGCCAGAATTTGAATACTTGACTTCTGAAACGATCCAGTTGGTTTTGAATGAGAACAGACCACATAGAACTCCCTTTTTCACTATAAATTTTGACATCAGCGGTCTCTTTGGTGATCATGATTTTAATTTCCTAGCGCCATCTAGTGCTCTACACATGCGTAAAGCATTAGGAAGTGTAATCAAGCTTGAAAAAATGATCGTGCCTAGAGACTGTAATGGCAAATGGACAGTGTAAAGGGTTGTTTACTTTTTGGACTTCTCAACCAAAATCTATTAGATCGATTCAGTATTGGACATACTGTTGATGAAACCACTTGAGTCATGTGGATTGCATTTATGCTGCCCTTATGTGCTTTTTGGAGCTTCAAAATTTTGATCACCATTCACTTGCATTGTGTGAACTACAGAGCTGAGATATTCTTCTAAATCTTTCTTTGTGTTCTGCAGATGATAGAAAGTCATATACATCTGGCATGGCAAGGTTGAGTAAATAATGAGAATTGTAATTTTGGGGTGAACTATCCCTTTAAGTTTACTCTGGTTTTGTATCTCTCTTTTAAATTATTTTAAAGTGCTAATTATTATCTTATGTTGCTTGTGGTTCTTTATCTAGGAAATGAGTGAAGACCACAGCACACCTAAGAAAGAGAAGCAGGAGAGGCTGTCCAAGCACAAGGAAAACATCCAGCACTCTCAGGCTGAAGAAGAAGCTCAGCTCCTGGGGCAGCAGAGGGCTTTCTATGACAGGAACTGCAGAGCCTTCAAACGCAAGATCTTGATCAAGCGGCATGAGTTTGAGCAGGAACAGTTACGAGAGGTGGGGATTAAATGTTTCAAGGCAGAATAAAGATTGTCTAGTCCCCTGAAATGAAACTGACCTCTTCTTGGGGTTAATGGAAACACTGAATTGTTCTCAGGGGTGATGATAACCCTTTCAATTAATCTGATTGGCACATTGCTGCATTTCTTTTTTTCTAATCTCTTAAGTATGACCTGGTCTAAATCCTTATATGGGTTGGGGATTTAAACAGACCCATTACACTAAAAGTTTACTTGCACTGTAAACCAATCAGAACACCCTAGGTGCTTGTAGCAGCATCGTTTCCATGGGCAAGCACCATTTTCATTTTCTTTAGAAAAAATAAAAGTTGAGTTATTTTTCTTATAATAGAATTAAAGGGGAGACTCCGTTGATTATGTTGGCTTGTCGAAGCCAAGATACTCTTATTCTACAAACTTTGTTTAGTTTTTTTCTTCAAAATCCCTAGATTACTTTGATAGTAACAACCATTGTCTTTTTGGCTATCAGGAGTTGAATAAGAAGAAGACCCAGAAGGAAATGGAGCACGCCATGTTGATCCGGCAAGATGAATCGACCCAAGAACTGGAGCATAGACAGCTGAAAACATTACAGAAACTACGCATGGATCTGATCCGACTGCAGCACCAAACGGAGCTGGAGAACCAGATTGAATACAATAACCGTAGAGAGAGAGAACTGCACAGGAAACATGTGCTTGAGCTACGGCAGCAGCCCAAGAACCTCAAGGTACAACCACCGTGGAAGCACGTTTCTTTTTGTGCAGCTATTTATAGTTTGAATTTAACCTACAAAATCTATGTAGGTCTCATTGTTTTATATGGTTCTGAAATTAAGCATGTTTTTAGAAACTGGGTAGTTATAATGAACATTAGCAGGTCAGTTGAGACTGCTGCCATTTTTAAACCTTCCTTTAAAACCTTTCAAACTTGCCCACCACCCCTAAATATGATGATCCCTTTGCAAGGGATCACCTTTTCTTTCAAATATAAAGGCAGCTGTATATTATCATGTGTGTACAGACCCATTTATATTGTTTGCAAAATAGTGAGCTCGATAAAAGTTCATCTGAATTATGTTTTTGTGCTAAAATACTGCTATCCATCCTTAATATGCAGAGACAATATAAGTAGCCGTTCAAGGGTCATTTTCTAAAAAACTGAAAGCACTTTGTCTCTGTTGCACTATGAAAACTCTTGTTTGTTTTGAGCCACCCAGGCATACAAACACAATGACATTGACTCGTCCAATGGCGTGAGTTGGGGGTGGGACTATCTCTATGAATAACCAACGGCAGACATGGGCATATTTGGAAAGCTGCTTTGAAAACAATGTTTATTTTTGCAATTCCATTTGGTGGCGCAGAAATGACATGCGTCAGCTTTAAATATTTACCTTTTTTTTCATCATTGAATTGTAGAATAAATAATTAAATAATGTTATTAAGTAATTCTTTTCAAGATAATATTTTTTTAAATTTTTTTTTTTTTTTTTTTTTACAATATTTGTAATATTAATTGTGCCAAACAAACCAGTCAACAAGCTAAAGACAATTTTTTTTTTTTTTTTTTTTTTGGAAAGATATTACAAATATGCACCAATCTTGAATGACTTACATTACAAGGGCACAAAAGAAACGTGTGTATTTCTTATTGTTAAAATCTTGTAAAATTCTTGTGGGCCCCCTAGGGTTGCACAGACCCAGTTTGAAAACGCCTGAAATGGACAACTGCCACATTTTTATCAACGTTTCTTTTTCCGTATTTTTTTTTTCTCATTTCAAAAGCCAATAGGACAAATATTGTTTTTATTCTGAAAGGAGCATCCGTTCGTGCATATTAAACTTTGATCTGTTTCTCCGCAGGCTATGGAGCTTCAGATAAAGAAACAGTTCCAGGATACGTGTAAAGTCCAAACGAAACAGTACAAGGCCCTTAGGCACCATCAGCTAGAGGTGACCCCCAAAAGCGAGCACAAGATGGTGCTGAAAGCCCTGAAGGACGAGCAGACACGTAAACTGGCGATCCTGGCTGAGCAGTACGAACAGAGCATCAATGAGATGATGGCCTCACAAGCAGTGAGTGAAGAAAAGGATACAGCTGTAGATCTGAATTCAGATTAAACCGTTTCTGCTCTGATGTAGTTGACCATCATAGGGGCCAATGATAGTGTCACATTAACAGCTGACATACCATTTATGATGATTTATGTGTGAGCTAATTGTAGGCGATTTTTAAAGACAACTTGTAACAGCGTTTGCTTTTCCCACAACACCCTAGAATCATAGTGGCGACATTTTTCACGGGCTTAAAGATGTTTTTTTGTTTTGTTTTTTAGATTATCATATCATGTTGAAGATGTAATGGGAATTTTGTCAAACAGTCTTGGAAAATCAAAAGTCTGTAATTGTTTTGTTGATAGTAATTGACATCTTTAGGTCTATTTAAACATCCTAAACATCTTGCATAAAGACTAGAGATGCTTTTTGGATTTCCAGTCCCAGACTAGTACCAGTACAAGAAGGCCTTTGATGGTTAACTACAATTGTGCTGTAGTGTCAGCTAACCTTCTCTCCCAGTGTGGCACTGTGACTCACGTACATGTGTGTGTTTGTGTAGCTGCGTCTGGATGAGGCTCAGGAGGCGGAGTGCCAGGCACTGAGGCAGCAGCTGCAGCAGGAGATGGAGTTACTCAATGCCTACCAGAGCAAGATCAAGATTCAGACCGAGGTGCAGCACGAGCGTGAGCAACAGAAACTGGAGCAGAAAGTCTCACTGCGCCGAGCACACCTTGAACAAAAGGTCCAGTTCTGTTATTGCTCTCCTATTTATTCAGGCCCAGCAAATATGGGGTTTTTGATGGCAATATCTAGAGAGCAGTGTGGCCAATGGCTGATTTCATATGGGTAAATGTAGCAAATAAAACATGCACAAAATTGCTCATAGTTAAAAAATACTCACTGCACTGAAAATTCATTCACAAATATTTGACAACAAAACATATACATTATTTATTGACGGCACTGTCGAATTTGGAACTTGGCAAAAACCTTTGTCGATCAGCCAAACGACACGATTAACAGCAGATCAGTGTTGGGGAATCCACTTTAAAATGGTAGCGTTCTAAGCCGCAAGCTACTCATAACTTACACTACAAATAGCTAAATTACGGTCAAGCTACTCTTTTAAAAATGTTAGCTACACTACAAGTTATTAATAAAAAGTAACTAGCTATTTCAAGAATAAAGATGTTTAAATATATATAACAAATGAGATTATGTGTGGATCAAGACAAACTTTGATGCTGGCCTGAAAAAGCCTCGTCTGTAAGTTTAAAAAGTTAAAAGTAAAAAAAAAAAAAATTAATGGATGGATGGATAGATGTAAGTCCATAAGATTGATCAGTTTCAAATTGAACAGTCTGAAGGTCTGTGCCAAGTTTGGTGGATGTACAGTAGGTTGAAAGCTCTTGGAGGCATTACAATTGATATTTTGGTCTTGGTAGATTCCTAATTATGTTGGCTTGACAGGATGACATTAAACAATTACGTTAACCACATTCAAATGAACACGTGTACATTTATACATAGTAAAAGTGACACTATTTTAGTAGTGTCACTACTTTTAGTTCCTCCCCAATGCTCAGAATCTGTGCCTTTATATGTCCACGTAGAAATCTCAGCTTTTTCGTTCAAATCTACAAATCCTTGAAAAGTGTATTAAAGATTTTCCTTTGATTATGCTCTCAGCCACCAATAAGAATGTAGTAATCTCAGCTCTCACATACTGTGTTTACATACATTTTGGAGAATTCCACAGGTTTTCCCTCAAAATCAGGGCAAAAGTAGATTTCATCTGGGTTAGTTATCGGTCCATCACTATTCATTAACATATGTGGCAATGGACCATCAAAATTACATTTCTAAACCAGTTCAAAGGTTTAGTGGAGCAAACAAGACCAACACCAGCCAAAGCCACAGTAGCACTCATACTGTAGTAGCAACAGGACTCCTGAAAGCTATTTTGGGCCAATTATTTGAATTATTAAAGGAATAGTCCACCCAAAAATGAAAATCATTTACTCACGCCATCCCAGAACGATAAACCTCAGCTTTGTATGTCCATACAATGCAAGTTAATGGTGACCAAAAATGTGAAGCTCCAAAAAGCACATAAAGGCAGCAATGTGAAAAGGTGGTTAGAAAGTCAAACACATCTGCGATGGCATGAGGGTGAGTAATTGAGTAAAGAATTTTCATTTGGGTTGAACTGTTATTTTATTTGGCCTAAAACGGTTGAGTGGTGTTAACAAATGCAGACATGGAGTCCAGTGATTTTTTTTTTTTTTTTTTTTTTTTTTTTTTTTTTTTTTTTTTGGAATGGAAGAAACAGACCTTTATTTCTGGGGTGGTGTTACCTTGTGGTGAAAGATCTTGACTTGTAAGTGCAAACCCCAGAAGTACAATCCAACATTGTGAATTGTTGCTTTAAATTAAAAGCGAGATGACAAATTATTAAATGGCAAATCTCTTTTGCTGGTTTGTCACATTTTTTTTTTCTCATTTTCTCAGATTGAGGAGGAGCTGGCTTCTCTTCAGAAAGAGCGCACTGACAGGATCAAGCACCTGCTTGACCGCCAGGAGAGAGAAATCGACGCCTTCGATATGGAAAGCCTTCGAATGGGTTTCAATAACCTGGGTGTTTTGGACTACCCTAAAGATGACTACAGATGAGATCTTAACACTCCACCATCCTCCACTTTTTATGGATCAAGTCTGCTGTGTTTGCTACTGACAGACCCATCGCTCCCCTGGGCTGATGCCTGTACAGGCCTTACACGTTTGGGCTCTCTCTACTGAACATGTCATGGGATAACATGCTGGATAACGTCCTTAGTTGTCTTTTTTATATATAAATATTATATACGAGACGATTAAAGCTGTCACAGTGTTGATGTCAATGTTTTCTCGTGCAATGGTAACACTTTTAATGTAACTCAAATTAAAATAGAGATATCAAGAGAATAGCGATACAAATAAGGTGGTTTGTATTGCGACTTTTAATCCGGATGCACACTTTTTTTTTTCTTTGTGCTATTTTATTATTTTAATTTTTTGACAGGCTGTGTGATTGAGCAAAATTTTTTAGAGATGTTTTTGTTTGTTCTTTTGCAGCCTCCTGCCTATTGCTGCTTGAATCTCTGTTTAGTATTTATTCACCAAGAAAAATAAATTATAAAGTAACTTTTTTAAAGTAATAAAGAAATTTGATAAAGTTTGCATATTAAAACAATGTACATATTTAATAAGTTGCATCTGTGACTTACATTCTTATGGTAATCTGGGTTTTTTTTGGGGGGGGGCCCACTGCATTAATACAGTATGTACAAAACCGTAATCCACCTCAGCTGAGGTGCACAATGTGAATAATACATATGTGAATCAACTTGTGGTACCTGCACAAAGGGCTGAATGAGAAGGGACATGTATTTTGTGAATAGAAGGCTTTATGGAGAACTTTTACTTATTTTCCTATAACATTTTAACTGATTTTTCCATTTCTTTTTATATAAACACACACACATATATATATATATATATAAATAAATAAATGAATGGTTAACCACCCTTTCCCTACTGCAGTCACTGGTGAAATTGTCTGAATTGCCTCCAATTGCTGTTTTCATGAGCTAGATTTCTGTTTTGTTCGACACCCTTTCCAGCAGTGTATTTTCTACAAGTCAAATTAGTGAATAAAACGCTTTACTGTCGCATGCACTTTACATTTGTTTTCAGGTTAAGAGGCATGATTCTGTCAGAGCTTTTAATTATATTTGTAAATAAAGTGCTCATCACACAAGCAACATCTTTTGCATCCATTGTATTTTATTTTCCAAGAAGGATAAGCCCTTTATTAAATTAAAGGTGCAGCCACAATTATAACACAAATTTGACTTTAAGGTGCTACGTCTATATTTCAACTTATTATTAGCAATTTTAAACTGAAGGCAGGCCAAATACCTTGCATAAGTATTTTGACAGAAATGAAGGCATAGTCTGATTGTGCTTGTTCAGTTCCATTTTAATTCAGACAGTAAGAAAGAAAATCGCAAATCAACTTCTATGACCCCGTGCTCATCTACTTAATTCAGTTAATCTCTTAAAGGGATAGTTCACCCAAAAATGAAAGTTCTCATTTACTCACCCTCATGCCATCCCAGATGTGTATGATTTTTAGAATGATCTCCGCTCTGTTGGTCCATACAATGCAAGTGAATAGTGCCAACATTTTGACACCCCGAAGAATGTGAAAGTGGCGATTGACTGAGCAGGGAGGAGAATTTATAGTATAAAAGGACCTAAATATTGATCTGTTTCTTACCCACGCCTATCATATTACTTCTGAAGATATAGATTTAACCACTGGAGTCTTAAGGATTACTTTTATGCTGCTTTGATGTGATTTTTGGACCTTAAAAAATTTGGCAGCCATTCACTTGCATTGTATGGACCAAAAGAGTGGAGATATTCTTCTAAAAATCATCTTTTGTGTTCAGCAGATGACAAAGTCATACACATCAAATATGGCATGATGGTGAGTAAATTATGAGATAATTAAAATTTTGGGGTGAACTATCCCTTTAAAATGGCTAAATTAAAACAGAACTGTGTCAAAATATGCTCAGACTAAATACTGGCATCAGAGCTCTAAATTGTCTTTATTTGCCAGCCAGCTGTTCGTAAAGTTTGGGCACATAGTCATCCCACTCTGCCTGATAGCAACACCCAGCGACCGGAGTGCCGAGCCCGTACTTCTTCCGGAAACTCTGGATCTTGAATTTTCCACGGTTGTCTCCAGAGCAATTGGTGAGAACAGGTTCGGTACAGCTGATACTACCTGTCTGTTCATAAACCAGCCACACGTAACGATGCAGACCTGCAAAAAAGCACACGCAACACTAAATCGCTATAGACGCTCAGTCCTACAACTAGCACTATTCGTCTTGGTATTAAGAAGTTGTTTAGATATCGGCAAGTCAATCTGAGCTCTTACCTGTTCCCTTCGGGGGGCCTGAACCAACGTAATCAGACATGACACAACCACTGGAGATGTCATTTCCTTTCATGTTGACAACAAGAAAATGGTGCCATTCCCTGAAATTTAAAACAACATTTACAGCCTATAAAGAAACCTTGCATCAAAGGCAGTCTAACCTGTTCAAACATGTCCACTCACATGAGCATCCCTATGTTTACTATAACAGGATTGTGTTTATCTTTGGTTCAATTCTAATAGCTTGAATATGGTTGGTAGATTTGACTGCAGCTGCATACCTAAATTTCGGGTCTTTTCGGCTGGGCGCATCTGGATCGGTCAGTGTCAAGGTGTACAGTTTACTGGGGTCACATCCCTCCCATTCAACTGATGTTGGGCAGTTCTGCACCTGCAAAATGAAACCGAAACAACTTCAGTTGCACAATATACATTATTTGAATGCATGTTTACATAAAATAAAGCTTATTAATAAATAAGTTAATATAAATCTTAAAGGGATAGGTCAACTAAAAATTCCCTCATTTACCCACCCTCATACCATCCCAGATGTGTGTCTGTCTTTCTTCTGCTGAACACAATGAAGACTTTTAGAAGAATATCTCAGCTCTGTTGGTCCATTCAATGCAAATAAATGGTGACCATAACTTTGAAGGTCCTAAAAGCACATAACGGCAGCATAAAAGTAATCCATGTCTTTAGAAGCGATATAATGGGTGTGGATGAGAAACAAATACATATTTTAAGTCCTTTTTTACTATAAATCTCCACTTTCTCTTTCTTTTGTAATTTGCATTCTTCGTGCATATCGTCAGCATCTGGGCAAGGAGGAGAATTTATAGTAAAAAAGATTTATATAATTTTCTCACCCACATCTATAATATCATTTCTGAATATATGAATGCAAGCATGGATTACTTTTACGCTGACTTTAAGCTTTTTGAGCTTCAACGTTTTGGACCCTATTGACCAACAGAACAAAGATATTCTTCTAGAATCTTCCATTTGTTTTCTGCAGACGAAAGGAGATATCTGCAATGGCATGAGGGTGAGTAAATGATTAGAGTATTTAAATTTTGGGGTGAATGACTATATACCTTTAGCAGCACGTGGATGTGTACTATATACTATGTGTTGTATTTATTTAGAACCATATAGTGTAGTTGAAGAAAAATATGATGTTAAAAATATGTTTTTTTAAACATCACAATTTCAAGTTACAATTTCTATGAATCTACAAGGGTAAGTGTAATTCAAGTACTGGAACTCTTTATTTTGCCACCACTTGTAATCAGACGTTTGTATTGATTTACAGTTCACTTAAATAAACTATACAGATTATAAATGGCTATTTTGATGTAAACTGTATGTAGTATTAAAATCTAAATATAAAAACTTGTGTATTTTCCATGCACATTATGCTTTCTCTGCAAATTTTTCCATTGAAAACACTTGAATATATACCATCACTGATGCACATTTGACCTAATTATTTGAGTTTAATTCTGTGTCCCATTTATGTGCAACTCTCGAAAATTCTGCACAAGGTTGTATCGAGTGTCTCCATCAGATCACGAGATAGTGGCACATCTAGACATATTCAACTTAAGCTGCGTGCAACCCATGTCTCCATTACATAACTGCAGACGTAGTGCGTTAACTACACATGACTTCATTTCTTCAATCTTGCATTGAAACTGACCCACCGCTCACTATGACAGTTGACAAACTCGTATCAGCAAGTCATGCATGGTGCAGCAGCATTGCTAGGCTACAGGCACTGGCCTAAATTCCTGCATGCGCGTGCATCTGACCTGAGTGGGTGTAAGCACTTTTCCCAACGCGTCAATTTCCAAAGTCCCGTATTTGACAGTTAAAGGTTTTGCTGGTTTCTCCTCCACCTCAGTGAGAGCTAAGGAACCTGCCCATTCATTGATATCCACAGGCATGGTGACTCAGCGCTTGAGCTATAACAACACAGCGAGGAAAGTCGCACGTTTGTCTCCTCCTACGGTTATTTTATTTGGACTGTTCATAGAATTGTGCGGTCACATGCATAGCCAATTCCCTTGCAACTGCAAGCCATGCCTGCATTCTGATTGGCCCGATAGTCCATCAATAGGCAAACGTCACACTTCCGATGTTGTAGCTTCCGGGGGGGTGCCCCTCGAATAGTACATTTACTTCCGGTGTCATGATAAATTGAGACCGCGCAGCACTTTTTTTTTATTTTTATTAATTTTTTTATTAAGCTTCAAACGAACAAAGTCAATGTACAGTCAAAACTACAATAATACATATATAAAGAGAAAGAATACAGCCAGGGGGAAGGCTAAACATTATGTAAATATATTGAAGGACTCACATATAGAAACAGTTTTAATTGCTTTCTTATTATGTTAATGAAAAATAGTCTTGATATATATTTGAATTTCTTTTTCAAGAACCAAAAACAAAGGTTGGGATTTACTGTACTTACATTTATGTATATGAAATTTAGCAAAAATTAAAATTACATTTATAATAGTATTCTTTCCTTTTACTTGAGGGGAAATTAGTAGAACCAAATATAACTTTTTCTAAGCATAAAGAAAAAGTGGGATCAATGTTAACATTATAACTGCGCAGCAATTTTATAGTGGTTGATGGCGTATAAACACAATTTCTGTCCTCGTAGATGTTTGATTTGTAATAATACGTATATCATGTATAAAATAAAAAGGCTTTTCTTTGAATATTGCTTTAAAAAGAACATCTTATTGGTGACAAAACTGTTCCACCCCAATCTAATTTCATGCATTGAATATTATTTTCTCAATTTGAAATGCCCAATGTCCCCAATGCTCTCTAAGTCCTCGTGGTGGTGTAGTGATTCACCTTAATCCATGTGGCTGAGCCAGGACGAATCTCAGTTGCCTCCGTCTGAGACCATCAGCATTGTCGTGGAAAATCTTGCTATCTCGCTAAGATGCAAGAAAACTCTCAGAGTCCAGGGTTCCAGATGCCAAAGTTAAAGTTTATTGTGTCACCAACAAACTTGAGAAAGTTCAGCTGTCCATTCTGACTCTCTTAGTCCAAAACCTCATCTTCTATACAGTTTGTTATTTGGCATTACCTAATTTCTACGCCCCTTCGTTATTTTTGTAACCAATGGATACTATTCGCCACCATTATCTCACAGAGCCTTTTGATATCTTTTTACTGGTAGGAACCTGGCTTTAGTCTTTTTAATTAGTTTGACCACTGGTTGTTTATACTCTTTATCTTCAGCTGTGTTTCAAGGTCCATAGCCTCATTATTTTGTTACAGCTAGGTGCTCTTTGTGGTTTTTGCAGCATCAACACTTTTAGTAACCTCATATGCTCACTCCTGGGTCACACAAAGGCCAGGAAACTCATATAAGTACTTTGATATAAAAACATACTATAATATTAAAAAATATACTATAGCATCTGATCACGTGGCTTGTTGAGCGTATTACCCCGGAGACCTAGCGCATGTGGAGGCTTCTGGCCATTCTCTGCAGCATCCATGCACAACTCACCACATTATAGCAACCAGGAGGAGGTTCCTTCATGTGACTCTTCCCTCCCTAGCAACCCTAGCAATTTGGCTGCTTAGGAGACCTGGCTGGAGTCACTCAGCACACCCACATACACTGAATATTTAAAAAAAAAATATAAACTTCCAGCAGTGGCGGATTTAGGCATGGGCAACATGGGCAATTGCCCAGGGTGTCATCTCTTAGGGGCGGCACAAGGTGGTTATGTGAACTGTTACAATAAAGCAAAAAAGAGATAAATTGAGTACGCCTGGTAAATCGAGTCCCCATTTGACATCACAGCGATTCCATTGGCTCAAACAGCTAGTAATGGGTAGTCAATTCAATGCCTGATTAAAAATTTTACAAGTTCACTTTATGGTACATGCAGTTTTAACTATGTAAATATGACTTAATATATTTTAAATCATATGTTACTCATAATAATATATAACTGAATTTATAGATTGTTAAATTAAAAATGTTTTGATGTTTGTATTTTTCAGTTAGCCTAGCCAGGGGTCGGCAACCTATGGCATGCGGATGGGTAATCACTGGCACGCCAGCAACGGTGAGAGAGGAGCAGACTGTTTTATTCATATGAAATTCCACACATGCATTCCAATCTATATCTTGAAGTAATCATTCCTCATGATTTTTTGTGTTTTCATGAGCTGAATGGAAGGCTAAAAAAAAGTTAAAATGTGACGAGACTGCAGTATACCCAACAGACTTGTGCAGCGCATGCAAGCCATTCACGCATCACGAGCTGGCAGAGCTTCACTTTCGGTTAAACGCACGAGTAAACAAACCTGCTTTTCTTTAGTCCGGCTGCGAGTAAGACAGCCTACATTCCGTGTTTCATTTGTTTCTTTTTGCTTTCAGAACAACAAGTGATGTAATAAGGAAAACACCACTAATCCTTAAGATTTCCAACCCAGCATACAGGTACACCCTCACTAAACCATGGTCACACTCAAAATTACATTAAACGGTTAAAAGAGAAAACCAGGATACCCACAGTTCCTTAAAAAGTCTTACATTTTCTTTTTAAAATATATGGACATAAAAAGTCTTAAATGTAATAAATTACAAGAAGTCTTAAATTTCGTTTGATTGTCTTTCTCCAAGTAGTTTAGAGTTGCACTGGCATGACAGGAAATAGCCTCCCAAGAGTGTTCCAAAGATGGCTGACAGTGGACTGACTTGCTAGAAACACTTTGTGCGCAAGTGTAATCGAGCTTGAAATCATGATTGTGCCTAGAGACAGCAATGGACAGATGTACTGTGAAAAAGAAGTTATATTTTGGTCTGTTCTCACCTTAAACAATCTATTCGAATACTCCAGAAGACACAGATTAAACAACTGTAGTCTTATTTATTACTTTTATGCTATATGTATGTGCTTTTTGGAGCTTCAAAATAATACGTTTTCTGCAGAAGAAGTCATACATGTCTGGGAAGTCATAAGTGGAAGTAAACGTTGAGAGAATTTTTTTGGTGAACTGTTCCTTTAAAACACAATTCTGTCAGGCATCTCTTAACACACCTTTAACGGAAAACAGGGGTCCTTTCTCTTGACATCATGGCTGCCTTCAGTAGAGGCAGGCCTAAGATCAGAGGTCTCTTCACCTTCAGGACTGTAATATCTACAAGAGAATTTACTGGTAAGTCTTATTGAATAAAACGACATGTTATCGACATGTTTTTGAATTTACGCTTAATATGCCATTCATTACAATGTGTATTACTAGCTTGATAGCAAGTTAAGTGTGTACACATTTTTTGTTTCTTTATGTGCTACATATTTATGCAGGCAATGTATGTAGAAGGCCCTTGTAAATTGGCATAAAATCCAGTGAAAATGAGAGACAAACCATAACTTGAAATACAGATTATGAAAAACGGAACATTGAGTTGTAAAGTGTTAAAGTATTCGCCTTTATTGTAAATTATTTATAAATTCTTGCTTGATTCCAGCAGTTAATTTTGATTATGATCTGGTGGTGATTGGTGGAGGATCTGGAGGGTTAGCATGTTCAAAAGAAGGTATTTGTTCTGTATACTATTTATGTATGAATTGTTTGTTTGTGGAGTAGTGTGCAAAAGAAGGTCCATTGCTAAATTCAGTTCATATTGTAATTATGAATGCATGATATTTAAGTTTTAATGTATTTTCTGTTTTTAGCTGATTGCACCGACTCCATCCATTTGGATGACTATAGATGTCATTCAGTTGTCAAATGTCATTGATTAAACTTTTTTCTTCAGTACTTGAGTTTGAGATTTAACCAGTGTTTTTCTTCCAGCTGCCAAGTTAGGACAGAAAGTAGCAGTCTTGGACTATGTCGAACCTTCACTCAAAGGTACAGACCTATTTGATGCATCATAGTCATTATGCCATTGTGTTTGATATTTCCAAGAAACAAAAACTAAATCGTGTCGTCTTTAGGCACAAAATGGGGTCTTGGTGGCACTTGTGTGAATGTTGGCTGTATTCCAAAGAAGCTTATGCATCATGCAGCGTTGCTCGGCACCGCAGTCAAAGATGCAAGGAAGTATGGCTGGCAAATCCCAGAATCCCTCTCACATGACTGGTGAGTTTCATGTTGTTTATCACAATTTCATTTTTGTCATTTATAGCCTTGCTGGCAAGCATTGGGCACAAGTATTATATTGTTTATATAACATATAGTAGCTGGTTTTATTTCAGATAATTGCAATGCCACACTTTCACAAAAATTGTTTACTGTACATGGCACAGCACAGCGTCATCTTGTGGTGAAAGTCCATTTCTCTGTAGGATCAAATGCAAAGTGTAGCCATCAGGGCACTAGAGGGCACTCCAGGCTTGATTAAGTTGTGGGTTTTTACAGGTGTTGTGTCCAGATGTAGGGCTTGGATACAGTTATAATTTCTTGGAATTCCAGTCTTGATTTTGTTATACATGTAATATGTTTGGCATGTCACTTCAAGCCAAAGAACATTAGTATGAATTAATTTTTCTGTTCAAATAATGTAATAGTGCAAAGTTTCCAACCTATTGTAGTGTAGCGGATGGAAGAAAATTTAGCAGAGAACTCTTTCAAATTTGTGGTAGAATTACTGAAGTGATATTGGATTATGTCATTACCAGAAAGTAAAGAATTGTTTATGTTTAATATGTTGCAGGCCAATGATGGCAGAGGCTGTCCAAAACCATGTGAGGTCCTTAAACTGGGGTCACAGAGTTCAACTACAGGACAAGTGAGTTTTACTATTAAAATAACACTTCCAAAATGTACTTTCTACACTAAGGGGTGGATATATTCCACAGAGAGCTCATTTCTTTAATAAAGAGCAACTTAAAGGTATAGTTTACCCAAAAATGAAAATTCACTACTCATGCCATCCTAGATGTGTGACTTACTTTCTTCTTCTGTATATTAGATTTTTAGAAGAATATCTCAGCTCTGTAGGTCCATTCAATGTAAGTCTGCAGGGTCCAAAACGTTTAAGCTCAAGAAAGCACATAAAGGCAGCAGTAATCCATACGACTCCACTGGTTAAATCCATGTCTTCACTATGATTAGTGTCGGTGAGAAACCGATCAATATTTAAGTCATTTTTGCTATAAATTCTCGCTGCCCAGTAGGTGGCGATATGAATGAAGAATGTGAATCCCCAAAAAACACAAGAAGAATGTGAAAGTGGAGATTTATAGTAAAGAAAGACTTAAATATTTAACAGTTTCTCACTCACACTTAGCATATCCCTTCTGAAGACATGGATTTAACCACTGGAATAAATTGGTTTACATTTATGCTGCCTTTGTATGCTTTTTGAGCTTCAAAGTTTCCCCGTTGACTTGCTTTGTATGCACCTACAGAGCGGAGATATTCTTCATAAAGTCTTCATTTATGTTCAGCAGAAGAAAAAGTCATACACATCTAGGATGGCATGAGGGTGAGTAAATGATTAGAGAATTTTCATTTTTGTGTGAACTATCCCTTATAAATGTTTACTCTTCTTTGAGTTGATGATAATATCTCTGCAGATTCCAGAAACTGCATTTGTAATAACATCTATATAATGTAATGCTAACTTTGGCTTTAGGAAAAAGGAAAAGTAATTTACATTAGTAGCAATTCACTTAAGTGTCACTAGGCTGGTGGAAATGTATTGGTCAAGAATCTAGGCTGGCAACTCAAAATTTGGAGATAAAAATAAAAAACACTCTTATCATGACTGTACCCTTTACCAAGAAACTTGAACCAAGTTTACACAAGTGATATTTTCCATGGTTTCCCATAGTTAGTGTCCAGTATGTCTCCTTGGATAGAAATTGTGTATTAACTAACTGCCAAAAAAAAAAAAAAAAAAAAAAAAACCACGATTATGATCGATTTAAAAAAAAATTACACAGATGTTATGCAGCAGAGTGTTTATTTCCCTGTGGATCTCATTAACTGTCTATCTCTTTCACCATCTGATGAGGTAATTACAGTTTGAGGCTCTGTGTACACAGGGAATGTGGCATCATGATAAATTGTCCTGAATTTCACACATCTTACTGCATGGCTGTGAGGCAAACAGGTGTGGTGATGTCATTTCCCAGAATGCACCCAAATATACATCTCCACATTTGACTAAGTGTCAAGTTGGGGTTTAACATCAAAAATGCTAATGATCTAATCATTGTTATTGATATAGAGTTTTCTGACGTCGCCGTAATTGTATAAAAATCCACAAGTTGACATTGGCCCTCAAATATCTAAAAGGATATTTACAAGCAAATTTGGTTCACGTGTTGGCATTTTCATATTAGTGTGAAGTGACCGTTTTTTTCTCTCTCTCTTTATTGCAAAAGGAAGGTGAAATATTTGAATATGATGGGCAGTCTGGTGGATGAACACACTGTCAGAGCTGTGAATGCCAAAGGGAAAGAGGTACGACTTTAGATTTAAGATACTTGACCTGATAAAGTTCAATATATAATGTCTTGCGCCCTTACCGTTGATTCTTATAATGCCCACAGACAACAGTGACTGCGAAAAACATTGTGTTAGCCACTGGTGGACGGCCAAAGTACCCCACCCATGTAAGTGTATGCGCCATTACAGATGGGTATGTGTGGGTGTTCTTTTTTTGCGGTGTGACCTTGTTTTGCTGATAGGGAAGAGAGAATTTAGTTTTGTCTGGCTAAATATGATACAGTTGCTATTATTCCACCTTGGACTTGAAAGCATGGAATTTGTTTTTGATCGTGTCCATTTAGTTACCAGTAAAAGGGTACAAATATTTTAAAGAAGTAAAGGAATAGTTCACCCTCACACTTATGTCGTCTCAAACTTGAATTACTTTCTTTCTTCCATGGAGCACAACTGTAGATATTTGAGTGGGGATATGTCTGTTTGTCCATACAATGCAAGTGAATGGTGACCAAGTTTAAGCTCCATAAAGGATATAAAGGCAGCATAAAGGTAACCCATAAGTGGTTTAATCCATGTCTTTGGAAGCGATCCAATTCGTTTCGGGGAGAACAGACCAAAATGTAACTACTTTTTCAATGTACATTCACTGTAAATCATGATCGCCAAGGATACTTATATTGTAAAAGGAGTTATATTTTGGTCTGTTCTTACCCCAAATTGATTGGATCACTTCAAAAGACATAGAATTTAACCACTGAAGTCTTATGGATTACCTTTATTTTGCTTTTATATCCTTTGTGGAGCTTTGATGATCACCATTCACTTGCATTGTATGGACAAATAGACATATCTCCTTTCAAATATCTTCGTTTGTGTTCTGCGGAAGATAAAAGTCATACAAGTTTGAGATGACATAAGGGTGAGGAAATGAGGAGAGAAATATAACTATTAATTTAAGAGACAAGTAAAGGTCAGTCAAAATGGATTAATCATTATTATTGTTAATATGAACAATAATTATTATTGTCATTATTAATGTTAACACAAAATCTTTTAAGTACACTTCTGTGTCATCGCCCAATAAGAAAGGTTATGCGTAGTACAAATTAAGCCATTAGGGATCACTCCAGCAATATAAAAATAATACCAAAAAAGTTAATAATAATAATAATAATAAAACATCAAATCAAATCACTTTATTGTCATCCTCATTACTACTATGTTGCTGATGTATTTTTTTTTATATATTGTATTTAAATTGTAATGTATATCATGGTAGCATTAGTTCTACTGAATATACAGTATGCTGATTTTATATAAGACATCATTGTGTTTGGAAAGGATGATTTTGTTTACTGTGTAAAATAAAAACAATGTAAAAAATACTAATGGTCCTAAAAATAGACTTCATGTTCTTGATGCATAGTATATTATTTTTTCTTTTGATTTTGGGGTAAAATATGACCTAGACATTTCTTTGTGAGATTCACCCATAAAGCACATTTGATGATTGAGTTAATTTAATATTGAAAGAAGTACACTTTTTCACTTTATTAAAATTTGAATAAGTCATTTTTAAATTATTATATAAATCTAATGTATTAAAATTCATTCTATTTAATACAATATGATAATTATGTGGTATGAAACATTGATTTATATTAATATTTTTATATTTGTAAAATTATTTTATTACACTTTTTGTTTAAAATATAAATGTTAAGTGGAATGCTGCTGAGGCTGAATAATCATTTTTGTGCACTTAAAAGTGTCTTTTGTGTGTGGTTGTTTTTCCTCCAGGTGCCGGGAGCTATGGAGTTTGGAATTACAAGTGATGATATCTTCTGGCTCAAAAATTCACCAAGGAAAACGTAATTAACATTTAAATTGTGGCTAAGGAAACCAACAGCTGTAATTACTGCCAATGCAGCTGGTATTTATATTATACATTTATATTTTAAAAAAAGTTATTCTTGAAGTCGTTCTTCAGAATGCACTGAACAATATTTCAATTGCTCAACAGAAGGCCTTCAGTTGATACTGATATTATATTTTCAATTCCTCCCGGCTATTTGTTGTAAAGTCACGCTAGTCACCATCACGACCACATCCTCTCGAGCAGGTGATGTTGTTTTGCGGTCGAGCTGTCAGCTGTAAAGGTGCGATTTCAGACTGTTGCCAGTAAGATTGCTCATCCTGTGAAAATGGCGAGAGCTTGGTGACTGACGGGCATGAACAAGGGCACTGGCACGCACACCCGAGAGGGAAAAGCAAAAACTTGTACATTTACTTGTGCAGTCGTATCCACCACAAACGCGGAGCATATGTCAGAACCGATGAGGTGTGCTATAGATTCTAATGCATTCAGTATGTGTCATGATATCAACTCTTGACTTTGAGTTCATTATTTAAATACCGATGTTGAAAATACTTTGATTTGAAGGAACTAAAGAGCCCCAGGACCACAGATGGTCTTGCAGTAAATACTCCTCTGTTTTGAACTGGTCTCTGTCTACTCCCCTGAAATAAAAGGATTCTTATTAGTCTCAGGAGACGTTATGGAAGGCACAGCATGCGACTGCTGATGTTATCGTAGCTGGGTTTATTACAGAAGTGCTACCCAAGGTTGACTGAGTCTACTGTAATCGCAGTTCCCACACATTGCCCATGATAGATTAATACACGGCTCTGTTACTTGATTCTAATTGGTCAGTAGTAGCACTCTGTGGTAAAATATTTTTGTATATTGACTGCTAAACTGTTCTGCTCTAGTTACACAATCACAAAAAATTCAAAATCTTTCCTGTCTCTCCTATCCTGCATTAGCTGTACATTTCTGTTAAACTGGTGCTCTAACAGGAATGTACTCTGTCCAAATCCAGACAGGAGGTTCTTAGTGCAGGTCAGACCTGATTATCTGGCATGCTGCATTGTGGCAGGTGGGAATTCAGGGACATGCTTGCTGATAAAAGGGCAGAAAGGAGGTTTGAGATTTTGCACCTAATTCCTCCATAAGCCCGCCACACAAAAGAGCACGACGTGTAGCTGTGCATTAGCAGTGTTGTACATTTAGTGCATGTGATGATGTTTTGGTGTAAGTGGGTTTCACTCAGCAGCCCCGTGTGTGGACATCCATGAGGATTAGACCCTCCGTTAGCAATTACATTTCACCATGACCGTGAAACTCAGGGTGGATTATAGCAGCACATCGCTCACACACGTAGACATTTTTCTTTGTTCACGTGTTCTCAACTTTTCCTTCACAACTTTTCCTTTCCTCCCTCTTTGACATGGTTCAAAATTGTTGCTTTGTTAGGTTTGTGGTCATGCTTTATTGTCTGTTTTGTCCTGTGACTAATTTGCTGACTCTATTACATTCATGCACTTGATGTGACACAGTTGAGTATTCATGTTACTTATTTGTGAGGTCATTAATTGTTTTTTTTTTTTGTGTGTGTTTTAGGTTGGTTGTTGGTGCCAGTTGTATCCTTTATAAAAAAAAAAATTAAAGACTATTAGAAGCACTGCTATTAATCATTGACACACATCATGACTAATCGATTGGTTTTATACCACATAACAAACAAACATGCTCTCATTTAATCTTTCAGTGACTGTAATAGAATATATTTAATCTATTCTATAATGATGATAATTCTATAACAATAATATATTATTTATAATAATATTCTTGAATGTAATATACAGTATCTCACAAAAGTGAGCACACCCCTCACATTTTTGTAAATATTTGATTATACTTTTCAAGTGACAACACTGAAGAAATGACACTTTGTTATACAAGCTGTACACTCCCTACTTCACATTGTAGCAGAGTAAATTTGCTGTGCCCTCAAAATAACTCAACACACAGCCATTAATGTCTAAACCGCTGGCAACAAAAGTGAGTACACCCCTAATTGAAAATGTCCAAATTGGGCCCAATTAGCCATTTTACCTCCCTGGTGTCATGTGACTCGTTAGTGTTACAAGGTCTCAGGTGTGAATGGGGAGCAGGTGTGTTAAATTTGGTGTCATCGCTCTCACACTCCCTCAATCTGGTCACTGCAAGTTCAACATGGCACCTCAAGGCAAAGAACTCTCTGAGGATCTTAAAAAAAAAATTGTTGCTCTACATAAAGATGGCCTAGGCTATAAGAAGATTGCCAAGACCCTGACACTGAGCTGTAGCATGGTGGCTAAGACCATACAGTGGACAGAACAGGACAGGATCCACTCAGAACAGGCCTCGCCATGGTCGACCAAAGCAGTTGAGTGCACGTGCTCAGCGTCATATCCAGAGCTTGTCTTTGGGAAATAGACGTATGAGAGCTGCCAGCATTGCTGCAGAGGTTGAAGGGGTGGGGGGTCAGCCTGTCAGTGCTCAGACCATACTCTGCACACTGCATCAAATTGGTCTGCATGGCTGTCATCCCAGGAGGAAGCCTCTTCTAAAGATGATGCACAAGAAAGCCCACAAACAGTTTCCTGAGACAAGCAGACTAAGGACATGGATTACTGGAACCATGTCCTGTGGTCTGGTGAGACCAAGATAAACTTATTTGGTTCAGATGGTGTCAAGCATGTGTGGTGGAAACCAGGTGAGGAGTACAAAGTCAAGTGAGTCTTGCCTACAGTCAAGCATGGTGGTGAGAGTGTCATGGTATGGGGCTGCATGAGTGCTGCCGGCACTGGGGTGCTACAGTTCATTGAGGGAACCATGAATGCCAACATGTACTGTGACATACTGAAGCGGAGCATGATCACCTTCTTTCGGAGACTGGGCCGCAGGGCAGTATTCCAGCATGATAACGACCCCAAACACACCACAAGATGACCACTACCTTGCTAAAGAAGCTGAGGGTGAAGGTGATGGACTGGCCAAGCATATCTCCAGACCTAAACCCTATTGAGCTTCTGTGGGGCATCCTCAAATGGAAGGTGGAGGAGCACAAGGTCTCTAACATCCACCAACTCCGTGATGTCGTAATGGAGGAGTGGAAGAGGACTCCAGTGGCAACATGTGAAGCTCTGGTGAACTCCATGCCCAAGAGGGTTAAAGCATTGCTGGAAAATAATGGTGGCCACACAATATATTGACAATTTGGGTGCAATTTGGATATTTTCACTTAGGGTTGTACTCACTTTTGTTGCCAGCGGTTTAGACATTAATGGCTGTGTGTTGAGATATTTTGAGGGGACAGCAAATTTACACTGTTGTACAAGCTGTACACTCACTACTTTACATTGTAGCAAAGTGTAATTTCTTCAGTGTTGTCACATGAAAAGATAAAATATTTACACAAATGTGAGGGGTGTACTCACTTTTGTGAGATCCTGTAATTACCACAATCATTATCATAATAATTATTTCCTGAAGTAATGCAAGCTTGAAAGGAATTTTTTGTCTTGTTGTCGTTATTATTTATTGTCAGAATATATATTATATATGGGTTATATTTATATTATAATTAATTCCAGAAGGCATGCCTGGAAACAATGAATAAATAAAATATGCTTTTGCTTTTTTTTTTTTTATTATTGGAAAAAAGTTTGATTAATTACATTTTTGAAAACATTCCACAATTCAATTTGATGAAAATTTGTTATAAAATGAAAATATTTTTTAAATTGTTTGCCCCTACATTTTCTGACCCCGGCCAGATATTTTCATTATTTTATATAATAATTCAAAAGCAAGAATATACAGTGTATTATTTTTAATAATTATTATAATATTATTTCAAGAAGTTATGCCTTGAAACAATAATCAAGTCAACAAAATTAATACATAAACCTAAGCCATTATCAATAAAAAACAATAAAATAAAAGTATTAAAAAATAATTTAAAAGTATTGTACTAGTTCTTCTAAAGGAATACAGGCTGTAGTGTGAAGTTTGGTTTCTCTTTCTTCTGGACTACCAGAATGTTTTTCATAAAAAATAAATAAAGAAATAAATAAATACAAAATTTACAAATAAACAATCTATGCGGAAACGAAAAACATTATTATAATAAACAACAAAATAGTAAAGAATATTACATAATAATTAAAGTATATTGTTCTAGTTCTCATACAGGTTTATTGTAGTTTGGTTTCCCTTTCATAGATTATATCTTTTTCATTATTAGTTATAATTGAAGAGTTAGAAAACATGATTCATAATAATAGTAATTATTATTATTATTTCCAGATGTCATGAAACAATCCTGTGATTCACCACACATGCTATGAGCTTGACAACAAATTACATGATCAATAAATAAGGAAAAAATGTAATGCTGAAACCCCAGTATTCAAAGAAATGAGAAACATCTGTTGCTATGCCAATTAAGTTTCTGTTAATGATGTAATTTGTGGTTACGCCTTTTCAGGAAATTGTGCATAAAAAATGATTTGATTTGTTCTTGCAATTTCATTTGTTTTCCTTCACTGTGTGTGAAGATGTAGCATTGGAATGTGCTGGCTTCCTCACTGGCATTGGGCTGGACACCACTGTGATGGTGCGTAGTATCGCCCTCCGTGGTTTTGATCAGGTACTATGTCTCTTCTCTGATCAATTCAGAAAATCTCTCTCTTTTAAAATATGCTTTCATTTATAAGTTAAAATGCAATGTTAAAAACATGAATTTTTGTTTGTCTCGTCAACCTTTGTTTTTGGTTTGGTAGTTCTTTGAAGTGAATCACCCCGGTAAAGCCGCTGTGCTTCATAGCGAAAACAGGATGAGGGACCTGGCCAGACTTATTTTATTACACTGTTTTTAATGATTTCATCTTTAATGAATGGTTATGGTGTTCTGACAGGAGATTTGTCATATTAAGCATTACACCAGCAGTATGGGCTGGCTTGAGTAACATGGGATGACAACTATGAGTAAATTGCTGAAGAGTGAAATAAGTGTTTCAGAAAACAATTGGTGAGGAAAAGCCCTCAACTTTTCTTGTGCATTTTTTTTTTGTGTGTGTGTTCTTGTATTTTAGCAAATGGCTGGTTTAGTCACAGACTACATGGAGGCATATGGCACCAAGTTCTCCTGGAGGTGTACTCCGAAACGAGTAGAAAAGCTCCCGTCTGGGCTTCTTCAGGTCACATGGACAGATCTAAACACTAAAGAGGAGCGTCAAGACACCTTCAACACAGTACTCTGGGCAGTAGGTCAGGACTTCTCTATGTGTGTGTCTCAAACATGCTAGTTTCTCTTCTCACATAATAGAATCATTTCAACTCAGAAAAATATTTCATGTCAGAATTTAAATATAATTATTATTTTATATAAGATGGGTAATGTACAGTAATTATCACAAAATAAACCACTTCAGGTGTAATGCAAGCATAGCCACTAGCGTGGCTATACATTATTCCTTAAATATATGGAAAAAACTGCTCTAACTGAGATGAATGTTGCAGGAAAGCATGTCCGGTATCCCATTTCAAAAGCATAAATCCTCATATTATAGTATATACAGTGCATCCAGAAAGTATTCACAGCGCTTAATTTTTTCCACATTTTGTTATTTTACAGCCTTATTCCAAAATGGATTAAATTAATTATTTTCCTCAAAATTCTACAAACAATACCCCATAATGACAACATGAAAGAAGTTTGTTTGAAATCTTTGCAAATGTATTAAAAATAAAAAACGAAAAAAATCACATGTACATACGTTTTCACAGCCTTTGACACTCAAAATTGAGCTCAGGTGCATCCTGTTTCCACTGATCATCCTTGAGATGTTTCTACAACTTGATTGGAGTGAACCTGTGGTAAATTCAGTTCATTGGACATGATTTGGAAAGGCACACACCTGTCTATATAAGGTCCCACAGTTAACAGTTCATGTCAGAGCACAAACCAAGCCATGAAGTCCAAGGAATTGTCTGAAGACCTCCAAGACAGGATTGTATCGAGGCACAGATCTGGAGAAGGGTACAGAAAAATTTCTGCAGCATTGAAGGTCCCAATGAGCACAGTGGCCTCCATCATCCATAAATGGAAGAAGTTTGGCACTACCAGGACTCTTCCTAGAGCTGGCCACACGTCCAAACTGAGCGATCGGGGGAGAGGGGCCTTAGTCATGGAGGTGACCAAGAACCCAATGGTCACTCTGACAGAGGTCCAGCGTTTTCTCTTTGGAGAGAGGAGAACCTTCGAGAAGAACAACCATCTCTGTAGCACTCCACCATCTCTGCTGCACTCCACCAATCATGCCTGTATGGTAGAGTGGCCAGACGGAAGCCACTCTTCAGTAAAAGGCACATGAAAGCCCACCTAGAGTTTGCCAAAAGGCACCTGATGGACTCTCAGACAGTGATAAACAAAATGATCTGGTCTGATGAAACCTTTGGCCTGAATGGCAAGCATCATGTCTGGAGGAAACCATGCACCGCTCATCACCTGGCCAATACCATCCCTACAGTGAAGCATGGTGGTGGCAGCATCATGCTGTTGGGATGTTTTTCAGCACCAGGAACAAGACTAGTCCGTATCGAGGGAAAGCATGAACGTAGCAATGTACAGAGACATCCTTGATGAAAACCTGCTCCAGAGCGCCCTGGACCTCAGACTGGGGCGAAGGTTCATCTTCTAACAGGACAACGACACTAAGCACACAGCCAAGATAACAAAGGAGTGGCTACGGACAACTCTGTGAATGTCCTTGAGTGACCCAGCCAGAGCCCAGACTTGAACCCGATTGAACATCTCTGGAGAGATCTGAAAATGGCTGTGCACCGACGCTCCCCATCCAACCTGATGGAGCTTGAGAGGTCCTGCAAAGAAGAATGGGAGAAACTGCCCAAAAATAGGTGTGCCAAGCTTGTAGCATCATACAAAAAGACTTGAGGCTGTAATTGGTACCAAAGGTGCTTCAAAAAAGTATTGAGCAAAGGCTGTGTATACTTATGTACATGTGATTTTTTTTTTTTTTTTAATACATTTGCAAAGATTTCAAACAAACTTCTTTCAAGTTGTCATTATGACCAAATTTTTAGTAAAATAATGAATTTAATTCATTTTGGAATAAGGCTGTAACTTAACACAATGTGGAAAAAGTAAAGCGCTGTGAATATTTTCCAGATGCACTGTATATCTGTTTGTGCTTCCATAGCCCCACACACCACAGTGCTGCTGTGTCAGCAAAAAAAGCGGTCTATCAGGCCTGAAAACAGGGTAATAAATAAAGATGTATGGAATCATTTGGGGAAGTGTTAATCATTGGACAGCACTGCTCTTTAAGACCAGGATGCACCAGGGGCCCTGGGGTCACCCATTCCCTGCTTTGTTCTCTCATTCAGGGTTTTCCTGCTGGAGTCACCCGTCTCTGTACGGAAACCCACCCAGCGTGGCTGTGGTTTTCCCCTTTTCTCGTCCCTCAGCATCTTTGTCCGCAGATGACACACTCGGCTCTGTGTCACTCTTTCACTCATCTGATTTCTCTCATTCCGGTTACAGGGACAATGAGAGGAACATCCGTCTAGCTGCTGGTGGTTTATTTATTGATGGTGTGAGAAGAGGGTGTGGAGCAGTGATACAGTGAGGATGAGACTTTAGCTTCCTTTCTGGGTGTGTGCAACAGAGAGAGTGAGAGATTTAGTAATCTGCAGTGATGCCTACTTCTCTGTACTGTTCCAAAAGCTTTGGCCTTGGGTGTATGATGGGATGTTTCTTTTATTCAGGTCTTTCTTTGTTTTATTTGAGATAGTGCTTGAAGTGGGTCAGTGCTTACTGGCAATTTTGCGCTATCCTGCTCTAGAATTAGAGTGATGTAGTGCCAATTGTTGCTTTTTGGAACCATCGGTTATCTGCAAAAATCTATGCCAATCATTTTTTGTTTTTTTTTGTTCCAACAGCTTTGTTCTACAGTATAACAGCGGCCTATAGAGGTGAAATAAAAAGTCACGGAAGGATTTGCTGTATCTAAATCTTTCCTCATTGACAATATTCATCCATATTATTATTCTGACTTCATTGCATTTAAGGCCATGTTGAACGTGTGCCCCTGCCTTTTTAAGTAAGAGTCTGTGATACATTATTTATTTTGAGATTGTGTGGATTGTGGGTTTGTTTTGGTGTGAGGTTATGGTATCAATTTGATTTGTTCAGGTCTTGAAAAATATCTAAATTTGATTTTAAAAACTGAATTTGAATTACGCCGGGTACTCACTGAAAAGCAGATCTGTAAATAAAACGAATAGTTAAAATGGTTAAATGTTTAAAATAAAATTATTCAGCCCGCATTAGATATCGTTTAGTCCAAACACACCAAAGCAGGTGTGCATGCATGCAGGAGAGCGAGATTTTAGCTATTATTTGGTTTTAGATGGGCGGATTATTTTGGGGATATATTTAATATTAAGAATACATTTATTGAAAAGATGTTTTTCTAAATGGACTACTGTGTACTTTGCTTGTTATGATTTCTATTCTGATCATTTTACCCACATGGGAAAAAAAAATATTTTAGTTGCTTATTTTCACTTATTTTGGTTGAGGCAAGTCTCTTATTTTGAGCTTGTTTTTCCAGACCAGGTTACTTTTTGTCTTGAGAAATCTGGTAACACTGCAACTGGTACTATATATCATATAACCCAACCTTAGCACAGAGTACTGCCATAAAAAAAGTTCTTTAATTTTGTTCTAACCGCCGGAACCGGAATGAACACGTACCTTTTCTGCTCCGAACAAACCGAAATGAAAAAAACAAAAACTTTTTTAGTCTCTGCTTGTGAATAAACCTTCTTACTCAGGTGGCTGTGGCTCTGGTGATAGAGCGGGTCGGCCACTAATCGCAGGGTTAGTGACACCACATGCCGAAATGTCCTTGGGCAAGATACTGAAACCCAAGTTGCTCCCAATGGCAGGATAGCGCCTTGCATGGCAGCTCTGCAATCATTGGTGTGTGAATGTGTGTGTGAATGGGTGAATGAGACACAGTGAAGCGCTTTGAATACCGCTAAGGTTAAAAAGGTGCTATATAAGTACAGACCATTTTAAATTTACCACCTTACTCATTAGATCATAATCTCATTAGATTAAATGAAGGGGGTGTGTGTGTGGGGGGTGTGTGTGGGGGTGTGTGTGGGTGTGTGTGTGTGTGTGTGTGTGTGTGTATATATATATATATATATATATATATATATATATATATATATATATATATATATATATATATATATATATATATATATATATATATATATATATATATATATATATATACATATACATATACATATACACACACACACACAAACCCTTCATTTAGTGAATATATATATATATATATATATATATATATATATATATATATAGGCTATGAAAAGCATACAGTAATTTGGTTTATATTTATATTAAGCATTGTTACAGGGCAAGTTTACAAGTTTCTGTCATTTCAAAATAAGAGACCTCTGTATGTTTCCAGCTTGTTTATAGTTTGTGATTATTATTGGGATTTTGCTAGAACAATAAACTACATCTGGGATTTTATTTATTTTGGACTCTTTTTGCATCAATTTCTGTAACTGTCCTTGTAAGTAAAGACTACTTTTTTTATTTTTTGTACTATAGGCCAATTAATGGGTTATTGGCCTTTTACCGACCTCTATTTATTTGTTTAAAAATCAACTTTTAAGATCTATTTAATGCATTCATATATAATTATTATTAGAGTTCAGCTTTTTTGCAGTCACAGGTGTACATACTATTTTACAATAGCTATGAATGCATTTCGTTTGCATATGCATTTCATAATCAATTATTGTTCATTTTGACTGTTGTCATAGTGAAAAAATTACTTTCAGAGGATGTTAATTTCCTCTATTACACCCTAGAGAGGATGGTGTGTTTCTCTGCTGTGGCCTCTCTGTTCTCCTGCTCTATTTCTCACAGTGGAAATTTTTAAAATGTGCTTTTTTTTATCTCCCTTATGGCGACTTATGGAATAGCCCCATTTCTCCTTCTGACTCTCACTTACAGAGGAACACTTCCACCCTTCCATTCCTCTGTCCTTCCTCTGGGCTGCACCCTTTTGCAGGTGGCTGTACTAAACACCAGAAAGGAGAACATTTCCTTCATAGGTGTACTACTTTATTGAGTATTGAATATGGGAAGTAATATACAGTACATGGTGTACATATGTGTTGTGGTTAGTTAACAACAGTGTATACATTTCTTTCTTCTGCAGATCACAAACAAGATTTTTTAGAAGAATATCTCTGCCCTGTAGGGCCATACAATGCAAGTGAATGGTGACCAAAACGAAGATCCAAAATGCACATGAAGGCAGCATTAAAGTAATCAATACAGCTCCAGTGGTGATCCAATCGGTTTTGTGTGAGAACATATCAAAATGTAAAAAAACAAAAATGTCCCTGTACATTTTGCCATTGCAGTCTCTAGGCACGATTATGTGGAATTGAGCTTGAAATCATGATCGCCAAGGAAACTGCTGTCAAGATTTATAGGAAAGGAGTTATATGTTGCTCTGTTCTCACCTCAAATTGATTGGATCACTTCAGAAGACATGGATTAAAACACTGGAGTCATATAGAATCATTTTGTGCTGCCTTTATGAGCACAGCGACGCTGACTACCACCCCTGGATTCGCAAGTTCGAATCCAGGGCGTACTTAGTAACTTCAGCCAGGTCTCCTAAGCAACCAAATTGGCCCGGTTGCTAGGGAGGGTAGAGTCACATGGGTTAACCTCCTTGTGGTCGCTATAATGTGTTTTTTGCTCTCAGTGGGGCACGTGGCGAGTTGTGCTCAACAAGCCACGTGATAAAATCCGTGGATTGACTGTCTCAGATTCGGAGGCAACTGAGATTCGTCCTCCACCACTTGGATTGAGAAGAGTCACTACGCCACAACAAGGATCAAATTGGGGAGAAAAAAAAAAAAAACTTTGTTTCTGTTCTGCAGAAGAAAGTCAAACACATCTGGTATGGCATGAGGGTGAGTACATGATGGGAGAATTATTGCTAGAACTATTGCTTTAAAATCACTGTGAATTATTTCAGGTCTCACTGAATTTTTGCATGTGCCTGAGAATAGAAAGCAGCTCAATCCTCCTCTGTTGTCTCATCCATTATTGTCTCCAGCACAGTTGAGTCGATAAGGCTCAATTAAAGTCTTGCCAGGCAGATTGTTGAGGGTAATTAGCATGTTGGCTTTGAGATATCTTCCGTGTACCACACCAGGCTCTGTTCTTGTACATTATCAGAGCCAGCTGTATGTGTGAGGAGGTGTGGGGTCTGAATTCTCAGGCTCAGTCCTTATCAGTCGGTATGTGTTGTTGTGTCCAGCCTTCACAATGCCCAGCGAAGTTCCAGGAGCCCAGATCAGACAGAGAGTGAGACAGGAAGTGCTGTGCAGGAATGCTCTGCTCGGGTTTGATGCAGACACTGGTACTTTTCCCACTTCACAATAGAAATCGTTTTTTTTTTTTTTTTTTTTTTCAGATGAACTAATAAAATGTATGGTTCTCACTATTATAAGACTAGCTATGCCTAGACAATGGCAAGGACGTTCTTTTTCCGCTGATTGATAAGGACATCTGTGAGGGGTTTGTTGCTGATGGAATGTGGTGTAAAACAAAGGACGTCTTTCACTCAAACTAAACATTAAGGGCCTGTAAATTGTAGACTTCTGAGCCCATTTTTGGAGGCGTCATATGAATTAAGCACAGACAGAAATAAATGGAGTGTTTTTCTAGGGCCTAAAAAATTACCCTGCACCATGGTAACAAATATGTGGCTTTTAATGTTTGTTTTTTTTTTTCATTTAATTATTTCTTTTGTCTTGGTCTGAATTATTGATCCATTTAACCCCAAAAAATTACCCTTTTAAGCAAAACACAAATATAGATATATATATTGAATATCATCAAAAGCCTGAAAATGTTGAGATTTTTCTTAAATATTATGCCCAACCCTAGTTTAAAGACATCATGAAATCAAAGTTGACCCTTCTCTATTAACAAAGACCCCTGGTGTTATTGTGCACGAATCATCAGTGGACTTTTTCGCAATCTTTTACCGAAATATAAAAGCGTTTTCTGCCTCAAATAACTTTCCTGTTCAAAAAATCAAGACCGTATGGGTGGGGAAAAATAACAGGAACCAATAATAACATAGCCTACATTTCCCACTGGATAAAATCAAGTCCCGTCTTACATTTATTTCCTGCTGAATATTATTAAACCTCATTTTGAAGACCAGCCTATCAATAAGAATGTATTTTTAAACTGCTACTTTTGATTTTCTCCAGACTTTCTCTCTGGCTTTTCTCTTATATGGCAATCTCTCTCATACTCTCACTCTTTCTCTTGCCTTCTTATTCTTACACTTTCTCTCTCTTTAAAGGGACAGTTCACCCAATACATTTTATTTTCTCATTATTTACTCACCCTCATGCCATCCCAGATGTGTATGACTTTCTGCCTTATGAAGAAAACAAACTATGATTTTTAGAAGAATATCTCAGCTCTGTAGGTCCATACAATGCAAGTGAATGAGTGCCAACATGTTGACGTTCCAAAAAGCACTTATCCATCCATATGACTCATGTTTTAAGACATATTTTCAGAAGTGATATGATAGATGAGAGTGAGAAACCGATAAATATTTGAGTTAATTAAATATTTTTTTTTTTGTTTGCTTGATATTCTTCTCCCTGACCAGTAGATTGCATGAAGAATGTGAATCACCAAAAACACAAGATGAAAGTGAAAGTGATCTGTTTCTCACCCACACCTATCATATCACTTCTGAAGAAATTGATTTAACCACTGGAGTTTTATGGAATACTTTTTTGCTGCCTTTGTGTGATTTATTGAGCTTCAAAATGTTGGCACCCATTCACATGTGTTATTTGGGCCAAAAGAGCTGAGAAATACTTCTAAAAATCTCAATTCTTGTTCATCAGATGAAATAAAGCCATACACATCTGGGATGGCATAAGGGTGAGTAAATGATGAGAGAATTTTCATTCCTTTAAGTAATAGACGGATGCCTCAGGTCTTGCTGTGGCGGTGCAGAAGGAAGTTGTTTCTGAGCTTGAGGCAGGAAAGGGGGCTTTGGGTTTGTTGTTCTTGCAGGCTGATAGTATCTACATGGGTACCTCTGGCTTCTGCTGCAAACATTGTTTATTGTGATACCTGTGAAGGCAGTGTGACTGTGGAGTCCTATGCTTGTATGAGTGTCGATTGTGTGTGTCTGAGACACTGTGGATTGGGGTGAGATGGACAAGTGTCGACAGCCTCTCTCAGCCCTCCACGGGAAGTGACAGAAATGACACCGCAGGCACCAGGTGGCTGATGGGATGTGCACCCAGGACTCCTCATTACTCATTTCACTCCACTCCAGTGTTATTATTGTTAACAAAAACTAAAATGAAAACTAAAACTACATTTTCTTTAACTGAAATAAAAAAATAAAAAAGCATTATTGGAAGAAGCTGAAACCAAACTTTCATTTAATTTCAAATAATTTTTAGTTTTATTATTTGAAACATTGTATATAATAAAATTGGCAACCCTCACATTTTTATTGATGGCAGTCAGCACATAACTTTGCCAGCTCTAAAATACTGGGAAAAATAAATAAATAAATAATTGTGTGCCTGTTTGGCTGCGCCTGTTTGCCTCCCCACCTCCCTGGTGCTGGGGAGGGGAAAAAAAGAGAGAGACAGGGCGAGGCAGAGTGACAGTGTGAGAGGAGAGAGAGAAAAAATTGCTCACCGGTTCACAGACACGCCGTCGCCTTGTCCTTAACCACTCCTCCACCCACTGGCGTGCAACAGCCACTCCTCCCTGGGTGGGCAGCAGCATGTCTTTCAACCCCTGGCGGATGGAAGGCCCCTCCGCGTACTGGTGGCCGGTAGCACGACCCTCTGTCTCTGGCAGTGGCTCCACCGCTCCAGCCGGCCAGCAGCGGCGACACCTTCCCCAGGCAGACAAACGCGGCTGCTCCTTTGGGCAGACAGCTGTGGCGAGGACTCCATGACACCGCATCCCTCCTCCTCTCTGGGTTGCAGCACCAATGTAACAGGATTTAAAATGGGCAAGGAGGCAGCGAGAACTGGCTGAACAGTCAAAGTAGTATTTAATGTAAACTTAACACAAAGACACACATGCACACACTGCAGCTGCATGTGGCTCTCCTCAGCCCAATTGTCCCACCTCCTCCTCATCTCTGTGTGTGTGTGTGTGTGTAGGTGTAGATGTATTTATGTATGTATGTATGCATGTGCATGTGTAGATGTAGGTGTATGTAGTTGTAGGTGTCTGTATGTATGTATGTATGTATGTATGTATGTATGTATGTATGTATAGGTGTATGTGTGTACATATTAGAAAAACTACAACTGAACTGAAGCAAAAAACCTTAACTAAAGCCAGTGTTCCCTATTAATTGTCCCGATTGGGCTTTTTGTCGTATCTAGCCGTAGTAGGAGCGGTCACGTTGCACGACTGCGATGCAAAAGTTATGACACTGCTAGAACTTCGATGAAGGCTAAGATTCAACGCAAAGGCAATTAATTATGCATTTGATGAACATGTCACACTAAGCGGTCAAAGACTGCCGATATTGCCCTGTGACAAGAGACTTAATGAATAGGACATTTGTAGTGTCTGTTGGAGATGAGATGTCCTCCTCTTCAAAAATTGATTATGGTTCTTGCAAGAATCCCTGTTAGGGCCAATATTGTTTTCACTATATGTGCTACTGATTGGTTCTGTGATTTGGAAATACAACATTAATTTTCATTGCTATGCAGATGGCTTGCCATTGTATTTGTCATTGAATCCCGATGGTTTGACCAATTTCAATATTCTTCAAGCGTGTATAGGAGATATTAAAAATTGGATGACATGCAATTTTGTTCAGTTAAATACTGATAAAACAGAGGTTGTTATAATCCATCATGATTTGAAAAAAAGTCAGATTGAGTCAACACTTAGACAGGTGGTCCCAAATATTCAGCAGGTGGTGAAACATTTGGGAGTTTATTTTGGTACTAATTGAAATTTTGAATACCATGTCAGGAAGTTAGTTCAGTCTTGTTTTCATCAGTTAAAGAACATTTCTAATGTGACTTGTCTTGAGCTTCAATGATACAGAGAAGCTCATACATGCTTTTATTTCAGCTCTTACTGTAATATCCTATTTTCAGTGTTAAATCAATGCACTTTTATATGGCTTAAATCAGTGCAAAGTGCTGCAGCAAGACTTTTGACACGAACTAGGTCTTTTACTCATATCACTCCAGTTTTACCTTCTTTGCATTGGCTACCAATTCATTTTAGGGTTGATTTTAAGATATTATTAATTATATAGGCATTACATGGTTTGGCACCGGAATACTTGGCAGAACTTTTAAAACCTTACAAAACAGTTTAGACCTCTTAGATTTTCTTGTCATGAATTGTTGGCTGTTCCAATATCAAGTTGTGAAACTAAAGGTGATAGAACTTTTGTAGTAAAGGCCCCACAATTATGGACAACATGCCCTGGGTTATTAGATCTGCTGATCTAGTCATGTGTCTGTTTTTAAGTCTGGTTTAAAAACTTATCTGTACAGACTTGCTTTTATTACTCTGTGAATGTGTTGTGTTTTACTGTGTATGTTGCTTTTATTAATATGTGATTATGTTGGGTTTTACTTGGTGTGTTTTGATTTTATGTTTTGTGAAGCACTTTGTGCTAAATCGCTAAATACAATCCTCATAATCTCTGAAAGTAAAATCATTCACAAAATGGTACAGTGTGAACCTGGCATAACTAAATGAAAGGACAATTTGGAAAGAAAATAGAAATATTAAAGGTGCACTCATTTGTATAAAACAATGACCACTCACATGCGATTTAGGAAAACATGCCGTATCAAAACGGGACTTCATACATTTGTTATGCATACGTGATCGCCAGATGAATCCAGTTCACCACACTCTGGTCAATTGTCCATGACAAGCGTTCATTGAAAAACATCCAATAGCACTTTTTGTCCATAAAAGTGATAAATCTGAGAAATATTGAGATATTCAAAAAAATTTTTCATGAGATCTCGCCTGAAAGAATTACCCTTCATCATCGTTCTTCAACAAACTATGCAGTCTGAGCAGCATTCATGTTGTAAATCTGTATATGAGCTTATATATTTGAGTCTCATAAACAAAATGAGCCCATCTCCAAAGTCTATTTTTAAAAATGCGGCACCGTTTTATTCATAATAGCCAAGCAGTGCAGTCAGATTTTGTGTCGTCTTGAAAGGCGGAGCCTTAATTTTACTCAGCACAGCGGCAGCAATTTTCAGAGAAAAAAGCTTGCAGGAACCTCATTTTTTGTTAGATCATCTTCAAATTTGAATCGTAAATTCTTTGGACTTGTGCCTTTGTGAACATTGTATTTCTGGGTTGTCTTGGCACTTTTATTTTTGTGTTTTTAGATTATAAAAACATGTTCAGCACAAAATATTTCCATTACTATAAACAAAAAATAACAACATATATTAATTCTGAAACTTGGAAATAAAGCCCAAAGTTTCCTCTTTCAAAAGACTACAACTGTGTCCATACTCCAAAGGGTCCAGTAAATACAACCATTTAAGTTCAGGTATGTCATTTTCATGATTTGTGTTCAAAAAGGGGGGTGCGTATCAACAGGTTAACTAAAGTAAAAAAAAATATTTTAAAAATTTAAACTTTGACTCTGATCACTGCGAACAAACTCACTCACCCTCTCTCTTCAGCTGTGCCTTTGTTTTGTTTTCTAATCACTAGATAAGATTTTGCCCTCTAATCTTAAAGCATAAAGCCACCCCTGCATTCTCCCAGCATGCCGAGCGGTACTCTCCAGGCCTGCTGAACATGACCAAAACAGTGAGCAGTTTCACTGCACTCTCACGCCTTGGAAAAGTGTTGTATGATATATCACTCTACCTGTCATTGCTTTCTGCTCTTTGACTTTAGGCAGAGCCCCTGAAGCCAGGACACTCAATCTGGAGAATGTCGGCATAGAGATCAACAAAGAAACGGGGAAAATAATCGTGGCCGAAGATGAGGCAACATCTGTGCCGAACATTTATGCAATCGGGGACATCGGCGAGGTAGGTGTCAAGGATTGATACCATTAAATAAAATGTACAAGTGAGAGTAATTGAACTCAATTAATAATGCACAAACAGTATGTGTGGATTTCATGAAATCTGTCAAGAGCTTTGACAAACCTGGTCATGTTTCATGCCAAAATCAAAAAAGAAATATGAAATTTCCATTTATAGTTCACCCCAAAATAAAAATAAAATCCCATCATTCATGCCATCCCACACTCGTATGACTTTCTGAGATAATTTACATTGTAAATAATTTATTCATAATAATATTTGTTACACTGCCTTTCATTTATGCTGATCTACATTTAAAAATCATTGTAAAACATGATTGAGATGAGAATTTTGATTTTTTTTTTTTTTTTTAACGAGTGAGAATTTGGGGTTGAAATGTGCTTAACCGTCCTGAAAATTATGGCAAATGACAAAAAAATGGAGGAATAGTTCTGCCAAATTGACAATTCTCTCATCAGTTACTCAACCTGATGCCATTCCAGATGTGTATGACTTTCTTCTGCAGAACACAAATGAAGATTTGTGAATTATATTCGTAAATTGCAAGTGAATGGCGTCAAAAACTTTAAAGCTCCAAAGCTCCAGTTCAAAGGCAGCGTAAGGGTAATCCATACGTCTCCAGTGGTTAAATTCATGTCTTCTAAAGTGAAGTAATCGGTTGTGTGTGAGAACAGACCAAAATAAAACTCGTTATTCACTGTACATCTTGCCATTGCAGTCTCTTGGTATGATCATGATTTCAAGCTCTATTACACTTCCTAGTTCTTGACGCATACACATGGCGCTAGGAAGTGTAAACAAGCTTAAAATTACGATCGCCAAGGAGACTGATGTCAAGATTTATAGTAAAAAAATACTTGAATATTGACTTTTTCTCACCCACACCTATCATTTCACTTCATAAGACATGGATTAAACCACTAGAGTCGTATAGATTAATTTTGTGCTGACTTTATGTGCTTTTTGAAGCTTCAAGGTTTTCGTCACCATTCACTTGCATTGTATGGTCCTATAGTGCGGAGATATTCTTCTAAAAATCTTTTTGTCCTGCAGAAGGATGTAAGTCACACACATCTAGGATGTCATGAAGGTGAGTAAATGATGAGAGAATTTTCAATTTGGGGCGAACTATTCCTTTAATGGTCTGAAACGCATGCTTTATTTTTTTTAATGCAAAATATTTTTTCAGTTTTTGTTTTCCTTTTGATTGTGGGGTGAATGTAAGCTAGACATGTTTTTTGTGAGATTCGCCCAAAAACACACACACACAAACACACACATTCTGCCCAGCTGGAAAGCCACAGAGCTACAGCATATTCCTGTCTATCAGTTCAACAGTTATGCTTGAAGGTTGTTGCCCTGGGACATCTCAGACACAACTGGCTGCTTGGATCAAATATCACAGCTGCCTGTCATCCAAAGCAGCTGTGTGATTATTGGCGCGCACACACCGCCAACTAGTCAAGGGAAGAGCCTTCTCTTTACCCGTCATTCCATTTTTTTTCCTTTTACATCAAAACGCAGTGCTCTATTTCTTTTTCTTTTTTTTACACAAAGAAAGTGAGACATTGAACTGCACCTGGTTACTGCCAAGAAATGCATTACAATTCAGCTGTCTGGGTGGCATTCACACTCAAACACACACACACACTTGCACTCACCTGAGGCAGTTTCTTGGACAGCAGGATGTACTGAAGTTATCTGGCAGGTTGCTGATGCCATTAGTCAGTGAATGAGAATTTGCCCCGTGGTGCTGTTTGTTCCTGTGTTGTTACTGTAGGCATGTATTCCAAAACGCTGTTTAGCAGACTTCCACCTCTGCGCTGTAATCAGCATCATAGATTACACTTAACAACACAGCAATTTGCTTTGCATTGTGTTTAACTGCCATTGAAATCTCTTCAGTTGTTGTGCACAGGGATCGCCAAGGCACTAGGTCTTCCCGGTACTTGCAGACTGGATTTGTTGAGCGTGTGTGCAGATGTTCTTTTACATAGCCAACTCATGCTCCTTTTCAGGGTCGTCCTGAGTTGACCCCAACAGCTATTAAGGCGGGAAAGCTCCTTGCCCATAGACTGGAGGGCCATTCCACTGAGCTCATGAACTATGATAACGTGAGTTTGTTATTAGACACATACAGTTGAAGTCAGAATTTTACATACACTTAGGTTGAAGTCATTAAAATCATTTTTAACCACTCCACAGATTTCATATTAGCAATCAACAGTTTTGGCAAGTCGTTTAGGACATCTACTTTGTGCATGACAAGCCATTTTTCCAACAATTGTTTACAGATAGATTGTTTCACTTTTAATTGACGAAATCACAGTTTCAGTGGGTCAGAAGTTTACATACACTAAGTAAACTGTGCCTTTGTGCAGCTTGGAAAATTCCAGAAAATGATGTCAAGCCTTTAGGCAATTAGTCAATTAGCCTCTGATAGGCTAATTGGAGTCAGTTGGAGGTGTACATGTGGATGTATTTTAAGGCCTACCTTCAAACTCAGTGTCTCTTGACATCATGGGAAAATCAAAAGAAATCAGCAAAGACCTCAGAAAAAAAAAATAGTGTACCTCCACAATCTGGTTCATCCTTGCAAGCAATTTCCATTTGCCTGAAGGTACCACATTCATCTGTGCAAACAATAGTACACAAGTATAAACACCATGGGACCCCGTAGGCATCATACCACTCAGGAAGGAGACACATTCTGTCTCCTAGAGATGAACATAGTTTGGTCTGAAAAGTGCAAATCTATCCCAGAACAACAGAAAAGGACCTTGTGAAGATGCTGGAGGAAACAGGTAGACAAGTATCTATATCCACAGTAAAACGAGTCCTATATCGACATAACCTGAAAGGCTGCTCAGCAAGGAAGAAGCCACTGCTCCAAAACCCCCTTTAAAAACCAGACTACAATTTACAAGTGCACATGGGGACAAAGGTCTTACTTTTTGGAGAAATGTCCTCTGGTCTGATGAAACAAAAATGTAACTGTTTGGCCATAATGACCATCGTTATGTTTGGAGGAAAAATGGTGAGGCTTGCAAGCCAAAGAATACCATCCCAACCGTGAAGCATGGGGGTGGCAGAATCATGTTGTTGAGGTGCTTTGCTGCAGGAGGGACTGGTGCACTTCACAAAATAGATGGTATCATGAGGAAGGGAAATTATGTGGATATTTTGAAGCAACATCTCAAGACATTACCCAGGAAGTTAAAGCTCAGTCTCAAATGGGTCTTCCAGTTGGACAACGACACAAAGCATACCTCTAAAGTTGTGGCAAAATGGCTTAAGGACAACAAAGTCAAGGTACTAGAGTGGCATCACAAAGCCCTGACCTCAATCCAATAGAAAATGTCTAGGCAGAACTGACAAAGCCTGTGCGATCAAGGAGGCCTACAAACCTGACTCAGTTACACCAGTTCTGTCTGGTGGAATGGGCCAAAATTCCAGCAACTTATTGTTAGAACCTTGTGGAAGGCTACCCAAAATGTTTGACCCAAGTTAAACAATTTAAAGGTAATGCTACCAAATACTAACATAGCATATGTAAACTTGTGATGAAAGAAATTAAATCTGAAATAAATCATTGTCTCTACTATTATTCTAACATTTCACTTTTTTTTTTTTTAATTTTTATATATTATCCCCTTTTCTCTACATTTTGAATGCCCAATTTCCACTACTTAGTAGGTCCTTGTGGTGGTGCGGTTACGCACCTCAATCTGGGTGGCGGAGGACAAGTCTCAGTTGCTTCCGCTTCTGAGACAGTCAATCCGTGTATCTTATCACGTGGCTCACTGCATTACACAGCAGAGACTCACACCATGTGGAGGCTCATGCTACTCTCCGCAATCCACACACAACTTACCACACGTCCCATTGAGAGCGAGAACCCCTTATCGTGAACACGAGGAGGTTACCCCATGTGATGCTACACTTCCTAGCAACTGGGCCAATTTGGTTGCTTAGGAGACCTGGCTGGAGGCACTCAGCATGCCCTGGATTCAAACTTGCAACTCCAGGAGTGGTAGTCAGCGTCAATACTCGCTGAGCCCTGAAATTTCACATTCTTAAAATAAAGTAGTGATTGTAAGTGAACTAAGACAGGGAATGTTTTCTACCATTAAATGAAAGGAATTGTGAGTTTAAATGTAATTAGCTAAGGTGTATGTTAACTTCTGACTTCAACTGTCTCTTTCATCTTTTCCTGCTAAAAATCTGAATGTGCCGACATGTATTTCAAAGAAAACCTAAATAGAAGTAATGGGATGACTTGTGTATTTTGCTTATGTGTGTTTTTATATGTTCTCGTGTGTGTGTGTGTGTGTGTGTGTGTGTGTGTGTGTGTGTGTGTAGGTAGCCACTACAGTGTTCACGCCACTAGAATATGGTTGTGTAGGTCTGTCTGAAGAAGAGGCAGAGAAGAGATATGGAAAAGACCAGACTGAGGTAAAATAAAAAAAGGATTAAGCTATGTACAAAAATGCGTTACTGTGATTTTACCATGGTTAAGAAGTAAAATCAAGTTTGTTGTCATTCTAGCCATATACGTACTACAGTGGAATGAAATGTCATTTTGAGTGTTTTAGGGGCTGTTCAATGCACTAGATGTACACGTTTGACCGTTTCACTGCGTCTTGCTGTTTTTTTTTTTTTTTTTTTTAGTGTCTCGTGCAGGAGTGCAGAGTTTGAGATGCTGTGTCAAGATAATATCCAGACACCTACATTCTGTTCCATTCTTTGCGCAACGTTTAGCTTTTTTAACACAGGAACGTGTTTGATCTGAACGGCCTCTAAGGCATGATGTGAACAGCAATATGATAAAACATACCAATGTTTAATATTTGCATCTAGAAATCATAATAATCACTATAAACAGGTTCTGCCAATTTAGGGGGCCATTCGCACAGAACATGTTCTTGCATCAGTCTGTGCTGTTAAATTGCTTCTGTGTATTTCTCACAGTTTTTTTTAGCATTTTGCGCAGAAGCGTGTCATACCAAAAAACTTCAACTTTTAAAATGTATGTCAAGACACTTTTTCAAGACATGTTAAGTTACAAGAAGTTTAACTTTTTAAAGGGATAGTTTACCCCAAAATGAAAATTATTTTATAATTTACTCTCCTTTATGCCATCCGAAACTTTTATGACTTCCTTTCTTCTGCGTAACACAAATTAAGATTTTTAGAAGAATATTTCAGCTCTGTAGGTCCTCACAATGCAAGTGAATGGTGACCAGAAATCAGAAGGTCCAAAAATCACAAAGGAGGCAAACAAGTAATCCATAATTCTCCAGTGGTTAAACCCATGTTTTCTGGAGCAATATGATTGGTGTGGGTGAGACACAAAGTTTTTTTTTTTTTACTATCAATTTCCACCTTTGTCCAGCATTAACCAGTAGTTGGCTGAATGTGAAAGTGTAGATTTACAATTAAAAAAGGACTTGTATTGTATTGTATTGATCTGTTTCTCACTCACACATATAATTTCACGTCAGAATACATGGATTTTTTTTTTCTCCTCAATCCGGGTGGCAGAGGACGAATTACAGTTGCCTCCGCAGCTGAGACTGTCAATCCGCGCATTTTATCAAGTGGCTTATTGAGCGCGTTACCGCAGAGACATCTCCGTGGCAACCACACACAATTCACCACGCACCCCACGAGAGCGAGAACCACACATTATAGTGACCACAAGGAGGTTACCCCATGTGACTCTACCCTCCATATCAAGTTCAAAAATGGACCAATTTGGTTGCTTAGGAGGCCTGGCTGGAGTCACTCAGCACGCCCTGGATTCAAACTTGCAACTCCAGGGGTGATTGTCAGCGTCAATACTCACTGAGCTACCCAGGCCCCCAGAAGACATGGATTTAAACACTGGAGTCTTCTGGATTAATATATACTGCCTTTTGGGCCTTCAGAGTTGTGGTCACCATTCAAATGCATTTTGAGGACCATCAGAGCTGAAATAGTATTGAAAAAATCTTTGTTTGTGTTGTGCAGAAGAAAGAAATTCATACATGGCATGAGGGTGAGTAAATGAGGACAGAATTTTCATTTTTGGTGAACTGTCCCTTTTAAAATGTTTCTTGAGGCCCCTGTGTTTGTTCATTCTGCTCTGTATAGCTTTTTTGTTTTTGAGTGTAAGAATGTGCCCCATATGAATAGTCCCTACTGCACATCAGCCTAACTGAAAGCTGTTAACAGTTGCCAAGTAAAGTGCAGTAATATAGAATTTAATTGATGTGCTTTCAGTTGTGTTTATCAGCTACCTGTATTTTGTAAAAGCTTTGAACTTGTTTTATCCAATCAAGTTTTAGAGCATTTTATAACACAGTACAGTGTTCCAAATGTCCTTCTGCATAAAATGTCAATCAGAACATTCCATTTTAGAACTTTATGTAGTTGCTTTTAAACCTATCTTGCAAACATTGAGTTTAGATTTGACAAACATTTGTGTTTGTTCATCAAAATTATTAATGCATATGTGTTGTTATGAATATTGCACTCTTAAGTGTGTGTATATTAACATTTAGCCCCTGGCACACCTGCATGGCTGTAAAACCTAAAGCATTCAGAGAGGGGTGTGCCGTTAGATTGATTGACAGGTGTGCAGGGCGGCTGACTGATGCTCGCAGAGGTTGGTGAGAGATGATTGCAAATGCTGCATCGCATTGATAGCTGTGAGCAGCTGTCAGCACGCCTGAAGTTTCGCTTTCAAGTCTGTTCAATATTGATCGTTTCAGTGAAGAAAAAAATGTTTAGAGCAGTAACACGGAGACAAAACATAACAGTAGCAGCACTTGTTTTCAATTGCTTGTTCTCAAATGATGAGCTCAAGTGGTTGATGCAAGAAGTGATGTTGTTTTTGGCGCACTAGTATTTGTCTGTGTTGTGTGGTTTTACAGGTGTATCACGCTTTCTACAAACCACTGGAGTTCACCGTGCCCGAGAGAGATGCCAGTCAGTGCTACATTAAGGTGACATTTTAAACACAGTCCTTGCAAAGTCCTTTCTCCTCCATATTATATTATTTTCTGTGAAATTTAAAGCCACAAATTCTCATTGATTTGCTCTTTAGGTGGTCATACATCATCATTATCTACTAACCCTCATGTCGTTCCAAGCCTGTATGATTTTCTTCCGTAGAACACACAAAAAGATGTTTTACAGAATGTTTACGCTGCTCTTTTTTAAGACAATGAAAGCATTCAGTGTCCAGGGGCTGTAAAGCTCCTAAAAGGACAAAAAAACTAAGGTATCAAAAAAGTAGTCCATACAACTCGTGCACTATTTGTCTTGTCTTCTCAGGCCATACGATAGCGTTTGTGAGGAACAGACTTAAATGTAAGTTGTTATGCCCCGTCTTCATAACTCTAAAATCTCATTTGCGCTTATTCAAACGTGCTGCAGCCACAAGACGTGCAACAACCACTATATATATATATATATATATATATAGAACTGGATTGCTGACACAACGGTAAACTGCCAGCAGGTGAAGCCATTGGATGTGTTCGAACGGCCACCTTGGTATTCTCAAACTCTCATAGAGCATCAATGACTGACAGTTGCATTTCGGCCTTGAGTGAAAATCATTTTTAATGTTTAATTTGCTCGTTTTGGATAATATGCGTTACGCGGGAGAAGATATACACTGATCGTGATGTCTGAGCATTCACCTGTCCCAGTGTTCAGTACAGCACAACGACTGGAAGGAAGCGGCAAAACTGTCCACAAGTTGTAGTGTAAGTAGGAAAAGCTGTAATATCTGCTAATTTAGGGTGACAATATGTTCTTACCCCCAAAAGGGGCATTAAAAAAGGCAGACAGGTATTTCTAAATCGCTTTAAATACTTGAGATTTTCATATTTATGTGTTCTCTGTTGTCATAAATGGATACATGTCATAAATACATGTTCGTTTGCATTTAAAACTAGCATATCCAATTAATTTTAACCAACTTTGCTTTGCGTGTCTCACTCTCTTCGTGCCCGCTGCATGTGTGATAGATAGATGGTCAGAAAGTGTGAGTGCTTATTCAAATGGCCAAGAGAACAAAGCACTTTTTGATGAAAACATATGACAAGTAGCTCTGAACAAACACTGCGATGTCTAAAAAAATGTCTGTTTGTATCTTTCCTCAGTTTCAGTGAACTTGTTTACATTCAGCTTACCTGTTCGATGATGAAGTTTGTTAGAGGTGGATACTGTTTGATAATAACATAACTCTCTCTCTGTCTTTCAAGAAACAGGAAAAATAATTTGACTTGAAATAAATAATTGCATGTGTAGGATGTTTGCATTGTAGGGATATACATGCAGATTTCAGATATAAAATCGTTGACTGAATGATTAATGTTTACTCGTTGAAATTAGAAGATTTCAAGGTCAGGATGGACATTGGAATGTGTATATATAGCAATATGGTGGCGCAGTGGCTTCACTGATATGACATCATGAGCGATCCAGTTCTGTATTATATATCAGTGACAAGAACCAATGTTTGACATCATTGATGGCAAACCTACATATCTTCAAGCACCAAGCAAATAGTCATTCATTTAAAGGTATAGTTCACCCAAAAATTAAAATTCTCATAATTTACTCGCCCTCATGGCATCCCAGATGTCTATGACTTTCTTCAGCATATTCAGCAGAATATTTCAACTCTGTAAGTCCATATAATGCAAGTGAATGTGACCAAAGCTTTGAAGCTACAAAAAGCACACAAAGGCAGTATAAAAATAATCATACGACTCCTCATAAGTGATATGATAGGTCTGGGTAAAAAACTGATTAACATTGATGTCCATTTTTACTTCAAATCTCCACATCCTACCAGCCCTCCTATGCATGTTCACATGAGTATGGAGTTTTTCTGGTGATTCGCATTAGTCATGCATATCACCACCTACTGGGGTGTTGTGCAAATATGATTTATTATTTTACTTTCCTTTATCCCTACCTTATTTATTTTTTTTACTTTCTCTTCCCTGCCCAGTAGCTGGCTATATGCACAAAGCAAGCAAATTGCCCAAAAAGAAACCAAAAAAGAAGTGGAACTCTGTTCTCTTGTGAATACGCATAGGAAGGCTGGTCGAAAGCAGAGATTTATAGTAAAAAAGGACTTGAATATTGATCTTTTTCTCATTCACACCTATTATATCACTTCTGAAGACATGGATTTAACCACTGGAGTAGTATGGATTACTTTTATGCTGCCTTTGTGTGCTTTTTGGAGCTTAAAAGTTTTGGAACCTGTTGACTTGCGTTGTATAGACCTACAACCTTACATTGTACTGGCTAGTGTTAGTAGCCTTTTGTGTTCCTTGGAAAATTTTTGTAAAGAAATATTTTTGTGGATTTGGAATGACAGTGAGGGAGAGTACATTATAATGGAAGTTTATTTTCTTTTTTTCTTCTTTCTTTTTCTTTTGTTACTTCTTTTTACCATGATGATTTATTTATTTTTTTGAAGAAGGTCTTTTTTTTTTTTTCTTTTTTTTTTTGGAGAAGTAATGAAGTAGCTTGCAACTCAGGCTAAGTATTTATAAAGATTTCCTGAATTAATTTGATTCAAGTTTGATTCCAATTGATTTATGTATTTTTCTGCTATAATGTCCATTTTACTTGCATATAAAATTAATAATCTCTCAGCTAATGCTATTAATTATAGCATTATAATTACTTCTAACTTGGTACATTTAAAAAAATACAAATGTTTCTAGTTTTATTGTATCCTTCGTTTCTCATTATTTTCGTCAAAGTTTAGCTTTTAAAAAATGTACAATTTCCATGTATTCCATCAATAAATGTGATGTCTTGATTTTGCGTATATTGCACATATAGATTTTGTTACATGTTTATTGTTTACATGCATAATTTATCCTGTTTACAAATATTTACGTTGAAATGTAGAGCAAGCGCTAAAACGGTACTGTCTCTTTAAGAATAGCAGCGGTCCAGTGAGCGTCACACTGAAGTGTTCTTTGTTTGAGTGCATTATAACGAGAGTGAAGTCATAAGGCTTCTTGCCACACCCGTGCAATGTGTGATTTAGAATTTAATGTTTGTATTTTTGTTGTTTTTCATCAACAACTGACTGTTAAGAACAGAAGGGACATATTATTCAATAACTTTGATCGTCTTTGGACACATTACACATAATATTTTCTTTTGACATGCAGGGAACTACTTCGGCACTTTACTACTCGAGTGAAATCTGAATATGTTCTAGCCAGTGGCAAATCACAGACATTTTTAGTCAGATAGCACGAGATTTGGTCGCATATTTAAAGGAAAAGGTCAATCTTACGATTTTAAGAATCAGTCTCCGAATTGTTCATATCGATATTTTTCCCTAGCTGTACTTGCAACTAAGGCATTTTCCCCCTCTCAGGTTATTTGTCTACGTGAAGGTGAGCAGCGTGTTCTGGGTCTACATTTTACCGGGCCAAATGCTGGCGAGGTCACGCAGGGTTTTTCTCTGGGCTTCCAGTAAGTTCTACATCCCTGGTTTTTGTGCAGATGATATTGAAATGAAATTAGATAACATTATTAATTAAAAACTCCTGATATGTAGCCCAGGTATCTGTTTCATTACATGCACTTTTGAGTGAATAAAACCAGTGAATGAATAAGGAGTCTGTGTGTTTATATCTGCAGGTGTGGGCTTACCTACGCTCACCTGAGGAATACGGTTGGGATTCACCCCACCTGCGCCGAGGAGCTGACCAAAGTCAACATCACTAAACGCTCTGGTCTGGACGCCACGGTAACGGGCTGCTGAGGTTAAGCATCCCCTCCCTGATCACACGAGCACACGGGAACCAAAAGAACAGGGTCTTGTCATGTCATAATTGGGGTGCAAAATGAAACGTAACCCGCAAGCCATTTCGAACGTGCAGAATTCTGGAGATGCAGGACGAATCTTTTAAAAATTCAAGAAGTGCGTCTCAGTTTTTGTTTTAAAAGCTCTTCTGCGTCTGTTCTTTCCTCCTGTCTATGCGCGCTGAGGTCTTAACTTTGACCTTTGAGCCATGGAACCAATGCAAATCAAACACAGCAGTACTTCTTACCCATTTGCCAAATAGATATTTATATATTTATATTACTTTAAAGTAAATCTAAGAAAAATCTAGTCAGGTTTAAGCTTAAAACAAGAAATAAAAAAACAGGCGGCAACTGGGCAAGTAAAATAAATTGACTCAAGAAATAAGCTGGATATCTTATACAATTTAGCTTCTCAAGGAAATGTATCTTGTTTTAAGAATGTTTACATATATTTAGTGGGGGGTGGGGCCCCCTTATTGAGAAAAATGTATGTTAGTTTCCTACATGATATCTCCCTTGAAGGTCCACATTTTAAATGTTAACCTTTTTTGATATTGCATTCCAGAGGCCAATGCTAACAAGTAATTCATTCTTTACATCAGCAGTGAAACATCGTTTCCAGGGAAGTTTTTTTTTTTTTTTACTGTGGGTCATGGTAATCCAATAAGGTGCTCGTGTTTGCTCTTCGGAATAAGATTGTAGATCCAGGTTAGGGCAACACTAACCGCAAGTGCCACTATGAACAGATAAACACGGCCGTAAATCAGGATTAAGGCCCAATTACAGTGCGCTGAAATGGGAACCGTAGGAGAAAGTGGCTTAATGTTTCTGAAATATATTCTGCAAATATTGTTGTTTCTCTGGCTGTACTTCCTGTCCATTAGTCATGCGCCGCTCTGACACTGATGGATGGGATAGGCCCGTCGATACGCTGACACCACCCCATTTCCCAGGAACGTAGACAAACACTCGGTGAGCAGCGTGTCACTCAAACCCCGAATCTAGTCGTGGACAGAGTGAGCGCTTGTTTAGTCCTGGACTTCAGGAGGTTCCCCAGAGCACAGGGGGAACAAAGAGTACACAGCAATAACATACTCTCCTGCTCTTAAAGGAATAGTTCAACCACAAAATGAAAATTATGTCATCATTTATATACACTCATGTTGTTCCAAACCCATATGGCTTTTTCTGGCCACTCTTTTCTATATAATGAAAGTAAAATGGGACTGAGGCTCTCAGGCTCCAAATTTAGCTTAACAACAAATTAGCTTTGTGTGAGAAACCACACAAAAATACTAAAATTTAAGTTGCTTTTTTATGGCATCAGAAGACTTGGAATATAGTTGTGATGCTTAACAGCCCCAATCTTATTTCCCTTTCTTTAAACGGCAAACCGTGGTGGACAGAATTTTCATTTTTTGCGAGCTATCCCCTTATCATCTCTGAGTTAAGTCTTATAAGACAAAGGAGGCAGTGGCTGCTTACAGTAGTGCCGCTGGCTTCCTAAAGGTGGCAGTGTTCCGTTTCTCCTGAAACTTTACTCGCATGTGTGAGGATAAAATGTCTGGATGAGATCTGAACCTTTTAGTCATTACAAATTCAAGTAACAGTTAATCACTGGCAGAATTTAAGATTAATTGAACACCTACTGGACGTTTTGTGTTTCATAGGTTTAGCTTATCTGTTGTTTGTGTACTTGGCTAATAGCTTTGGCCCACGGTGCTGCCACCCTCTTAGAGGCTGGGGTACTTGCACTACACCTATTCCCAAAAGTTCAATTAATTTTGTGACAGGAAGTCAATGACATCTCCTGTTTACTGTCAAACCAGATAAAGTATTCAAAGCATATATATAAATGTCAGTAGAACGGCAAAAAATTGCTCGTATGTATGTATTGAAATGGGAAATAAAATAAAAATATGTAATTGTAATTTTAGTCACACAGGAAATGAAAAACAACTGACATGTTACTATGTAATTTATTAAACCAATCACAATATCTTAGTTTGCTGCAACTAGTTCCACAATTTTATAATTATAAGATAGGAAATCTGACATCTCCATTTTCTTTCAAACCAAATAATGTAAAGTGTGTGTGTGTGTGTGTGTGTAATATATATATATATATATATATATATATATATTTGAGTTACAAGTGAGGGTTGTAGTGGAAAGAACGGCACTGCTGGAATTTGTTTTTGTTTGAAGTCTAATCTGCCCTGGCTCTGATTAATGAGCCTGAGAGCGGAGTGACAGCTTGCTGTGGCGATGGAGAGGAGCGCTGCGCTACCAGGTTTATTTGTACCCACGGCTGATGGGAAGGGGGTACCGTGTGCTCGACTCAGAGATGGGGTGCTGACTGAAGAACCCTGACCCTAACATAGCACCACCAACAGCTTGGCTCTATCAGCACACACACAGCTGGTGGACGGGGCTGCGCCACAACACAAAAATATGCAATAGTTTGTCAAATTTTCAAGTTTTGAACTAAAATTAATGTTCACACATTTTTTCAATTGAGCATTTAAAGTTGAAATTTAACATTTAACTTGCATTTAAAATGTCAAAATGTTCTATAGATGCATAAATCGCAGTCCAACTAGAGACAGTGCTTCAACCCCTACACACTTAGGAAGGGTCAGGGTCCAACTTTCAAGGGCCCAGCTAATGATGACTTGCACAGAAAACCAAAACTGGAGAGGACAAGTCTGATGTCACCTGGTGTCCAATTTTATATCTGTGTATATAGAGAAGCTTATTTTGCCATTAAGCCTCATACTGTATAATTTTTGTGTGCATAATAAAATGTGAAAATGTACTGTTGCATCATTAAAATAATGAACGATTATATTTTGTCTTTTGTTTTTTATTTTTACAGATGGTGTGTATTTAATAGGTCTTGTCTTTATTAGCCTTGTTGCAAAACTCAGAGAGCTGCGTTGTTAAACTTACATAGGCAGCTACCATCTAATGGGCCGTTCACACATAAACCTATTCCATCTGCACTGTTTTCAATTGTTGGTCCATGTATCCAGGACTTTGGAGATTGCATTTCTCTGTTTTTGCAGTATCTTTTGCTGTGAGTGTTACGTTAAGATGCTGTTTAAAATTAAAAGTAGTACAACTTTGAAAAATGCATCTCAAGGCTTGAGTCTTGTTAAAAGAACTTCTGCTTTAAAAAAACATGCCTTTGAGAGACCTGCATTCTGTTTCATTTGTTGCTCTGTATCTAGATTTGTTAGTTTTTGCTTTTTTTGCTAGAGTGGCTCATGTAATGATTTGGAGCATGATCTGGAGCACTCTACATAGGCAGCATCTCTGCAAATTCTGTACACAGCATGGCCAAAATTATTGTCAGTGACATCAGTTTTGTGTTTCGCAAAGTTTTCTGCTTCAGTTGTTGTGGTGTTGATTCACATTGTTTCTAGATTATTTTGCAGAGTGATCAAATGCATTCATTGGTCAAAAAAATTTACTATCACAAAAACCCAAATTTCGCTTTTTGGCCCTGGCACAAAATGGCCAGGTGAAATCACTCTATCATTCTGATTGAATTATATGAGCAGACTGATTGCTATAAATGAGTGAAGAAGCGCTTCCAATCATTATGGTTTTGTTAGCAATGCTTACCTCTAAAGAAAGACGTGCAGCCATCATCACTTTGCATCAAAATGGCCTCACATGCAAGGAAATTGCTGCAAAGAATATTGCACCTGAAAGAACCATTTACCGGATCATCAAGAACTTCAAGGAGAGAGGTTCAACTGCAGTGAAGAAGGCTTCAGGACGTCTCAGAGTATCCAGCAGGCGCCAGGACTGTCTCCTCCTATGGAGTCAGCTACGCAATCATGTCACCACCAGTGCAGAGCTTTCTCAATATTGGCAGCAGGTTGGTGTGAGTGCATCAGCACGCACAGTGAGGCGAAGACTTTTGGACAATGGCCTGGTGTCAAGAAGGGCAGCAAAGAAGCCACTTCTCGCCAAGAAAAACATCAAGGATCGACTGAAAATTCTGCAGGAAGTACAAGGATTGGACAGCAAAAGACTGGAGAAAAGTTATTTTCTCTGATGAAGCCCCCTTCTGACCGTTTGGGTTATCTGGAAAATCGATAGTCCAGAAAAGAAAAGGTGAATGCTACCATGAGTCCTGTGTCGTGCCAACAGTGAAGCATCCTGAGACCATTCATGTGTGGGGTTGCTTTTAATCCAAGGGAGTGGTCTCTCACACAATTCTGCCCAAAAACACTGCCATGAATGAAGAATGGTATCAAAATGTCCTGAAAATGATCCGTGCATTTTCCAGCATGATGGAGCACCATGTCACAAGGCAAGAGTAATAATGAAGCGGCTCGGAGATCATTACATTGAAATTTTGGATCCATGGCCAGGCAACTCCCAGGATCTTAATCCCATAGAGAATCTGTGGTCAATCCTCAAAAGGCGAGTGGACAAACAGAAGCCCACAAATTGTGATCAAATTCGAGCACTAATAAGGCAAGAATGGATCGCCATCAGTCAGGATTTGGCCCAGAAGCTGATATCCAGCACGCCAGAGTGAATTGCAGAGGTTATGAAGAACAAGGGCCAACAATATAATTATTGACTCTTTGCATATATTGAGTGTTTTTGTCAATAAAAGCCTTTAAAACTTATGAAACGCTTGTCACTGTTTTCCAGTATGCCATAGAAACATGTTTAAAAATAATAAATGTATGCCACTGCCAATAATTTTGGCCACGGCTGTATGTTAACTGCTTGGGATTCTCAACTCAAAATTGTATCAATTAGAGCTGCATGTTGCTTTTAAAGGGATATTTTGGGTTCAATACAAGTTAAGGTTAAGCTCAATTGATAGCATTTGTGGCATAATGTTGATTACCAGAAAAATGTATTTCAACTCGCCCCTCCTTAAAAAAAAAAAAAAAAAAAAAGCAAAAATCTGGGTTGCACTTACTATAGAAGTGAATGGGGACAATCCGTAAACATTAAAATACTCACTATTTCAAAAGTATAGCCACAGAATGTAACCAATAGGCATGTTAACAATTTTAGTGTGATAAAATTCCTTAACCTTTTCTGTGTAAAGCCAATTTCACAACTTCATTGCCATGATGTAATGTCAACAAATCCTAAACCCTAAAATGACTGTAAAAATGTAAATATAAATAACTTTACAGCTCGATAATGTATGACTTTTGATTGGAAAAATGTATTTAAGTGATTTTATAAAATTATAAGCTACACATTTCTGCTTTAAAACCCTCCACAAATTGGCCACATTCACTTCTGTTGTAAGTGCCTCACTGTAACCTTGATTTTGGCTTTTTTTTTTTTTTAAGAAAAAAAAAAAAGAGGGAGCATTCAAAATAATTTTTTTTTGTTAATCAATATTATTCTAAAAAAGCTGTTGATTCACTTTAACTTATACAGAACCTGGAATGTTGCTTTAACAATGCAAGAGGTTTCCTCTTAACAAATAAATATTCTTTAAACACAAATTATATGTACAATACTATGTTTATTTTTTATTTGGTTGAGCTATTTTTTGTTTGTTTTGAATGAAATATAGGTTCTCTTTTTTGTCGACCTCGTCCACCATCTTGGATCATTTATTTATTTATTTATTTCACAGAGCTCATCGCAGATCTTTCTATGATTCCCTTCTCCATGCAGAATAAATGCAATGCTGCCTTTGAATTTGGCCAAAATGTGGTATCTTAGAAGGCAACACAATGTTTACGCCTACCTTTCGGATCAGCCTTCGTGTTGGTATTCCCACACCTATTATGCCTAAAAATGCTGTCTATGTAAACGGCTCACTAGACTGTAGTACAGAGCTCATGTATGCGGCTATGTATTAAATGGGGTCTGTGCAAAACGTTACTCTTAATGCTGTCTCTGTGTATATGTGTTAGAGAATGTTTGTAAAGTCAGCGTCTCTGAGGAGCTCTCTCTCTCAGCAGGGGCGGTCATGGTGTGACCTCTCGCTGTCTTTGCTGACAGGCTCCACGGCAATGCCAACCTGTCAATCAAACATGCACAACAACAATGGTAGAAATTCCTCTGTTTGTTTGCATAGGGACGAGGCTCTCACAAACCCTGAAACTCTTTAACGTTGTCACCCCTAAAACTTTCCTAACTCCGAGCTCTCTCCGTAGCAATTAGGATGAATCTTATCCCCGTCACCCACCGAAAGAAAAGGATAGAGCTCCCTTTTTATCAACGACACACTTTTAGTGTCTCTCTCTCCTTTTGAAATGGAACAAATGTATGCAAATCCACCCAGAAACGCACTTAGCGGAACAAGTCAACATGTCAGAGTGGATTGGGTGGATATTGAGCATCTTAATCCACTTCTATTATGGCTTGACAGTCTGAATCAGCGTCTGTGTCCATTGTGGATGAGAGTCAGACAGCCCTCATCATCTGTTCTATGGGGGTTTTACACTCATGCTGGTTACACAGCCCTGCATGTCCAAAGCCCTGGGAGGAGAAACAAATATCTGCCTTGTGTAAACACATGCTGTAAAATAAAGTATATGCCATAGAAAAGGGGGATTATAGGTAAAATGAATAGGGGCCATTTTTGGCCTGGCCGACAAGCACATGGTGTCAGCCTGATATGTGTTTGATTGAGAAACCTTTAGGGCAGTCGTTTCTTAACTGGTGGTTCGCAAACAATAAAGTGCACCTACCCATATAATTGTGCGTAGGAAAGTAAAACAAATAGATCAACTTTGAGAAGGGACGAGACATGCTTTTTGCGCTAAATCATCTGTCTCTTGGAATTTTCCACGCTCAATACAAGTTAAGCTTTATTGACAGCATTTGACCCCATTAGACAACACTAGCAATGATCTTGAAGGGAAACATTCCACCAGAGAATGATGCACTAATATTCTTGTGACTTAAATTGAACAAATTTAAATCAATAGTTATAGATATTTTTCCATAATTTTTTTATTTGATTGTCATTTTCAGTGTACTCGCTGTGCCAGTCTGTTATAATGTAGCCTATACTGCAACATGCAAGGTGATTGATTGAACCAGAGGTAATATCAGCCATGATTTTTGTTGAACCATTTATTGATAAAATGGCAAAATCTGGATTTTTTTATTTTTTTTTATTTTATTTTTTTTGCACAAATATTAATTAAATATTTAAAAGAATGTATTTTTTTATTTCCAAGATAATAACTGGTCGCCAAATGATAAAATAAACATGCAAAGTAAAAAAATTAAACATTACATTTGGAATGCTTAAGGTTGCATAATGCAAACTATCTCACATTTTTATGTTTTAATAGTTTGCAGTAGTGTGTGCTATGCTGTAGGCAGTAGCCTATGCTAGTATTCCATTCTAAAGAGATGCACACAAATACTGTAAGGAGTGAGTTTGCACTCAGTGACTCGTGAGTATGTCAGATGCTTCAGGGTCTGATTAGAATAGACTCTACTCATTACATTCCAGATGTGTGACACAGATTTATGTCCTGTTACATGTCCAAAGATAGATCATTGTCTTTGCCCAACAGGTTTTTTTTTTTTTTAGCTGTTTTTATCAATAAAGTAGTTGCTCGGAGCTAGCTGTTTCAGGTTCCTACCTGATTTTCTTTGTCTTCTTCTCTTCAGCTCATCACTGTAAATCCAAAAGACTCATTCAGCTTACATGTAACAATATTAGTCATTAGTGGTGCTTGCTAAGGCATGCAGTTTGTCCCACAATATACAAATGGAGAAAAAAAAATAAAAAATTAAAATCTAGTTTAGTTTGCATTAGAATATATTTTAGTTTACACAGGTTTGCTGAAGATACTGATTACCACAAAAAAAATCCTCTGATTGGCATCGCCAGCAGGTGGGTGTGCCTTTAAGACCAAGCCTATACAATCTAGAGGGGGTCCAATAGAACCGATGTATAATCTTGAATTGCATAAGGCTCACCCTTGCATCTCTAGATGCAGACTTGACATCTTTTTTTAGAACTTTGTCCTTTTTAAGAATCTGTTTTTGTCATGGTTGACGGAAGCTTTCCATTCATTAATGATTCCATATAAATTCTAATAAAAGTGTAGCCAGTTCTGTAGCATTATATCTAAAAAATCCCTTGGCAAAGCCATCTGACCATGAAGCCTTGCCTGTGGGCAAGGCCTTAATTACCTTGTCAAGCTCCTCCAAGTTTATCTCAGAATCAAGATTTAAAAAAAAATCTTTTTTGCTCAGTTGTCAATTTAGGGAGTTCTAGAGGTTCCACAAAGTTTCTAATATCTTCATCATTTGACAAAGTTGTGGAACTTTAAAGATCAATATAGAATTCTTTAAAAGCATCATTAATGTCAATGGTTGAGGTAAATATTTCACCACCAACAGATTTCACTGAGGGAGGGGTTGAAAAAGACACTCTCTGCTTTATATATCTAGCCAAAAGTTTTCCTCCTTTGTCCCCTACTCAAATTAGGACTGTCTTGCCCTGGAGACCAAAACTCCACTTTCCATAACAAAATAGCATTATATCTGTATTTCAATTTGGTCAGTTCTCTGAGGCCATCAGACGACATTCTTCACTTCTGCTCTGCCTCGATACTTTTAATATTCCCTTCCAACTCCACGAGTGCTATGTATTTTTTGATGAATGAGGCATAATGTATAATCCGACACCTAAGAACCTCCATAAGTGCCTCCCAAGCCAAGCCATGCCCACAGAATAATCTGTATAGACCCTATCAGATTGGTTCAAAAGTCTCCAAATATCTGCAAGCCCAAGATTTTTACACATTCTGAAAAGCGTAAATTTTGCTCTAGGGGGCTTTCACACTTTTGCTTCACTATGATCAAGGACTAAATCCATCAATAGATAAAAGTCTCCTCCCAATATTATATCATGAGGGGTCTCAGCAGCTTGGAAAAATCCTTTCAAGATCTATAAAAAAGCCCTGATCATCAGCGTTAGGTGCAAACTTTGCCACCGAATTTCAGCCAATACAAAAATGACTCTTCCTAATTTATCTTTACTTGGTTTGAAACATTTGAATTGTAGATGTTTGCTTATCAGTGTATTGACTCCCCTGCTCTTACTTGAGCCAGCAATAAAGCATGTCCACCCTATATCTTCCCAAATTTTTCAGCTTCCTGCAGGGAAAAATGCATTTCTTGAAGAAACACTATATCATATTTCTTATGCTTAAAAAAAGAAACAATCTTCCTTCTTTTTAAACGTTGCCCAACCCATTCACATTCCACGTGTAGAAAGACAGTCCACTTATTTTAACATATGACATTTTGACACATTAGAAAAAATAGATTATGTGTCAAAAACAAGATTATAAAGACCACATTTCCCATTAGTGCAACAATCAAACCCTGAACTTCCCCTTGAAACTAGAAACAATAAAAATGAAAAATGTGCACATTAACCCTGCGCACGAAAGCACCAACCGACATCCATCACACTAAACTCAAACAGTCCATGTATGCCTTTGCTGTCGACAACCATTGGATTGCTCAAATCTCAAGTCAAGCCTTTCAGTTTCCTTGGACAGTCAAACGAATGTTCAGTGAGCCGGCTGTTCGTGAGTACAGCAGATGACTTTATCCTTCCAAAGACATGCACAAAAACTCCACAAAACAAACTCCAGCCAACAGGATGCATAAACACAAAGAAAGAGCAGATTCAACATCAACCATTCTCTCAAATGACTTCATGACCACAGACGTCAGAGCAACGGGTCTGTAGTCACTGTGTCCTGTGATTTTGGGTTTCTTTGGGACAGTAATGATGGTGGAGCATTTGAAACGGCAGGGAACTTCACACTGCTCCAGGGTTCTATTGAAGATCTGTGTGATGACAGAGGCCAGCTGGTCAGCCCAGGATTTTAGACAAGTGGGCGAAACACCATTTCTTTTTCAGCTTATCAGATTGGTTTATTTGCCTAAATAGAAAGGCAACTTAAGGTTGTAACTAATAATTCTGAGCAAATAAATGCCTCAAAAAGAGCATATTTATGGCAGACTCTTCTGTGCAATTTTAAGTTTTACAAAATAAGTTTGTATGTCATTATGAAAGTGCATGATATGCTAATAAAATGTGTTTTTTGTATCTGCTTGGCGAATCACCAGTCAAGACCACAGAAATCTGCCAAGCCCATGTTTGTTTCTTAGTAATATATTAATTGCAACCATAAATTATTAGTTTTCCATATAAGCTAGTCTTTTATTAGACTTTATATGTTATAGTGTAATAAAAATGCAATAAATATGACATTAAGGCAATGAGGCTCTTCATTTGCTAACCATTAACATAGAACCATATAATACCTAGGGAGCTTCTTTTTTTTTTTCCCCTGTTGACTTCTGTTCTTGTTCCTGTACAGTATGAGACATACCCTACAGGCTCTATCACTTGTGTGACAATCCACATGATCATCTGCATGATCTCCAAAATCTCCATGGAACTGTTTGCAGTAAACACAAAGTTATCCTTTGGAGGAAAATCGTTTATTATGCGATTTTGTTTATGTCAAAAAATTTGTTATTTGAATTAGGATGTATTTTGATCAACCTGTGCTCTTCAATCTGTGGTAGTTGGGTACAAATGCTTGCACGTTTGTCATTAAAAGAATATTGAATAATCTTTGAAGAAGATACAGTATGCTGTATATATAGCTATAAGAAGAATAGTTTTCAGTGAATGGCCTGTTCCTCGAACCAGGCACTAAAAACTAAATTATTGAGCTGAAACAGTTTTTTTGTTTGTGTTTTTTCCGGTTCCGTCAAATGGTAATCTGTTAGAACTAAATAAAAGTTAGTAAAACAGTTAATTACTGTTCTTTTTAAAATGACAGTACTCTAAGGGTGGGGGATCTGGCAAGATCATCCAAGATGTGTATGCTTTCTTCAGCAAAACACAAACTTTAGATTTTAGGAGAATATCTCAGCTCTTTAGGTACATACAGTATACGCTCCACATAAAGGAAACATAACATATGAATCCAGTGGTTAAATATATCTTCAGAAACTATATAATAGATGTGGGCGAGACTCAGGACAATATTTAAATAATTGTTTTACTCTAAATCTCCACTTTCACTTTTACATCTGAAAGTCACATGTGGTGCCTGTTTAGTTTCACTTCCACATCTGAAAAGTTAAAGTGGAGATTTATAGAAAAAAAGGACTTAAATATTAATCTGTTTCTCACCCACACCTATAATATTTCTTCTGAAGATATGCATTTAAACACTGGAGTCATCCAGTTTACTTTTCTGCTTCCTTTATGTGATTTTTGGAGCTACAAATGTCTGATCACCTTTCATGTACACTGTATTAGTTTGTTTTTTGCTAAAGAAAGAAAGTCACACATCTGGAATGACATGAGGGTGAGTAAATGATGAGAAAATGTTCCCTTTAATCATGCAGAATTAATCCAAAGTGATTTCCCTCAGTATCAAAGCACATGCTTATCATGTTCTACTTAAAAGTTCAAAGCCCCATTTTTTGGGCATTGGTCATTCTGAAAATGTACTGTGATAAACTGTTTCGTCTTCGTTTGTCATGAAGAAAACAATTAACCAGTTATTAACCAATTACCAGCATTTAAAAAATAACATTTTACTCCGGAACAATTGAAAGAGACTTTGTTCCCGTTTTTCGGTAATGTTCTGAAAAAATAAATGTATAAAATGTTTGTTTTCGGTTTACGTTCCTTGATAGATTTTTAGTCCCTGCCTCAAACAAAGCTATTATAAGGCTTCAGAAGATTCTTAGGCTTTCTTTTATGGTACATTTATATTACTTTTAATCATTTTTTTTTTGGAATAGAAAAGCCCTAATTAATTGAGCAGAATTATTCTACTAAAAAGGTTTTATTATTATTATTATCCTGAAAGGATTTGGAAAAACATGAACATGAATAAATGATGACAGACATGCATTTTTTGGGGCAAATCCTTAAATTATTCAGTCAGAGTCTAAATTGAATTCCCTTTTCCACACACAGCTCACTTACTCAGTATGTCAATTCACAAGATTAAAATGCACTGATTCTCATTGATTCTGTGTCCTTTCACTCAATTCTTCAGGACAACAGTGTTGAAAAATCCCTGCCAAAACATCTTTCCTCTCTCTAATCCTGCTCTCCCTGTCCTCTCCACCTGGCTTGTGCCTCTGTGATTATTATGCTCACACTCTCATAAATCACCTTATCTTTACAGCCTGTGACAATACTTCCCACTTTACAGCCAAAACATTAACCCAGGGCAGTATGGCTGAGGGTAATGAACACACTACAATGACTCTCTCTTGAATTACTTCCCTCATTGTAGATCAGACATATACACACCACCAGTCAACTTAGTTTGGCAGCCAGAAAGTCTCATATTTTGTTTATTCCTAATGCAATTGCATAACAATATTTAGAAGTGGGGCTTTAGTGTACAACTACTTTTTGGAGCCATGGGAAACCATTCAGGATGAGGGCATCAGCCAGAGCTATAGGGAAGGTCAAACTGTTGAGATAAGACTGTGAACTTCTCATGTACAGTCTTTTCTCATCTCCGTCAGCAGCTCCAGGGAGGATCTTAACCTTGTGCTGAGAGGAACAGGCTATCTGCCTAGCTTTGGGCCTCAGCCATGCCCTCACTGGAGGGGTGTTATTAGATTCTGCCTTTCACAAACACTGTCAGGTGCCTTCCAGACACCAGCAGTCCATCCACACCCTCCCTGAGATATTTCACCCACACACGGTACCCATCGCCACAAAAACGTCCACCTACGCACCTCAACCCCCAAGACAAACACAAGACTGGGAGATTCAGAACTTTCCTCAATGCATGACCATCCAAACTTACAAGATTTTCTTCCAGTATCTCCCTTTTCTAAGACAAACGGTTGTAGTTCTGATTCATTTGATTGATTGAGTGGTTCCATTTGAATGTGCTTTTCTGCCTGAAGGACAATCATGATTCAACTGTTGAGAAATCAGTGAAAAGCAGGTTCATATGGATTGTGATGCATTGTTAGGGCTTAACAAGCATTAAGGAGTTCTGAAGTTGAAAGACTGAAGGTTTGATTTTTAAGATTGCATGTGAATGGTAGTGAACCAACAACAGAAGATTTTACTAAGACCACAGTTCTGCATTATCACACCTGTGTCCTTTAGTGGGGCACTTAACAGCTAATCATCTGTGCCCAATAATAATTTGTATGACTTGGCTTGTACGGAAAGGTATGGCTTTATTCCCATACAGAATTTCAAATAGATTTCAGTAGAGGCATCAAATTTTAGCTAGCTTCCTATTCAACACTATTTTAAGAAAGGAAACATCTGTGAATAAATATGGTTATTCATTTCATATTTATTTATGCAATAGGCTACAAGTGAAAGATGCATGTCAATACAATGTGATTTCACGGGAAGTAGGCATGTTGTTTCCGAGAATTCCAGTACCCTTGTATCGGCCACATTATGGCAACTCAATGACAAGCATGTGGGAGACCCGTGTTCAGATCCCGCATTTGAACCGAGAAGTGTCTTGTTTGCATTTTCAGTGACGAGCACGAATCAGAGGTTGCATTTTTCCCTCTAACATTACATTTTCACTCAGCTGATGGTTAGGTTTAGGGTTGGGGGATAAAGTTTATAAAATATGCATTTATCTTCACTGTATTACAGACTTTTTAGCTGAAAAAAGTTTCATCACAACTCACATTTGGCACCCCTCAGTGGATTCTACAACCTGAAAATGGAGTTCTCATGTACACATACACCAAACCACACTTACCGTTTTGGCCACTTGGGGCAGTGTTTTGAATTTCGGTAAGTCTGAAAACCTTCTGTTTCTGATTTCACTGTGAGATCAGTCTGGTCAAATGTCCTGACATCTGGAAGCCTTTTTAAATGCTTTGCTTGTCTCGTTCCAAACCCAATGTTTTTTTGTTTGTTTTTTCTTGTGTGGTACATAAGTTATTTTCCTAATAAGGTCATGGTTAGGTTTAGGGTTTGGTTAAGGGGTTGGACTTTAGGGTTAGATTTAGATTTGGGTTAAGGGTTAAACTTAGGAAAAAGCATAACATTAGTTGTTGGTATGTTTCTATTTCTCTATGGGAGCAACAGTCGTACACTTTTGTACAAGATTACTTTTTTGTGATTTCCAAATTTGCTTTTATGCACTTCACTCAATCATTTTTTTTCAGTGCACACAGCTCACCACAGTTTCTGGGTGCTTGTGATAGCTCTCTCCCCCTCGATGTCGTCTGGCTCACTCTTAAATCCATTTCCAACTCTCACTGCAATGAAAAACAGCTGTTAGAAACAATCATTGCCAGGTGATGACCGTTCTCATCTCCTGATCCCGCTCTCCATTCACAAGCCAGCACTCAGCCACGCCCCCACCGCCACACTGACTAAAAGCTTATCTAATTTAGTGATGAGCTGTAAACTGACCTACATGCCCTTGTGGTAAGAGAGAGGTCCAAGGGATTTCCTTTCCTCCTCTACCATCAAGATGGGCAATGTTTGGCCCCCCTCCTTAGGCCCAGGGAGACCACAGCACTCCTTCACTGGCATTGTGGTGTATTGCGGGTAATCTGAGATGGCACCAATAATTCATGGTATGGTGGTGCATGGCATCTGACCAACCTGAGCAGAAGATTTGTTTTTACGGGCCCCCTCTGTGGGTTCAACGGCCTGCCGCCATCCTTTTACATTAATTGCCCAGTTTGAGACCTGAGTTGCTATCTCATTTCTCCATGACTGTTGACAAAAGCTATGTTCGGAATAGAATGCAAGAGTAGCCTACTACTTGCTGACTACTGTGAAGTATATTGTTTGCTGCATTGTTGTTTTTGTTGCTTTTAAATATGAAGTAAAACAGCTGTCCTTATAGAACAATAAATGTTTCAATATTACACTTTTGTCAATTAACCTCATTACTAAGCAAAAAAATAGAAACAGTAGCGTTGCATGTTAGCATGCTATTCTGAACATAGTCAACCAGTGGTATTGTTTAATGCTTCCTAATTTAAACTCTATTCATTTAACGAAGCTGCTATTGCACAGCAGGGTAAAGTGTGAGCTAGTAGGTTGTTCCCATGCTGTATGCAACTTTCGCCATGATGGCGTTTCTGAATTACCTGGAAAAAATGTGTATGAATCCTTTTAAATTTCTTAACCATAGATTCCTTTCACATTCCTTTAACATTCTATGCAGCACCTGTGTCCTTGTTGATCTTATTGTCTCAAATAAGATGGAGAGATGCATGGAGTAACCCTCAGTTGGGCTAATCCAGGGCCTCTAAAGAGGTTTAAAGTGCTCTGGTTACATCTAATCTTTTTGCTCAGACCCAGCTGAGACTGAGACTTCTTCTCCATGATCGAAACGTACAAATAAAGGTCTCTCTCTCTCACCCGGAGCAGGTATGAAAGGCCGCTATGTGCTCTGTGGATTAGAGCGGACTTTCCCCCTCCCTTTTTCTCAATTAGAGAAAGGATGAAATAGAGGAGGGAAACAAAAAGGGACTTAGCTGTTTACAGAGCAGCTACTCTACCCCAACAGGAGAACCTGTCATGTTGCACTTGATTCCTTTTAGGTTTGTGTTTCAATAGGGAGGTATTTCATACTGAGTGTCATTATTAATTGTGATTTAAATTTAATTTTATCAAACAGAGCCTACATTGATGTGGTCAAATGTTGTACTGTACAGTGATTTGGAGTATTTGCAATTACCAAAACAAATGTGGTTTATCATGGCATTAGCCACCACTGCTAATTAAAATCATAGAAAGGTTTTGAAGGCATTTTACACTATTCACTAACAGGGTTGAGAGGGTTACATTTGAAATGTATTCCACTACAGATTACAGAATACGTGCTGTAAAATGTAATTTGTAACGTATTCCGTTAGATTACTCAAGGTCAGTAACATATTCTAAATACTTTGGATTACTTCTTCAGCACTGGATTTTTCATGTGTTTTGACTATAAACACTCTGCAGGTACCAGTAAGACAAAATATACAGTTTAAAAAAAAAAATTGTTTTAAGGATATTTAGATATTTTTACAGGAAAACAATACAAAAATTATTATCAAGAATATGATTTTTGCCCTAATATCAAAGGTCTTACTAGAAAAAAATTAATTAAGATCCAATGTGAATTTTCTTGATAAATAAATATGATTGTGCCTGGTAACATGTGCATGTTAAATGGCTTGAAATATTTACTTCTCTATCTGCTCGTATGAATGTAACTAATATTTTGTATATTAATTATGTAATCTCGTTCCATGTATTCCATTACTCCCCAACCCTGTTCACTAACACACACACACACACACACACACACACACACACACACACACACTGTATGTTGTACACACACAGAGTAGCTTACAATTGGACCAATATAAAAGGCTTGAGGCTTTTGAAATATGTTTTGAAGTTTCTTGAGTCATTTGTAAATAGGACATTTAAGGCTTATTGTCTGGAGGATCTCCAGGGGGTTCCTGGTGTCTGAGGGAGCCTGAATAGTACCTTAACTAATTTTATTTTTATTTTCACAGTGCCCCTGATACATCACCACATACATCGCCAAGATGACTTTTTGGTGTGTGTTTACATCTGGAACACATACGATTTGTTAGGTTGTTTAATTCATCTGCGATACGTCTATAGGACGTTTCCTCTGAGATGTCAATAATATTTCAGCAGTTGTCTTTGAGACGTTTATAATTGAGAATGAGTGGCAAAATTTGTGGCAAGGCTGCCAGAACTCAAGATTCTTGTAATTAATTAAAATGCAATGCATTCAGTTGAAACACTCTTAAACTGAAATCTTGTAGAAGTACAGGTGCCATAAGGACCTTGGGAAAATGCTAATATTTAGTAGGCTACCACATATATATATATATATATATATATATATATATATATATATATATATATATATATGGTATCATATTACTATGGCTTATTAAAACATGATAATGGTGTTTCTTTATTCTCATTTTCACTCTTTTGTTGTTGTTTTATTTTGTACTACTTTCAAACTGAGAAAGAAAGAAAGAAAGAAAGAAAGAAAGAAAGAAAGCACTCACGACTGACTAATTATCAGGTTAATAATGTCTGAAAAACATTTAAAAAAGAAAGAAAAACATCTGAAAAAAAATCAGGCATCGCAGAAGACTCCTCTCCTCCGGCACGGGGTCTTTTCAAGTTTATTGTCGCATGTTTTTATTTCATTCCCCACACGCGCCGTGCAGCTGTTTATTCAGGTACTACAATCACATTCGATTAATGTTTATGTTTTAACCTTATCATTTAATGGAAAATACTCGCATATTGTTGTATGTCGATATTGTGAGACTCTTAAAGCTTAGGTTGTAAGTGTTTATGCAGCAGTGTGTCCAGAAAGTGTAGTATACTACGGTGTGCTTTTGTATTAGGATGAAGCTGTCAAGGGTTTATCACTCCTGTTAACACAGACTGTAACTGCATCTACTGCTGCCACGCCGCCAGCCACACGTTTAGGGACAGATCAGAAATCTGTTTGCATGGATTGAATGGGTAGCGTAGTTCTATACATAATCCATATTGTTGATCTGCATTAATATGCTAATTATTATTGATGTTTAAATCAAGGTACTTTTATTATAAGTTCTCTGTGTAGTTTTTAGAATAATAAACCCTCTTATATTTGTGCATTCAGTGGTTTTAGTTTTTGTCTTTGGAAACTTTAAGGTGCACTCAGTAATTCTAATCCAATATTTGTTGTTGTTGTTGTTGTTTCAAATTTTGCAAATATTTCCTAACAGTCTGCTAGCTGTCCATTCTGTGGGTGGGCTGAATTATATATATATATATATATATATATATATATATATATATATATATATATATATATATTATAGTATTTGTACACAGCCCTGGCTCCATAAATGGGACAAAATCAAAGTGGATCGGACTGATCCACACAACACTACTCCAGCCAATCAGCAACAGGGGGTGGTTCTTGCACATGCACAGGATGGTGGTGGGGGCAGAGCAAGAGGGAAATTAATTAGAAGAAACTCTTCTTCTAATGGCGCGTTCACCTACAACGTGAAGAAAATGTTCACCTCGCATTGCTCGCGCGAGTTTGACTGCTGGATTATAAATGTATGTTTAAACTCGCGTTCACATGAGTAACGCAAGCCCTTGAGTTCCCCATTCTCTTCCGGAAAAGGACAGGAGGAGGGGCTTCTACGACTTGGTTCATTGTAAAGTACAACCAATAGCTGGAATCAAGTAGACGTGAATACTTTTAGAACTTACCAGGTAGTCCAACTTCCTTGCTCACTTTCCTCCAAGCGATGTCTTTTTTGTCCAGTCTCTGTAGATGTATGACTTTCTGTCATACAATTTTGCGTGCTCACACACCGCCACAACAATTTGTACAATTTCTTTTCCAGATTTCTTCTGCTACTATGTCAGTACGTCAGTCACATCCGGACAACGCATCATGCAGATTTTTCGCTAGAGTTGAAACATTTTCTTTCAGTTTCAAAAGCGATTTCACGTGTTCGAGTCGCACCATTCGCTTCAGTTCTCATCTATTTGCATCTTTGCATTGACTTTGTATGTTATCGCACAGCGCGAAACGCTCGCTTCGCATTGTATGTGAATGCACCATAAGGAGGACAAATGGCTGTGAAACAGACCAAGGGAAAAAGGTCAGGCGAATATAAACTTAAAAAAATAAGGGCTAGGAGCCGTGTCAACATTGGCAAGGCTTTTCAGCGGTGGAAGGTCCTCCAAGAGGTAAAAGGAATGAATTTGCGTGCATTAATTTGAGGGGCTGAGCTTCCAAAGGAGCACTGAAGTGAGGGTTGTGTTTGTTTTGGCAGTTGGGTTTGAATATCAACAGTGTTTCTCAGGAATCACTGAGTGAACCTTTAAGCCACACTTTCCACACATGTCATTGCATTAGATTAGACAATAAAACAAGTGGCATTTGTTTATATGGAAGATACCACAAGCACACATTTCAAGCTAAAAATTCAGAAGAAAAAAAAAATTGTCATGTTTAAAATCTTCAAAATCTACATTATTGAAATTTAGATTTGACAAGTGCTTGTCAAGCAATGCAAAAATCAATGAAATTAATATATTTTAATTTGACAACTGTCCAAGTGCTGACAGAGCAGTGGACATGAACCTGTCTGCGTTCTGTCCAGTAAACCTGCATCTTGTCATACACCGCTGGAAGGAAACAGGTGGTAATGTCCACTGATAAATGAGCGTTACCTGCAGGTCTCTTTTGTAATCGGTACAAAAACCCCTTAAGTCAGGATGCAATGACAAAGTGGCCACCATCACCCACGCACATACCCATACTAAGAACAGCTATGCATTCAGCCCTTATCTGTCTCAGCCTTAGTGTGGCATTCACGCCATGGATGTGAACAATGCAGCAAGTCGTTCAGATTCGTCAGTATGAGTGACAGGGTGACAGTGGGTGTGGAAGCACTTGTGTCTGACTTCAGCTCTCTATCTTCCACAGAGCTGTTTTTCCAGTCCAGATACCCCCTCCTTTTTCCTTTACTAATGCATAGCAGCACAATAAAGGGTGTGTGTACCCCTCACTTCCTCATCTGTTTGTTTAACTGAGCTTTAGAATGGACCTACAGGTCCGTTCGCACATTTGCTTCCTCTACGGGAGAATTTGCCTCTTTTTTTTGGGCATTGGGGGGTTGTGCGTAAACTGGGTTAGAAACGCTGACTAATGATTATGTGAGTGCTGTGTTCAGTGAGGTGGAAATGTCAGAGAGAGGGAGATGGGGGAAGCTGAGATAAGAATGAAGAAAAGAATGACTAATTGTAGAAGTATGAAATCATGAAAACCGGAGAGTACTGGCTACAGTACCTCCCTGTGGCTTTCAAAATGAATCTACGCCCTCTCTGCTGTCCTCCATTCTGTTAATAAGGATTCATTGATGTGTTACCGAGAAACATTTTTAAACATTTCCAAATTAGCTTCTAGAAGAATATAGAAGTGGTGTTTGCATGTTAAAAACATTGCCACCACAATGCTAGGGTGTTGCTAGGGGAAATATTTTTTGTGGTAATCAGCATAATGCCACACATGCTGTTGATAAATGTTAACTTGTATAGTTGATACTGAGCATCTACATGAGAGAGGCGATGAAATTGTATCACAGTTTAGATGCTTACAATTATTTCATAGGCGGAGAGCTCGGGAATGATCAGTCCTCTTATAACAGTCTTTTTAGCCAAGTCAGGCCACTCGGCGGGCATCTTTGGAACGCTCTCAAGCAGCTATTTTCTATGTAAACAGCTCTTATTTTTTTCAATGGGAAAAGAGAAAAATTCCCAAAATGGTTGGTCAAGGTTACTATCAAAGAACATATTTCAAATCAGCAGTAAAATCTGACAACAGTGCTATCATTAATTATGCTTCTTAACCTCAGATTACGCAAATGAACTATTTTTTCCGGCTTGTATAGATAATGCGTGTGCTCATTCTCAAGCTGATTGAAAGATGATGTCTGTATCTAAAAGGTGATTGGCTCATTTACCTGTAAGGCGGGACTTGCTTTCTACATCCGTTGACCATTAGGCACTCCAATTTCTCCAATTCATTTTAATAGAAGTGATCCGTCTCTCCTAAATAGTCTCTGGTTAAAATCATTGAAGCCATTCAATGAAGCTGTGTCTGTCATCAAGACCCACGGGCAAGTTAAGAATTATTTTTTAATGATTGAAATACTTTTATTGTCTCTATGTTCTGGATAAATGCATCTGCTAAATGACTAAATGTCAAAGTAAATGACTTGCATAGCTGAGTAATCGTGTTAAAGTCACTATGAATGAAGTGCCTCACACTGTAGTTTTGAATGAGGGTGCATTCCATTCATAAGTAATCATCACAATTAACTTTGTAGACTTTACCTTCCACTGTGAAAACTTGAAAGGCTAAAAGGGGTGGGGCTCAAAAATAAAGGTAATTTGAAACTCACTTTTTAAGTAATTTTTATTGGAAATTCTGTTTGAAACGCTCTTAGAGCATGACTATCATGATTGTTCTCCCTTCGGAAGGTGATTTATTCCATTATGAATGCACAACTAGCAGGAAATGTTCAATGAACAAAAAAAAGTCACTTCGTTAAACCATCTTGAAATGGTCTATTGAACCTGGAATATTCCTCTCTAAGTGCCCGTCAGGTTAAAATTGGAAGCATGATCATATCGAAAAATAGTGGCACACCTCTCATCGCCAAGTCGCACTATTTGAGTATCAAGTTTATAGCTCAGAATGTGGGATGAGTTAGGCCTGTGCTTTAAAGGTTAATACTTGGGGATAGGAGAAAAATCTCTAACCTTTAAAGTTGCTCTCAGTTATTTTTTCCCCATTAAAAACATTTTACTCCTAAATTGAATTGTAATTTTGAAACATATTTTACAAATCATGACCACTCACATGAGATGAGGACTCATCTTTGCAGTAGCAGTTAGGCTGCAACTAAATTATTTTGACAATCGATTAATCTAACACGGTGAAAATTGCAACGATTAATCATTAGCTTTTAACTTCATCTTGTGCCCTGAATTAAAAGGTTGTATTAAACATGCTTACTAACAATAAAGAGGACAAAATCATATTTTAGAAATACCTCTAAATGACATGCACTGAGTTAAAAGGTGGAAAAAATGCTTTTTATTAAGTCTCAGTCCCATTGAGCATGTCTGGGACCTGTTGGATTGGAGGGTGAGGGCTAGGGCCATTCCCACAAGAAATGTCCGGGAACTTGCAAGTGCCTTGGTGGAAGAGTGGGGTAACATCTCATAGCAAGGACTGGCAAATCTGGTGCAGTCCATGAGGAGGAGATGCACTGCAGTACTTAATGCAGCTGGTATCTGGCCACACCAGATACTGACTGTTACTGACTATGACTGTTATCACCTGAAGCTGTGAAAGTTTAGAGTGCATCTGGACTGTGAACTGTGTAATTTGTCCTCTCCTCAGTCAGGTGCACACTGCAGTGCTGCTCTCATGTGTCTTCATTAGAGTTTAATGTGATCTCATGGTATGTTAAATGAGATCCAATTATTATTTGACAATGAACATTTTTGTAGATAATGTTTTTGTTGTTGATATTGTTTATAACATCGACTAATCATTTCAGCCAAGGGTGTAGATTAGACTTTAACGTTTTGGGGGTTTGCAGCTTGAAGCATTTACATGTTTTCATTGATCATGGTATAAATATTTGTGTGTGTGTGGGTTTACTTGTACTTGCTTGTTTTGATTATGGGGGGGGGGGTTGGTACCACCCCCCCCCCCCCCCCCACCCCCCCCCCCCCCCCGGAATCTACACCCCTGGTTTCAGCCCTACTCTAGTCATATCAGTAACCTTATTAAAGCTCATGGATGATTGTAAATAGTGAATTTCTACCATGGCATCTGTAACTGAAAAGTATTGATTTTGAATGATGCTACATCCACACCACTAGGTGTCACTGTAAGGCCAAGATGACATGAGCAAAATTTGCTGAGTGTAACTTTAAAGAGATAGTTCATCTGAAAATTTAAATCATGTCAAGCACTCTCATCCACTTTCATTGGATGGAAAAAAAGATGCAGTTAAAGTGAAAGGTGACTTGGAGTCTAACAGTGTGCCAAATATCTCCTTTTCTGTTCCATGGAAAATAGAAAGTTATACAGGTTTGGAACAACATGAGGGTGAGAGATTTTACTTTTTATCCCCTTAAGTACTTGAATGGGCGGTTGTAAAAATTGTGCTTACCTTAGCAACATTTGTAAAACACAGAGTGATAAACAATTTTTTTTCTGGCGTTTTCACGTCTCGCATGATTTTCTGCTAGTGTAATACTTCAGCGATGACGTTCACCTGATCTGCGCTTGAATCTTGGCAGCAATTATGACATTCTGTATTCCCACAATCTCCAGGATCTTATTGGGGCTTATTTATGAATGGCAGCATATGACAGTGGCTTGGGCAGAGGTGTGTGGCTGCCCATCACTGGCTTCACGGACTCCAAAGCGCAGGGGAGGAGAGGAATGCAGACAGCCTAACCTCGATCTTTGAAGCCCACATTAAAATGACTGCTGCTCCCCCTCCGCCGGTATAAGTCGCAGCGCAAGGGGCACAGATAGAGCCCGTGTTTGATCTGAAGGTCGCCAGCCCTTTGCCTGTGTTGAGAGATACCTGGCTGACGTGGCTGCTGCTTATTTAATAACATGAAGGGGAAGCGAACTCTCTCTCATAATTAGGCCTAATTACAAAGCAGGTGTTGACAGAAGGCCCAAGAAGAGACAAACTGCCTTTATCCCAAGTCTTAGAGTCAGATTACTGGAGCTGTCTTATCTGTTACACAGAGAGAGAACTCAAACTCTCTCTCTCTTTCTTTCTTCATCATCCCATCAGAAGAAACGGGCATTTTCGTTTCATTTCTGCCGTTGGCTGTAAATTTAAGACCGTCATGTTCGTGGCGTTTCCAGTTAGACAATCAAAACCACATCAGCTATTACTGGTTGCATACCAGTAATAATAATTTTTTTTATAAAAAATAAATACAAATAAATAAATAAATAAATAAATATATATATATATATATATATATATATATATATATAAAATATATATATTTTTTTTTTTTTTTTTTTTATAAAAAATGTTGTTATTATTAGGAATTGTATTGTTGTCAGACCAAATATTTACACCCAAACTGTGCATTTTGAAATCTAAAATTTGGATAGTCCTACTCCACCATGCTGCCATGATCTTGACTCTTGTCATTTGTCATTTATATAATGCATCGCTTACAATATTTATTAATATTATTATTTTTTTAAATATGCTTTTCTACGAGAACACTTTCCCCCTGGTCCATGTAAGTAACAAAAGTAAACTGGGGATCTATTTATTTATTTTTTACAACTGAAACTAGGTTGTGAATTAGGGCTGGGATCGATATAGATTTCATTATATGATTTGATTCACCATTAGGTATTTGACTGTATCAAATTTTCATATCATGATAATTGCTAAGGCATTTTTTTTAAGGTATTTTATTGAATTACAAAACAGGTTAAAATATAAATAAACTATTGTTGTTCTTAATTACCTGATTTAGTTAATTGTTAATTAATTCAATTTAGTTACTTTTTCGATCATAAAGAAAATTATTTTGCAAAGATCTAACCATATAAGATTCATAGAGAAATTTATGTAATTTATTACAGTTTATTTCTATTGCAAATGAACAAATATCAATGATAACATTTTGAGGGAAAAGTTTAACTGAAAAAGAAACATGAATTTTAGAGTTTCCTAGTAATTTGGTATTTATTCCTATCTGTGTAAGAATGCTGGTTAATAAGTTATCTACAAATTAGAAATAGCGGCTCTGGTGTTAGAGCTATGGCTTAGTGGGTATTTCTCATGCTCTAGACATGTTGAGCTATGAAGGTCATGAGGGGGAACAGGTTCAAATCCGACTTAAGTTGTGTCCAGACCCTATATCCAATCTTTCCCCCAATAATATGCTTTCTTTACCATCTCTGTTAATCAAAAGTTACTGGAAAAATTTGCCCTGACTATGCAGCAAAGATTGAGTCTTTCCTTCTAGTTCCTCAGCCTATGTTATTACTTTGTGCCTATATCTATATCTCCACATCTTTGACTGGCAGAGAAATGTTTTGATGCATTGTGTTTGCACAACGAGAACATGCATTTCCAGACCCGTGTGTCAAGCAGCCCTGGTGCTGTGCATTTTACAATAAGGGCACGTTAATCCTCTTTAAACTGAAGAAAAACCTTGCTGTCACACACACACTCATCCGACAGAGCACTCTGCAACCCTTGCACATGCTTTAAGGACAGGAAACAATAACTCTTGCCATTTCTGAACATTTCTAAGAGTACCTAAAAGGTAAATGGCACTTTAATCCGTTTAAGGTTTGTCATAAAGCAAACGGACACATAGAGATATTATATTGGACAATATTCAGACATTTATTCGAACGTAGTTTACAAAGTTTAATTTCAGCCCCTTTTTGTGCAGTAGACAGGGTCTGGCTCCTATACAGGCCTGATGGCGACTGATAGTCACGGGTTCTAATCCCACTACCTCCCTCCCTGCTCTCGTGGAAGAAGGTAGAGGGGCGTTTAATGACTGTCCTCTTTGTGAGGAGCTAGTATGGGGCGACAGGGGGCTTGACTCTTTATTAGGAAGGTAGGGCAGTGAAGAATCTCCGCTTGACAGATTAACATGCACAATTTAACCACTAACCTTCCGAAATGAGCTCCCCCATAATACCGGTGGCTCCGGTTTCAGCTCGAGGGGCAGAGGTGAGCAGAAATGACACTGTGCACAAGGGGTCTTCATTAACCGCGTGCTTCCATATCTTAAATCAGCAATATCAGTCGCCACTCAAAGTAGAAATCCTGCTCTGTCTCTGAGCAAATGGTCATTTTTGTTGTCCTGTGGTGGTACCTTTTTTGTTTTGTTTTTACAGTTTAAAAGTCCTTTTCAAGGTTAAACATTAGAAGCAGGTTTAAATGAACAGTCACCCCAAAATATGTAGACGCTTATGAGATTTGAAATTTGCTTGAAGACTGAAACATTCTCAGAAAACATAACAGCATAAGGGGCTGTTCACACCGAACATGTTCAGACAGACCTCTTTGACCACTGCGGTGTGTCTTGCTGTTTTTCCAACATCTCACTCATGAGCATGACATTTTATTTTTTATGCTATTGCAAAAAAAGAACATCAACTATCTCAAGCACGTCTTGAGATACCCATGTTCTGTTATGTGCTCTATGTGTTCTGCTTTTTTCAGTCTGAACAGCCCTTAAGGGAGAGTGGATAATGACAGAATTATTATTTTTGGATGGACTGTTTATTTTATGAGATTTTATATTGAATTTCTTTTTTTATGTTGCAGTCTAACTGGTTGCAAACCACATCAGTGTCACAAGTTGTCTAGAGAATCAACACTGACATCTAATTTCCGTCTGGATTTTTGTGGTCTGTTGCATCTCCACTGTGGCCCTCCCTGCAGCACACAGAACCGTTTGCTCTCTCTCTCTCTGCACGCATTGAAAACCTTTGTAACCTGTTGATAAAAATTTAAATTATAAAAAGTCTGTTTACAGTAATTAAGCTGTCTTGCTTTTGATTTATGGCGTATTGAGTAAGAGCTTTTGCAAACTCGAATGGAAAGGAAAAAATTACACCTTTTTTCCATCTACTTCAGTGCTCTCAGACTTTTGACATTTACAGTGTTAATCCGTCCCAGCCGCATCCGTCCCAAGGCCAGTGTTGCAAGCCTCTGCCGTCCCAGGGCCAGCGTTGCAAGCCTCGGCCGTCCCAGGGCCAGCGTTGCAAGCCTCGGCCGTCCCAGGGCCAGCGTTGCAAGCCTCGGCCGTCCCAGGGCCAGCGTTGCAAGCCTCGGCCGTCCCAGGGCCAGCGTTGCAAGCCTCGGCCGTCCCAGGGCCAGCGTAGCAAGCCTCAGCTGCCATGTCTTCCTCATCATCCCATGTTGCCATGTCATGCCATGTCTAGTCAAGAGGCCCTATCTTGCCATGTTGCTACATCTACCTTGTAATGCCATGTTGCCACATCTACTATGTCATGCCATGTAGCCACGTCTGCCTGATCATGCCATGCTGTCCCGCCTGTCATGCCAAGCCTGCCATACCTAGTCGAGCGGCCTTGTCTTGCCATGTCACCACGTCGGCCCCGCCTTGTCAAGTCGGCACGCCTATCCCATCATGCTAAGTTGCCATGACCCCTGAGCCTGCCACAGCTCTGACCCCTGACCCTGGCACTGCTCTGGCCTCAGAGCCTTCCACTGCAGTGTTCATGACCACAGAGGTCATTCCCTTGTCACTGCTGGTGTCCACAACCATGGAGGTCGTTCACCTGTCACTGTCTGAGTCCACAACCACAGAGGTCGTTCTCCCGTCAATGCCAGTGCCCATGACCACAGAGGTTCTTCCATGGTCACTGTCTGTGCTCAGAACCGTGGAGACTGTTACCCTGCCACTGCCTGTGCTCACAGCCACTAAGATTGTTCCCCTGTCACGGCCAATCCCTGAGACTTCCACGACTCCACCCTCTGAGCCACTCCCTATCAGTTCTGTTTTAATGTTGGTTCCTGTTTATTATTCTTATGTTCATTAGTTTAGTCTCGTCATTGGTTGTCTATGTCATGTGGTTACCCATGTCCATGTATTTAAGCCCTCAAGTTTGCCATTGTCTATTGTCAAGTATTGTGGTAGTGTAACGTCATACCATTCTTCATGCTGTTGTCAAGTCTACGTTCTGGTTTATATTCTGTTTTGTTTTTTGGATTCACTTGTTTGGATACAAGCACTTTGTAAATAAAACTGCACTTGAATGTATACACAAAAATGTATATAGACTCACCCCTCCTTTAAAACGAGCAAAAATCTGGGTTGCAGTGAGACACTTCCAATGGAAGTGAATGGGGCCAAACCATAAATGTAAAAATACTCACTGTTTCAAAAGTATGGCAACAAGACGTAAAGCAATATGTGTGTTAACATGATTTTAGTGTGATTAAATAGCTTACCTTTTCTTTGTAAAGTTACAATTCATCCAATTTTACAAATTCGTTGCCATGACGATGTAATGCTGTAAACCCTAAAATGACTAAAAACAAACATTTAAACAACTTTACTGCTCAAATGAAACTGTAGAATTACCAGAAGAATTAATATAAGTGTTTTTATAAAATTATAAGCTTCACATTTAAGCATTTAAACCCTGTAAAAAGTGGCCCCATTTACTTCCATTGTATGTGCCTCACTGTTACCTCGATTTTTGCCCCTTTTTCTTTTTTAAGAAGAGGAGGAATGAGTCTAAATAATTTTTTCTGGTAATCAACATTATGCCACAAATGCTGCCTTTTGAGCGAAACTTTTATTGAACCAGAAATACTCCTTTAATTATGGGCTATTAAAATCAGCTTACATTTCTATAATGGCGCATATGTCTTTGTGTTTTTTAAAAGGAGGCAGTAAATAATTTCATATTTAATGTTAGGAGTAATGTTTTTGTTTCCAGGATATAGACCATTGATTTTGCTCGCCTAGGAGTTGCCATGTGATGGTAATGGCTCGTCCTCCTCCAGACCCATTGTACATCCTGAGGGGTTCAGGGGCTGCAGTCAACACCCTGCACTTCTGCTGTAGTAGACAGGTGCCTCCACTGCTGTACTCCGGGTTAGTGTACAACAAGTAGGACCATGAAAAAGTGAAACCCTATGTGCAAGAACGGTTTAGGAAAGCCACAGATTCACTGTTAGTCCCACACTAGCAGTCAGAGCCCAGTTTCATTTTAATATTCAAACTGTTTGCAAGATCACTAGCGTAAACAATTCATACAATTTACTGGATAGCTTTGTGGTTCATAATTTTTGCATTTCTGAAAATATACTGTATGGCCTATTTTTTTGGCAGCCTCTGTCCTATAACATTGATGTCCGTATGCTTTAGGACAGGTAAAGGTGCGATCCATGTGTGGAACCTGACCACCAGGAGAGCAGAATATGTTCTAGAAAGTCATGCTGGCAACTCCGTTATCTGGCTACAGACCTTCAATGAAGGCAACACCCTCATTAGGTATATCACATCCTGTTTCCTGAACATAAACATTTCTATATACTTCCATTGGTTCATTAAAACATGTTATGGTTAAGTTGCTCTTAATGTGTCAGAGCTGTGGCCTAGCGGTTAGCATGGTCCACACATAATGAGACTTGGTGCCAATGTGTTTAAATCTAGCCTGTGTCATGTCCAAATCACATTCCATGCTTTTTCTCCCTTAAAAAAAATCTAAATAATTCAGATAATCACTTGTGTGACAATGACTGTCTGTGTGTGTTTTCAGTCAGGGACGTGACATGCAGGTATGCTTGTGGGATTTGTCTGAAGGCCGCAGTACAGTGACGGACTCTCTCTTCACGGGCACTGTGGGGTTCTGTCAGTGCTCTCTGCTGGAGACCCATGCCGGATCCACTTTACTGGCTCACCCTACAGAACAGATGGAGGATGTGAGAGACAAAAGAGAGCTTTTTCATACTTACATTACAATTTGTGGACAGTTTTGCCACTTCCTTTGGTGATTGTTGTGCTGTACTGAATATCGGGGTAGTTGAATGCTCTGACATAGCGATCCACTTATATCTTCTTCCTCGTAACGAATATTATCCTTAACGATCAAATAAAAAATTAAAGATGATTGTCACTAGAGGGCAAAATGCAACTGTCGTATCTGCAGGTCAGAGATGGTGAAATGGGGGTGTTTTGGTCAGTTTTGGCATACCAATATGGCTGTTGGAAGTTTAACGTTGCGTCAGTGATCCAGTTCTATATACATATCAGTGGTCCCGATCCTTTTACTAAATAAAAAGCTGACAATTAAGAAGCTGTATTCAGCTTTGTCTTTTTTACAGCGTTTTCTTGTGAGTGCATGTCCTGAAGAAAATTTACCTGATTTGGCTGCGGTGGGTCCCAATCTGTCATGATCGCACTGTCACCATCGCTTTAGTTCAGCCATGAAATAGCATTGATGTTGCATTTAACGACATCAGCTCTGACTTTGGTTAAACTTTTCCCTGGACTGTTTTCACATCATTCTCCATTTCCATTTTGCGTGTCTAAAGACCAGTAACGCACCTGTTGGACATCTGTTAGTGGGTAAAAATGTTCAAAACTTGGAACTTCACTCTCGATAATGTGCGTGCTCATTCAACCGTAAACTTTTGTTCATGGAGCAAACATTCCCTTAAAGAGACAGTACCAAATTTTGTTTTTTTTATACATATCAGTGTAAGTAGGTAATAATTGACGACGGACCGGTGAATCGACAACGGACCGTAATGTGGTCACGACACGCAGTGGAGTGACTTTTACACCTTGGGTGTGCATTATTTTTAAACAATTCAACCGGGCTGAGTCAATTATTCCGCTTATACCACAGTTACCACACCTTAAGACATTGTTCAGGGTTTTATCTCAAGACATTTTCTTGTTTTTGTCCCTAAAACGCTCTTATGAAAGGAACTACTTTCTTTTGCCATGGATTCAGCTTCTTGCTTTAATACAGTCCGAGCCTTCGTTGCTAGTTCAAAAACATCACTTAGCACTTCTCAGCAGAAGCAAGTGTCACATTTCCGTTGTAAACCTTAACAACTTTTTTGAACCCTAGTGAATGCAGGAGTGTGCTGACATGACTGCTCTGTTTATCTCTCATGAGTCCGTGCTTATACGTAAAATGTCTGTGTGTCCACGTGTGTGGGAGCTAAAGTGAAGGGGATGGGGTGGGTGTTTCCCACAGATATTTCAGATAATATAGAAACTGTTGTATTGATCAAGTGTATCTTGCTCTGGTACAGCTCAAGTCTTTGTTGCTATTTTGAAAACGTCACTTTAGAACTAGCAACTGAGGAGAATGCTTTTCGGCATTGGTGTAACAAGGTAGTGCTTGCATGCATGCGTGTGTGTGTGTGTGTGTGTGTGTGTGAGCGAGAGAAAGAGAGAAACTGAGAGAGATCGCAAGTTGAATTGCCTGTGTTTAATGTGGCTCACATAACATCAATTCAAATTGCCATAGTGTAAGTTTAAGTCTCCACAGCAGTGAGTGTCGCCATTCTTGTATATAGCTTTCCTATTGCTAAGCAAATGTTTACAATCGCAGTGAGTCAAGGGGGAGCGCTGACTTTGATACCAAGACAGTTTGGTGAGAGCGAAAGAGAGGGGGAGGGGTAACGCAGTCAGTGCTTTTTTCCACAATAGCTATGTGAGGCTGATTATGGCGAAATACTTTGAAACATTAACAGTTATTTTGGATAATAGATTCTTTATTGATCAAGTCACGGGGTTGTAGCTCTATTTGTTGGTCTTCACTCGTGTCTCCAGTGTGTGTGTGTGTGTGTGTGTGTGTGTGTGTGTGTGTAAGTGTGGGTAAGTGTGGGTGAGATGAGTGAGCAGAAGGATTCTTTTTAAACAAATTTAAACTAAATGTAGGATATTTTAGATATTGTTTGACGTTCTTAACTGATTTACTTTTACCAATGTCTTTGTTTTAATTGGTTATTTTGTTGTGGTAGACTGTAGGGCTCTTTGAAATAACTGAAATGTGGTTAAGACCTGGAACTACTTCATAACCGTGCATTTACAGAAGGAAAAATAATTAGGGATGTTGATTTAACATGGTAATTAATTGAGTTTCATTTCTAAAAAATAATGTGTTCAAAAAAATTCTGTAATTAATCATGCCCCCAGACAGTTATGAGGAATATTCCCACCACCGGAGTAATTCAAGCTTAAAGTACCACGTGTTTTCAGCAGGGGGCAGTAAGAGAAACACCGGCTGTTTAGCGAATGCATAGCTGTACAGACAGAAAAACAAACATAGGCTTGTTTGATATTACTGCACCTGATTAGAACACTGAAAAACAGCTGGATGGAATGCAACTCTGAATGCTGGTATGTCTAGATGTGTTTTTCTAAGTTTCAAAATACGTTTGACTTTTCATAGCGACTAAAAATCGCTACACAACCAAAGTATCCGTCTAATGAATGTGCTCAAAGACACTTCCTTAGAAAAGCCCTTATAATACATTTATTCCAGAATGATTGACAAATTTCACAGCTGCAAAATGAATTGCTGTGAACAGTTGGCCAATGATAGGCTTATGTTAAAAACTATGGAAATAAACAATATATTACCTTCCAGGGTCACTTTTTGTTTTGTCTAATCAATGCCTTACTCCTCTGTCACAATAATGTAATGCATTTTAATTATTAGAATTATATTCATAATATACTATATTAATGATTGTTTAATCGTTATATAATAAATTACCGGCATTCTTTGGGTGCATTCTTAGCAAATATTTATATATGCAATTAATTGTTATTAATTTTATTATTTAATCGGCATGTCATGATTAATCTGATCAAACATTTTTAAACAATTAAAATTAGAATAATTATGTCATGACACAAATGTTTGTTTGAATAGTTATTTTCAAGCATGCTCTATTAATTATGTTAAGTTATGCTGCAGTGCTCATGCGGCTGACCCAGGTTAGAGGCTGTCCTACAACATCTCCAGATCCCATTTTGTTTCTCTCTTCCAATAGCTTCCTTTTACACTCCACTTTATTTCTATCCAAAAAAAGGCAAAAGCCTTTTTGTGGTCATTTAATGAGGCTATTGCAATCACGTATATGTGATCACGTATATGTGATCTGTGCAGTGAAGCAGGTTACAGAGAGCTGAAAGTGTGAGCTGTTGTCTGTCATGGCTTTTATTGGATCCAGATTCATGTTTCACCGTCCATTCTGCCAGTTCTTCACTTGAGAGACTCTGAGCTGTCACTTGATCTGTATTACCATGCTTCAGCTCCCAGCAGTGCTCCCGCCTGACCAAACACACATCTTCAGTATTGCTATTATCCTCGTCCTTCACTTTGACAGTTAACACTGAATATGTTTCTCCTTTGCTCTTTTTGCTGTGTAGTTCTTCACTACATTTGCCCAACCTACTACTTGTACACCTTTTCCACTGGCCCTGTTCTGTGCATTTCCACAACAGAAAAGGCAGTGTTTTTGTCATGCTGCAAAGCTTCTACTCCAGACACTTTATTTTCCGTAATTTTATGTTTGCCTACATAATATTCTCTCAGAATTTAATCACCCTCATGTTGTACCAAACCATTGGGACTTCCCTTCTTCCATAGGAGATGTTAGGCAGAATGTTAGTCTGAATCACCACTTTCATTGAATGAAAAGATAGACAGCAGGGGTCGGTTGCATAAACATAGCTGTTAAATTAAGACTTCGTCTAACAATTAGTTTGACTAGCTAGAGACGCCACAGAAAGTACATTGCATAAAACAAGCTCACAGTTGTCTTTAGTAGGACTAATTCACATTACATTGTGGGAAAAGTAAGACACTGAACTTCTTAAAAAATAAATGGCAGACAGTGGATGCTCAATATTTTTTGAATTCACTGAAAATATTTGCTTATTAGAGGAATGCAATGCTTCAAAATTGAGTCTAATGAACAAATTTAGTCATTTTAACCCAAAGAAAATTAAACGTAAGGAAACTGAGCGAGTATTGAGGCTGACTACCACCCCTGGAGGCGCAAATTTGAATCCAGGGCGTACTGAGTGACTCCAGCCAGGTCTCCTAAGCAACCAAATTGGCTTGGTTGCTAGGGACTGTAGAGTCACATGGGGTAACCTCCTTGTGGTCACGATTAGTGGTTCTCGCTCTCAATGGAGCATGTGGTAAGTTGTGCGTGGATCGCGGAGAATAGCATGAGCCTCCACATGCGGAGTCTCCAGGGTGTCATGCACAGCGAGCCGCGTAATAAGATGTGCGAATTGACTGTCTCAGAAGCGGAGCCAACTGAAACTTGTCCTCCGCCACCCGGATTGAGGAGAGTAACCACGCCACCACGAGGACCTACTAAGTAGTGGGAATTGGGCATTCCAAATTGGGAGAAAATGGACTAAAAAAAAAATTGTTACCATAATAGAAGTCTAATCTTCTACAAAGTCTCAACTCAAGCCCATTTTAGTGCCCAACTGAATCCCCCACTGGCTCAGCTGACAGTTATTTTCTATGGCAACATAGAATTTAAACAAAAGTTAGCCTGGATGTGTGCTGTCTTACATTTTGGTCTTAAATTAGCCCGATCTAAGTTTTTATGTATCTGACTGAAAAAGTAAAGACCTAAATTTTAGACAACTAACTAGTAAGACTAGTCTAAAACTTTTTATGAGGGTGAGTAAATGATGATGGAATTTCCATTTTTGCATTAATGTAGTGACACAGTATCATCAATTTAATACATTTAATCTTTAATAATTCAATGGTCCATTGTCAAATATTTCAGCTATTTAATCTTTAGCAGATGCTACATCCTGTACCAACACTAAAATGAGTGATACACTCCTAATAATGTACTGTATAAGCACAGACTGCAAAATCAAAATACACAAAACAGCAAATTTCCCTGTCCATCTGATGCTAAATGATTTTATTGACAAATGCTGTTTAAATGTATTGCTATTTTATTTAGAATTGTATGTATTTGTGGGTAGGTTAACATAATGCACTTATTTTTGTCATCTTTGCAGTGTTGGTGCAGTCTGATTACAAAGTAATTGATTACTGTAATCTAATTACTTTAGTACAAAATTAGTGTAGCACATTACATTTCAAATTCTTGTAATCGGATTACTGTTACTGTTTTACTGTGAAGTTACTTTTATATACTTGGGTTTCACATTTCTAAAATAATATTATAATTTATATGTAGAATACATTTCAAATATGAATTGCATTAATATGTACTTCTGTTTGTGTTTTGTGACAGTTGAAGGGCACGTCCCCTAATGCGTCAAAGGACAAGGAGGAAATTTAGAAATTTTTTTTAATTTGTTGTGTGGAAAAACAAAAGCTTTAAGTTTTAGGAAGTAACTTAAAATTAATTAGTAATGTGATCACTTTTTCTATTAATTAATCAATATATTAAGTAATCTGTTTACAATTTTAGAGTAGTTATTTGTCATGTATCACATTTTTGGAACAACTTACCCAACACTGATCGCTTGGCTCTCAAGCATCAGCTTTCATTGCTAAGTATGCAACATAGTGTGCACTTCCCAGTGTACCTATTGCTCCTGTTACTAAAGCATATGGAATATTTAGCTCTGGCTTTTACAAAACACTACCTTCCCACCTCGTGCTCAGCCTTGTCAAAAGCCCATCAAGGAAATAACCGTCACAAGATCACTGCAGGCGAATTTTACCAGCATTCATACGTCTCCTAAAACAAATGGCATTGCTGCAAGGCATGCTGGGAGCCCGGAACTGAAGCAACAGCTCCATCTCCGTGTCTTCTAATTTCTGGAGACTTTCATGTTTAGCGTTCCAGTGAGGCTGACAGAGCAGGGCTTTAATTAATAGACTCGCTGTTATTTATTGACTGTTTAACTCAAGTCAAGATCTCTCTCCCTCTCTCTTTAACCTGGGGGGATGAGAGCTGCTCTTTTCTGCTGTTTATAGATACAGACGTAAACATATGTGACGTGCAGATGTGTTTTAGTGTTAAAATATGAATTGGTCTGAAATCAGAGATGTTAAATAGAACTTAATTAATGAGGAAGTTTCTTAATCATGGCTGCCTTTGCAATCAGCTTAAGATGCATTGCCCTGGAACAGTTTATCATGGAGGTTATTAAGTTGTATGTAGATTATATATTATACAGTATACAGTACCCACAAACTGTATTTGAACACTAAAGCTACACTTAAAATATGTGTGAATGTTATTGCAATAGATAACAAATTAACAAACCAAGTGGAAGAAGAATGCACAAGCTAATTTTTTTCAATCAAAACATTTCAAAAGAGAAGTTTGTTAGGTTAAAAAACAAAAGAAAAAAAAATAGATATTCTGTTCAAAATGTGTCTGGTTTCCAAACGTTAGTGCAATATGTCCATAGGTAATTTGATGAAATAAATCTGTGTTTACTCTGCTAGGACACCTGCGTGATCTTGAGGGGAACCAGCTTCATAATACCCTAAATTACCTTGAAACAATTTGTTTCAGTTGCATTTATTCATTGCAAATTTAGTTCTGAGAAAAAGTCAAGCATCATTTGTTTGCAGATGCTTCTTGCTATAAAACTTCAACTTGATTTGTCATACATTATAAGTGTGACTTAAGTGTTTTAAAAGATTTTAGGGTCACTGAATTTGAAGGAACATCTGCATGTTTGTACATATGACACATTTCATCACATGCGGAAAGAGTTTCACTCTTTTAGCAGGCTGCTTTAATGTGCCCATTGCATACTAATAGATATGGCCCATTTCTGTTGTGTCAGATGTCACTGCTTGGAGTCAGGCGAGTCAATTCAAGACTCGATAAGGCAGATCTCAGGAACACTGGGAAGCTGCTGGCATAGGGCAAAAAAATGTAATCTGGATTTTTATCAAATTTATGGACAATTCAAAATTGATTTTTTGTAACTTTTAAATATACTCCAACATGATTCAAAATGTATGTACTTTATTAGAATGCAAGGGAATCCGATTAGAGAAATCCAAGTTCTTTTCATTATAGGAAATAAAAGTGTACAAGAAAAATGTACAAATGCACCACAAGGGGAAGTTGTCATGTGTAGATGTAAATTAAATTAAAATCCTATAAACCCAGATGTTCAGAAATAATAGAATAAGAAAACAGCAAAATAATTCTTAGCCATTGTAGGTATTTTATCTAAACCAAGTCTATCTAGAAATCAGTATCTAGAAAAATCAAGTCTATCTAGAAATCAATATCTATAAATGATCAAGTCTATCTAGAAAGTTATCTAGAAATCATTATCTATAAATGATCAAGTCTATCTAGAAAGTTATTTAGAAATCAATATCTATAAATGATCGAGTATATCTAGAAAGTTATCTAGAAATCAATCTCTAGAGAAAAAATCAAGTCTATCTAGAAAGTTATCTAGAAATCAATATCTAGAAATCAATATCTAGAAATGATCAAGTCTATCTAGAAAGTTATCTAGAAATCAATATCTATAAATGATCATGTCTATCTAGAAATCAATATCTATAAAAATCAAGTCTATCTAGAAAATTATCTAGAAATCAATATCTATAAATGATCAAGTCTATCTAGAAAGTTATCTAGAAATCAATATCCATAAATGATCAAGTCTATCTAGAAAGTTATCTAGAAATCAATATCCATAAATGATCAAGTCTATCTATAAAGTTGTCTAGAAATCAATATCTATAAATGATCATGTCTATCTCGAAATTAATATCTATAAAAATCAATTCTATCTAGAAAATTATCTAGAAATCAATATCTATAAATGATCAAGTCTATCTAGAAAGTTATCTAGAAATCAATATCTATAAATTATCGAGTCTATCTAGAAAGTTATCTATAAATCAATCTCTAGAAAAAAAATCAAGTCTATCTAGAAAGTTATCTAGAAATCAATATCTATAAATGATCATGTCTATCTAGAAATCAATATCTATAAAAATCAAGTCTATCTAGAAAATTATCTAGAAATCAGTATCTATAAATGATCAAGTCTATCTAGAAAGTTATCTAGAAATCAATATCTATAAATGATCAAGTCTCATTGTATATCAAACAATATGTGTATATTCATAAACCCCTGCAGATAGAGACGTGCCCTCTAGAGGTTCACGCTGAGGAGTGCAGCAATATGAAATGATTTATTAGAATAATTAGCGATAGGGATGGGCGATACCAATAATTTCAAGTCCAATATCTTTGATATCAATACCGATCATTTTATTAAATAGATTTTTTGTGTTTTTTGGGGGGGGGATTAAATTAGTAATTAAAATATAATTTTTTGTCATAATTCAAGTCATAAAAAAAACATGGTTACTACAATATTGGGGCTGAAGAGGTGGGCATGCTGTGAATGTATGAAAGACCCAACCCAAACCATATGCACCCGATCTCAAAAATTAATTGACATTTATAAACAGTACATTTATATAATGTTTTTTATTTTATAAAAAATTTTCCATTAAAAAAATGACTGTTGTAATTGAAGGGAATAGAATAGAAGGGAAAAATTAATAAAAATGTTATAAACTAACCAAAATGTATACATCATTGAGATATAGAAATCACATATTGATTGTTTAATATGTGTGATGCTTTCAGGTGAGTGTGGTGGAGATGAAGAGCTGGACTCCAGTGTGCACTCTGAAGTCAGACTCTAAACTAGGCATGCTCATGTGTATGAAGATGTGGCAGGTAAAATTCACACAACTCCTGAACCCTCCCCCCTTTCTTTCCCGTGGTGTAATCATAGTGTTTTAACAGCTTAGGTTCACAGTCATATATCAACTACCTGTTTTTCAATGTGTGTGCGTGCATGTTTTGTAAACACTGCTGAAAATTTTGTTCAAATGCCTTTTAAGCAGCCTATAATTATTTTCAAGAATAATAAATATCTCTTTTTGTAGTATTTATGAGTTTCCCATCTGTACCCTTGAAGTAAAAATGAATCTCTGTGTCATTCGATAGCAGGGCGGGGTTTCCGCTGAGTTAATTGGCAGCGCTAACCTAAGCACTTGATGAAGACAGCATTGGCTGCAGGCGCTTTGGGTGTTTGCATCAATAACGGCCAAAGAAAAGACTGGTGTTGTAATTCCGTTTGTTTTTCACCAGGCTACCCTCATCCTTTTTCCAGGTCTTGAGCAGACAGTGGTGTTCAGTGCTGCCTTCCTTTATTAGGACTGATAATTATGAAGTATTAATGGGACACCCCACAGTTAGATGATGACAGCTTACGGCAGGACCCTGGGTGGCTGTGAATCACTCTAAGCTGTCGTCTTTCATTGCTCAGACAGGAGAGATCTGTTACTGTCATGATCAAGGATGATGATTTCAATTCCAAGGGACCCGCCTGCTCAGCCCAAGCCGGGAACATGGGGCTGGAAGGGGGGAGAGAGTATGAATGAGTCCAGCTCGAATGTGTTAAAGAAATGTTCCGGGTTCATACAAGTTAAGCTCCATAGATAGCATTTGTGGCATAATGTAGATTTCACCAAAAAATATTTTCAAATCGTCCCTTGTCTGTTTAAATAAATAACAAAAATTCCAGTTACATTAAGGCACTTTCAATGGAAGTGAATGGGTCCAGGCCTAAAACATTTGAAACAGTATGTATTTTAAAGTATAGCCACGAGATAAACATTATACGTGTTAGCTATAACGTTACTAACATTATCTGTGTATGTGTGTTATAGCGGGTTATAGGATGGTTAATAGCTACTTTGTTGCTATTACCCTTTAATTGTGCAAATATTGTTGAAGCCATGTGTATCTTAATGTTTATGGACTGGCCCCATTCACTTCTATTGTAAGTGCCTTACTGTAACCATGATTTTTAATAAGGCTACAAATGCTGTTGATTGAGCTTGACTTGTATTGAACTCGGAATATTCCTCTAATCAGCCTCACTCGGTTATGGCACGCTTGGCCGGCCACTTCTCAGATGGCTTTAACACATTGCTCACTCCCACTGTCAAATAATCAAAAAGCAATTGTCTTGTTATCCACATTATCCTTGTGAGTCCAGACTGCCATTTCCTCAATCTCACACATATAGGTGATCACTATCCCTCTTTGCTCTCTTCCCATCTGTTCCTCTTTGAAAGCGTCTCTTCCGTTATGTCGGCAACAGGGCTGATAACAGATTTATTGTCCTTCTTTAAGCGCTTTATGCTGGGCTATTGGAAGGGATTAAATGCCATATTAAGTAACTCTTTCTTTTGGGTCTGGCTTGGGTCCCACTTGCCTCTTTTCACCCCTTCTTATCCTCTGCACTTTCAGAGTGTTGATTGGTTTTGAAGGTGCTCCTGTGGCTTCTGATTTGTTGGATGGTCACGTACAGCACCTCTTTGAGATGGGGCAGGCCTTTGTGTCAGGGATGCAATGATGTACGACGTAGAAGCCCCTCAGCATCAATGGTGGCTGTTGGTGAGAGGAAAATGTTCTTATTCAGATATCCATCATACTCCGCTCATCGCCCAAGAAGGCTATGACATCACCTTCTACCAGCTCTGCTACGATTGGTTCCGGATGTTCTCTCCATCAAAATACGGTCTCTTGAATGCTTCTTCCAGAACACTACTGCTCAAAGAACCCATGTGCCCACAATTCGAAGCCTCGCCTCTTCGGTTTCCTCATCATTTCCCCTGTTGTGGCACCATCGCTTTCAGCAGTGTGTTGCATACTGTAGTAACCCTTTTGCACATCTGTTCACCCTTGTTCTAGGTGTGGCTTACATACATACACCACCCACAGTCCTTCACACAACTTGACCTGGGGTAGCTCCTCTCTCCTGATTTTCCTTTGAAGGCCCCCGAGATGCAAGGAGGGTCTGGGATCAACTCTGTGGTTTCCCACTCAGCAGTGGCTTCGCTGTTGCATGGCGACTTGTTACCATCCAGTGGAACGCTGCTGCTCTCCTCCCCTCTGTTCTGTTGTGGCTTCAGCGTAGAGCATCCATCTGAAGCAGCTGTTGGGATGATGAATCTTTCCCTGAAGACTGAGTCCTAATCCGGCTAAAGCACCCTCTTGTAGACCAACCATGGAGGATATAATGAATTAGGTGTCTACCCAGGGTTCCATGACCCTTGACATGTGACATCATCAATCAAGGAGCACCTACACTTAGCTGAAGTACAGGGGCCAGAGGGCAACAGACGGTAATGCTTAACCACTGTCTATGAGTGTAAGGGATTGATTTCCAGTTGTTTAGTTTTTTTATTTCATCGTATAATATGCTTTGCTGGTGAAATGTTTACATGGCATTCGTGATTCGGGCGAAAATTTGTTTTTGGATGACCTTTGTGAAAAAAGAGGAGAGGGAGTGAGGGAATATGAATACGAAAAATCTCGTCCCGACGTTTTGGCCCTTACACATATGGAAAGAATTTTTCTTCAGCAGCTTTGCCTGTACCCGGTACACAACCATTGCCCACGGCCAGATGATTTGTTAAGATTTTTCCTCCTTCTCTGTGTAAAACTCAAAGCATGAACAAAACTAAATGATTGAACGCCCAAGGGGCCGTTCAGACCGAACATGTTCTTGCGTTAAAAAGCTACATGTAGCACAGCGAATAGAATAGAACAGAAGTCTCAAGAGGCATTTTAAAAAGATGTTTAAAGTTCTTTTTAACTTTACATGCCATCTAAAAATGTCGTACACAACGATATGTTGCACAACATTTAAAGAAATCCATCTAGCAATAGTGTACATAGAAAAACAAGTAAAAAACGGCACATATGGATGCAAAAAAAGGTTCGGAATTGGCTGCTTTGCAGTTTGCCGTTAGTCTCTGCTGGTAGATGCTGGAACTGCACCCTGCATGTTTCTTTATTGAAGGCCATTCGAAAGTAGCCATGTTTTCTGAAGAAACAAATTATTTCCCAAGAAACCTCTGAATCGCAATCATTCAACTATATTATAGTATATCTTTTTCCAGTGACAGATTGTTCTTTAATGACTCTCAAAAGCAGGGACAAGAAACTTAATGTTTTTCATTTTGGTTCGTTCAGAGCAAAAACTGTATTTTTTCATTCTGGTTCAGAAGTTACGCAGCCTAGTTTCCAATAGGTTACTGGTTAAACTAAATAAAAAAATCAATTAATAAAATGACAGTACTCTGCACTAAGGGGTGGGTGAAATACCAACTGCAGTGTTACCAGATCTCGCAAAAGAAACAAGCTACCAGGTCTGGAAAAACAAACCCAAAAAGCCACTTGCCTCACCAGCATGCAGATAATGAACAGTTAAATATAATTTTAATTACAGATCTGCTTCTCAGTCAAAACTCCAAAAGCATCAAATCTGTATTAATGCATCATAACTAACAATAATTCAGTGAAGACTTGGAAACAACTGAGAAATGTACTGTAATGCACTAATAATGTTTTCCTTGTATCTGGATTAGCTGTGTATGTATATGTATTAATTATACATTGTTGTTTAAAAGGTCTTCTTTTACAGAATGTGACTTCCACAACGGGCAAAGAAATGTGTAAGCAGAAGTTTTCTTCAGGATCAAATCACGTTTCTTTTTTAGGCAACAAAAGTGGTGTAACTTAAAAAATGTACCGTGATAAACCCTTTAGCCTTTAGGTTCATGAAAACATTATATGAATGAAATTAACCAGTTATAACCGGTAACCAGCATTTCAAAATAAAGGTTTCACTCCAGAACAGTTGAAAATCACTTTGTCCCGGATTTCGTTTACATTCTGCTAAAAATTGTATTCGTTTTCATCTTTTCGTTTTCGTTCCTTGAACCATTTTTAGTCTCTGTTCAAAAGTGTGAAATGAACATATAATCTGCCATTGATGAGTGATCGGTCACAAGATAGACGATCCCGGAACTTAGCAACCATAAGCAAAGATGGCAGCCTCCATTTAGGGTACTTCCATGGAACTCTGCGCTAGCCATACAGTTGCCTTTTAAATGAATGGGGACACAAACGGATAGCTTTCACCAGGTATTTTAGAGTTCCTTGATGTAAACCGTTCCTAAAACAGGACGCTTAAGAACGCTTTCCACTGTTCGGCAGTTGCTTTCAAGTACAATGTCTGCCATTGCCTCATATAGTTGTAAGGCTAAATATGTTTTATTCGGATTGCTATTTGTATACATTGGTGTATGCCAGTGAGGAGGTCTAGGCCGTCTCTTGCATAATGAGATAAATGGTCTGCCAAAGAAGAGATGTGTGTTTGTGTGTGTGTGAAGGAGGGAGAAAGGAGGGGAAGGACACCTCTGTTGTAAATCTTGTTGTGTAGACAGCACGCCTGCAGCTCTGTTGTGAGTTATGAGACTGTAGGCTTTTATCAGCTCCCTCATTCTGCTTTTATCCGCTAAACTGATTTATGAGACAACCTACTGCTTATAGCTGTGTAGCGCAAGCGCTCATCCTCACAGATAATGAGCAGGGATCCTCGGAGGTGCTGTAAATCTGAGTAAACAAACACATACACACCTGAGCTGTCAGTTTCTTGAGGTTAAGTGAAAAGAGGTCACAGAATGTAAACAAAGTCAGAGGTCGCGCTAATTGTGATTGTAAAAAAAGATTGTGAACTCAGGGAAAGCACTTGCAGCACAGTATTCAAGCAACTGTTAGTTTCATTTTCAAATATTGTCATCTCTTTTAGAGCCATGGTCTAGAGTAGGGGTTTTGAAACTTTTTAATTCCAAGGACCCTCAAATGTGGATATACACTCACCGACCAGATGCACTTACTTTACCAGGTGCACCTGTACTCCTACTCATTCATGTTGTTATCTAATTAGCCAATAATGGTGCAGCAGTGCATAATATCATGCAGATATGGGTCAGGAGCTTCAGGTAATGTTCAAATCAACCATCAGATGGGGTAACAATGTGATCTCTGTGATTTTGACTTTGGAATGATTGTTGGTGCCTGAGAATTTCTGTAACTTCTGATCTCCTTGGATTTTCATGCCCAACATTCTCTATAATTTACTCAGAATGGTGGCAAAAACAAAAAACATCCAGTGAGCATCAGTTCTGTGGACAGAATCACCTTGTTGATGAGAGAAATGTCAATGGAGAATGGCCAGACTGCTTCAAGATGACAAAGACTATGGTAACTCAGATAACCACTCTGTACAATTGTAGTGAGCAGAATAGCATCTCAGAATGCACAACATGTCAAACCTTGAGGCCGATGGGCTACAATAGCAGAAGACCACTTCGGGTTCCACTTCTATTAGCCAAGAACAGAAAGCTGAGGCTGCAGTTGGTCTACCTTCTATGTAGATGACCAGGCCATGTTTTTCCAGTCTTCAGCTGTCCAGTTTTGGTGAGTCTGTGCCTACTGCAGCCTCAGTTTTCCCTCAATTAAGATCAGTCAGCGGGCTGGTGACGTCAACTAAACTAGGCACAAACCTTTGGTAGTATCCATCTAGCCCCAGAAACTTAATTTTTGGTCTTGGGCCTTGGTCATGCCACGATCGCTGCGGTTTTGTTTACCTGGGTACGCGCCTTCCCATGGCCCATGGTGCACTTCTTTGGGTTGGCCGTGAGTCCCTCCCATCGCAGTGACCTCAGGACAGCTCTCAGATGTAGCATGTGCCGCCTCCAGTCAGTACTATAAATAGTAATATTGTCTAAATATGTGTTGTATGTGGTCTGAGAACTTTATCCTTGGGAAACTGGAACGTGGTGGGGCCCCTGAACAAATCGAACTGAAGTGTCACAATCATAAGGTCCCGTTTTCACGGTAGATTGGAGTTAAAGAGATCTGCCAATATCTATTTGTTAAGTCCAGTTTCGAATGAAACCGATCAAGCAACTTGTCAGTCTGAGGCATAGGGTATGTGTCAAATTTGGACACCATGTTCTCTTTATGATAGTATACCCAGAACCGGACCGTCCCATCACTTTTAGGCACCAGAACCTCCGGGCTGGCTCAATCGCTGTGTGACTCTTCTATTATGCCCATCTCGCGCATTGCCTCCAATTCTTCCTGGACAACCTTTTTCTTGTGTCCGCCAGGGTGGTCTCGATATGATGTTCTATAAGGTTTGTGCAACCAGGGAGATGCAAGAACACATCTGCGAATTCAGCTTGCAACTTTTTCACGTCCGTGAGCTGCAACGGGACCGGGGTGAATGAATTAGGTTTGAGAGTCACCTTCGGCACGAGCTCCACCCTCTCTGGGACTACCTTCGCCAAGGCCACAGGGACCGCCTCCCTCCAAGATTTTAGGAGGTTGAGATGGTAAACTTGACGTGCCACTCCCCTGTCCATTTACCTCATAATCAAGTTCTCCGACTCGCAGTGTGACATCAAAGGGCCCTTGCCACTTGGCGAGTTAGAGCTTGAGGTGGGCAGCAATACAAGCACTTTATCTCCCGGTGCAAATTCCCATTGTCGAATGTCTATCATACAGTCAGCTATTATGTTCCTGAGCTTGGAGCAAATTCTCCTGTGTTAACTGACCCAAAGTGTTCCTCATCCCAAGCTTCCTGTATGATGTTGAGCACGCCGCACGGCCGACGCCCATACATCAGCTCAAATGGTGAAATCCCTGTGGAGGCTTGTGGGACCTCTCGCACTGCAAATAACAGGGATCGAGCAACTTATCCCAATTTCTAGCATCCTTGTGTACAAACTTAGGAGTTGGAAACTGTTCCTGCTCCAGGCATAAATTCATGAGGGCCTGATTTTGACATTGCTGGATGCCGGCAAAGGGCTTGATGAATTCGTCCAGCGGTGAAGATTCCATGAAGATTCCAACAAAATTTCCTCAATATTTCCCAGTTTTGGCACCACTGTAATGGGTTTGCTGTCTGGGCAAGAAAGGAGTCAGGAGGCAGTGAACTTTTTTTATTACTCTTCAGTGTCGTTCAGAAAATTTAAACAAAAAGACACTCAGTGGCCAAGTAATCACACACACATATGAGTCAGCAATTCTTGTCATGCACACACACAGGAACCGTCGCTCCCTGTTCTCTCTGTTACTCTGATACCTTGTGTGCCTATTTATGTATCCCTCAGCCATCATTACAACAAGAAACAGGTGTTAGAGATAATGATAACCCAGGTAACGAGCCTTACCGCTTTCTCAAAGTCATTTTCAATTGTTCCGGAGTGAAAACTTTTTTAAAAAATGCTGGAAACCGGTTATAACTGGTTAATTTTGTTCCAATATTTTTTTCATGAAACTAAAGGCCAAAGGGTTTATCACAGTATATTTTTGGAACTACACCACTTCATGTTGCCTGAAAAAATTAAATGCGTGCTTTGAACCTGAAGAAAACTGCTGCATCACAAATTTCTTTGCCTAATTGTCCGATGTTGCATTATCAAATGAAATAATTTTTAACAACTATATATAATTACTACATATACATGCATGGCTAAATCAGATACATGGCAAATGTTATTAGATGTAAAAAGAACTGTTCTGAGTTGTTTCCATGTCCTTACTGAATTATTGTTAGATATGATGTATTAATACAGATTTGATGCTGCCAGGTTTTGAATCAGAAGCAGATCTTTAAAACTTTACTTAGCTGTTAATTAACTGCACACTTCTGTTGTTCAAACCCGTAGGACTGAATGTACTTTATACAGAAAAAAACAAGAGAGGGCATGTTAGGTAGAATGTTAGCCTCAGTCACCATTCGCTTTAGTTGTATGAAAAAAGATGCAATGAAAGTAAATGGTGATTGAGACTTACAAGCTGCCTAACCTAACAATGAGTTTTTATTTTCATTTTTGGGTGAACTGTCCCTTTAATTATTCCCACATTCCTTTCCTTCTCACTGTGTTACATTGCCCTTCCTCTGTCTGTCTCTCACTCTATAGGCAGATTCTGGTCCGGTTCTGTGTGCTGGTTATGAAGATGGCTCTCTGGTGTTATGGGATGTTTCCAATCGGCGTCCATTTAGCTCTCTGAAGGCCCATCCTGAGCCAGTCATGTGTCTAGACGTTGACTTACACAGGCAGAAAGGCATTTCAGGGACTTCAGAGAAGATTCTCCACTCCTGGACACTTGACAAACAGCACATTTTTCAGGTCAGAAAAGCCATAACTCGCACAATCTTGCGTACCTTGTTATATACATTCACAGTCCATATACACTCTGATGTTTAGGGAGGAACAAATGCATTTACAGTTGAATTAAGAAGTTTCCATATAGCTTACCCAAATGCATTTAAATTCAGTTTTTCACAATTCCTGACATTTAATTAAAGAAAACTATCCCTGTCTTTCTATGTTTTATTTTTCTTCTTTTTTTTCCTTATTTACTTTATTTTAATTATTTATTTTTTCCTTCACCTGTACTTCTTGTCTTTATGACTCATTGATTGTATTCATACATTAATGGATCTGTGTATTGGAGTGGCATCACAAAGCCCGTATGGAGAAAAGACTAGCATCAACAGTCTTCAAAATGTTTCCTCTTGTGTTAAATGGAAGAAAGAAAGTCATACAGGAATGGAACAGACATAAACATAAGTATCATTTATGGGTGAACTGAACATTTAAATGCTCAGAAGAGAAGTGACAATTGCATTCATCTGCAGTGTGTACATGGCCATAAAGACACACACCACCTGATGCACTCGGAAAGTATTTGGCTAGTATAAAGTTTCCGCAAGTCTGCCGGGTGATAAATCAGGCTCTCTTTTACTTTAGATTGGCTACTCTTAGCCACATTGTGATGTCATAGCGTAGCTCTGCACCATAATACTCTGCACATGCATATGCTTTTATATTTACATTTATACAACATTCTTTACAAAAATTAGATCTCACCGGAGCAATGTTTTATCTTGCACTTTACTCATCTGAAATGTAATGCCTCATTAGCTGCCATACTCTCTGCTGATTTCAGTTCTTTCAGATTCAATATTTCATATTCGTCCTGAAAATCTGCATGGAAATGCTCTTATATACAACACTCCAGCCCTGTGCTGGGATTGTTGTTCTTTCCAGAGTCTTTTACAGATGAATGGACGAATTAGTAATATCCCCAAACCGTCCTCCCTATTTTGTCTAGTGAGAAAAATGTATCTGCAATAATACTGCAGAAGCATTTATTCATAATTTCTCAAAATAGGCACTATATGGAAAGTTTAATTTATTTTCCATGTTACATTTTTTTTATTTAGAATGTAATTCTTTGAGGGGAGGGCATTTTAAAAAAGAGTGCTTGGAAAAGGAGTCTGCTGGGGCTTTTAAATAACCCCTGAGTGCAGCGCAGTGTGACGTCCAGACAGCCGCTGCGAGTTCTTCCCACAGAAGTATTTTTGTGTGGCAGTAGCACTGGGGGTATCTGCTGGGTGGCTGCTCCTGTTGCTCAGCCTGCTCGCTCAATTGATGAACGACCCGCGAGAGGTAATAAAAACATCAAAACCTCGCAGGCTGCTAACCAAACAAAAAACACATCTGCAATAAAAGTAACAGTAGTTCACAGTGGGAGGCTCTATGAAAGGCTGAGGAAAGATGGAGCAACAAGACACGAGACTTCACTGTCCAAACCATAACCTGCTGCCAAAATGCAGATGCTGTAGAGAAGGGAAACCTGTGAGCTTCAATGTGCTGCAGGGAAACTGACAGTAGTCCTGACAGTAGTCTTAAAGGAAGCCAGGCTAAATGAAAAGAATTTTTACTGCTTGCCCTGTCAGGCCAGATTTTTACTTGCCCTGCCAATATGCTCACTGGACCCACCAATAAATATTATTATTGTTATTTTATTTATATACTTTTAGCTATATTTTATCTTTCAGAAATATTTTTGTGTATTCAGTAAATTTGTATTATATATATATATATATATATATATATATATATATATATTTTTTTTTTTTTTTTATTATTATTTTGTATATATATATATATATATATATATATATATATATATATATATATCTGTATTGTAATTACATGATGTAATTCCATAAATTAACACATTTGCTGGAAACTTATGCAATGCAAAAGATCAGTGATTTGGGCAAAATTTTACAATAAAGTTCTACACTCACCTAAATGATTATTAGGAACACCATACTAATACTGTGTTTGAACCCCTTTCGCCTTCAGAACTGCCTTAATTCTACGTGGCATTGATTCAACAAGGTGCTGAAAGCATTCTTTAGAAATGTTGGCCCATATTGATAGGATAGCATCTTGCAGTTGATGGAGATTTGTGGGATGCACATCCAGGGCACGAAGCTCCCATTCCACCACATCCCAAAGATGCTCTATTGGGTTGAGATCTGGTGACTGTGGGGGCCATTTTAGTACAGTGAACTCATTGTCATGTTCAAGAAACCAATTTGAAATGATTTGAGCTTTGTGACATGGTGCATTATCCTGCTGGAATTAGCCATCAGAGGATGGGTACATGGTGGCCATAAAGGGATGGACATGGTCAGAAACAATGCTCAGGTAGGCCGTGGCATTTAAACGATGCCCAATTGGCACTAAGGGGCCTAAAGTGTGCCAAGAAAACATCCCCCACACCATTACACCACCACCACCAGCCTGCACAGTGGTAACAAGGCATGATGGATCCATGTTCTCATTCTGTTTACGCCAAATTCTGACTCTACCATCTGAATGTCTCAACAGAAATCGAGACTCATCAGACCAGGCAACATTTTTCCAGTCTTCAACTGTCCAATTTTGGTGAGCTCTTGCAAATTGTATCCTCTTTTTCCTATTTGTAGTGGAGATGAGTGGTACCCGATGGGGTCTTCTGCTGTTGTAGCCCATCGCCTCAAGGTTGTGCGTGTTGTGGCTTCACAAATGCTTTGCTGTATACCTCGGTTGTAACGAGTGGTTATTTCAGTCAAAGTTGCTCTTCTATCAGCTTGAATCAGTCGGCCCATTCTCCTCTGACCTCTAGCATCAACAAGGAATTTTCGCCCACAAGATTGCCGCATACTGGATGTTTTTCCCTTTTCACACCATTCTTTGTAAACCCTAGAAATGGTTGTGCGTGAAAATCCCAGTAACTGAGCAGATTGTGAAATACTCAGACCGGCCCGTCTGGCACCAACAACCATGCCACACTCAAAATTGCTTAAATCACCTTTCTTTCCCATTCTGACATTCTGTTTGGAGTTCAGGAGATTGTCTTGACCAGGACCACACCCCTAAATGCATTGAAGCAACTGCCATGTGATTGGTTGATTAGATAATTGCATTAATGAGAAATTGAACAGGTGTTCCTAATAATCCTTTAGGTGAGTGTATTTCATAAGATTAGTAAAAGCATTTATTATAAACTAAAAATGAACAATATTTTTTTTTACAAAATATTTTAATCTTGGTTAATAATAATGTTTTTTTTTAAAAAGTATTGTTTATAGTGGAATAACCAATTTTTACATGTACCTTTAGTTGAAAAATGTATATAAGTACTGTATATGTTGTAAGTGTTATGTTATTGTTCATTGTTAGTTCATGTTAACTGATGTGATTAATGGTAATAGTAATGATTAAAGGGATAGTTCACCCAAAAATTACAATTCTCTGATCATTTACTCACCCTCATTCCTTCCTAAATGTGTGTGACTTTCTTCGGCTGAACGAATGTTTCAGCTCTGTAGGTAATTTCAATGCAACTGAATGGTGGCCAGAACTCAGAAGGCCCAAAAAGCACATAAAGTTCAACATTAAAGTAATTCATTGGACTCAAGTTGTTTAATCAATGTATTCTGAAGTGATCCAGTCTGTTTTGGGTGAGAACAGACCAAAACATAACTATTTTTTCACCGTATATCTTGCTTATGCAGTCTCTAGGCACGATCGCGATTTCAAGCTTGATTACACTTCCGAGTGCTTGACACATGCACAGAGCGCTAGAGGGCACTATAGGAAGTGTAACCGAGCTTGAAATCATGATCGCCAAGGAGACTGCTGTCAAGATTTATAGTGAAAAAGAGTTATATTTTGGTCTGTTCTCACCCAAAGTGGATTAAATTGCTTCAGACAACATTGATTAACCCACTGAAGGTTTATGGATTACTTCAGTGTTGCCTTTATCTGCTTTATTTTGGAGCTTTGAAGGTCTGGCCATCATTCACTTGCATTGTATGGACCTACAGAGCTGAAATATTCTTCTAAAAATCTCTTTAGAACATGTGAAAGTCATACACATCTGGGATTGCACGAGAGTGAGTAAAATTTTGGGGTGAACTAACCCTTTTACTATATTTTTTAGTATATGTTTCATTAAATGTTAAGTTTTCAAATAAACATTACAGATTTAATCATTTCAACCAGTTTTAACCGATGCTACCAAGACTATCACAATGAATTCTCTGTTCTGTCAACTGGCCTGAAACTCTCTCACACTTGCCCCAGGACATTGGGCCATCTTTATTGTTGAACCCTGCAAAAGCTGCAACAGAGCTGAAGGACAGGAAATGTTTTTTTTTATTTTTTTATTTTATTTTATTAAGCACAGATAAACTACGATTCACCCTGGGCTGCTTGCCTTTCTTACTCAAAGAAATGAAATGGAGGAATTTAGCAGTCGCATTTGTCACAGGGTTGACTAAGAGTAATTAAGCTTGCGTATCACTTTGCATGTGTGATTGCAACAGTATGTCTGTGTGATGCCTAAAAGGAAGATGTTGGTTCGTCTTTTGACAAGCTATGGGTGGTTGGCTGGGCTCCTTTCTATTGACAGATGTAGACAGACAAGATCCTAAAGACTGCGATGGTTGGTGTCCGTGTGTGTGTGAAGATTAGTGTAAATCAGGCATGGCTGTCTGTGCATGCTGTTTGAAATGTGCTGACAGCACTCACAGGTGGATCTCCCCATCTCTTCACATTCAGTCCCTGCATTCCTACCACCCTCCTCAATTAAACGGCCTTCCTTTCCCCTACCCATGCACCAGACCGGGCTCCCTGATTCAGGTATCCAGCATCTGTCAGCACCCCAGTGGATGGATCCAACTCTCCTATCACGGGGTGTTCTGGAATGGGGAAGTGGAATGGCTTGTATGTTCCCACAGAAATTCCTTTGTTGTTATCCAAAATAACAGGTATAGATATAACGTTTTACATGATAATGCAACTAGACGTTTTGATCAAGTGCAAACACGTGTAGCTTGAAAATGTGTACATTTCTTAAAGACATAATTTGTTACAAGATTAAAAGGATAAAAGGGTGTGTCCTAAAACACTGTCATAGGAAAAGCCAAATGCACCCTTAGCCTGTACTGGACTGTCAGGTTCAAGTGGACAAGTGATGATAACTGGTTTCAGTGGATCGTTGTAAAGTTAGTTCTGTCTGCCAAGTCAAGGCCGACAAGAGCTACATACGTCATCACACACTTTGAACATCTCGTTGCGTTGTTGCCAAAAATCGATTGCACTTACCTTTTTAATTGGCCTTTGTGTACTGTAACCAAGGAAACGTCTTGACCTCCATATGTGCAAGACATTGTATATTATTTGTTAAATTGCTGCCAAAACATTTTCCAAGAAGTTTATCTCAGCTCTGTAGGTCCATACAATGCAAGTGAATGGTGTACACAATTTTTAAGTTCCAGAAAGCACATGAAGGCAGCCTAAAAGTCATCCAGAGGACTCCAGTGGTTAAATTAATGTCTACAGAAGCTATACAATAGGTGTGGGTGAGAAACAGATCAATATTGAAGCCCTTTTTGACTGTAAATCCCATTCTTGTTACATATCGCCACGGAATAAAATTTATAGGAAAAAAAAGGACTTAAATATTGATCTGTTTCTCTCCCACACCTTTCATTTCGCTACTGAAGACATTAGTTAAACCACTGAAGTCCTGTGGATTGCTTTTGTGCTACCTTTATGACTTTTTGGAGCTTCAAAGTTTTGACGATCATTCACTTGCATTGTATGGACCTACAGAGCTGAGATATTCATCTAAAAAGCTTAATTTGTGTTCAGCAGAAGAAAGTCATACACATCTGGGATGGCATGAGGGTGAGTAAATGATGAGAGAATTTAAATTTTTGGGTAAAACATTATTTTAAGCTCAGGGTTAAGCAAGTAATCACACACTCTTGCCTTGTTGCATTTCTAAAAAAAATCGATCACAGTTTGTTTTTTAATTGGCTTTCATGTAGTAACCAAAGAGACGTCTTAACCTCCAAGTGTTTTGCAAGTCATTGCAGTCATTCCGTTGCACCACTGCTAAAAATGTATCCCAGTTAGCTTTTAATTACCTTTTTTTTTTTTGTGAAAACAGTGAAAAATTCTCAAACCCCGAGGGTGGTGTATGTCATTGCACACTTTCATCCTGTTGCAGTGCTGCCAAAAACCGAATGTAGCTATCTTTTTGATTGGACTTAGTGTATGTAAACTAGAAAAAGTGTGCAAAAAGTCATCACAATTTTGTATTGCTGGCAAAAATCCAACATGGTTACCTTTTTAATTGGCTATTATGTAGCTTAACCAAGAAAATTAAAAGTACTGTTGCATTGCTGACAAAATATATCACAGTTTGCTTTTTAATTGGCTTTCTTGTAGTGTAACCAAAGAATCCTTTAAACTCCTTGAAGTGTGTTGTAAGTCATCGTTTTCCATTGCATTGCTGTAAAAAAAAAGTGATTGTTAGCTTTTTATTTGGTCTTTAAATTTGCGAGTGAAATGTCTTAACCTCCAGTGAGCAGCAAGTCTATGCAAACTTTGGTCCTGTTGCATTGCTGCAAAAGTAACCAAAGAAACATTAAGCTCCAAATGTCCTGCAAGTTATCGCACACTTTTGTATTGTTGGATTTCTGCAAAGAATCCAACGTAGTTACCTACCTAATTGAAATTTGTGTAGCTTACCCAAAGAAACGTCTCAAGTTATGTTGCATTGCTGCCAAAAAAATTGATTGCATTTTCTTTGTAATTGGCTTTTGTTAAGGATAACCAAAGAAAATGTATTGCCAAGTCATTGTACAGTCGCTCCATTACATTGCTGACAAAATTTGCACATAGCTTTTTATTTGGCTGTTGTTTAGAGAAAATAGTGAAATGTCTTAACCTACAAGTGTGTTTCAAGTCATCGCACACTTTCATCGAGCCCATTGTTGCCAAAACTCAATTGAATTTAACTTGCGTTGCATTTAACTTTTTAATTGACCTTAGTTTAGTTTAACCAAGGAAACTTCATAAGCTCATCGTACACTTTCGTCCCATTGCATTGCAGCCAAAAACTTTATATAGTGAGCTGTTTGATTGGCTTTCATATGGTGTAACCAAGGAAATGTCTCAATCTTCGAGTATCCTAAGTAAGTCTTTACACACTTTGGCTCCATTGCGTTACTGCCAAAAAACAGTTAGTTACTTTTTAATTGGCCTCTGTGTAGCTTAAACAAAGCTCAAAGTGTTCAAGTCACTGCAAACTTTTGTCCTGTTATACATGGTTAGCTTGTTAATGGCCTTCATTTAGTGAAGATGGTGATGGTGAAGTCATCACAGTCGTTTCATTGCAGTGCTGGCAAAAATTGCACATAGTTGGTTTTTAATTGGCCTTTGTTTAGCAAAAACAATGAAATGTCTTTGTACGCTTTCGTTCCATTACATTTTGCCAAAAACCAAACATTGTTATTTATTAATTAGCCTTTGTGGATCAAAACCATTTAAATGTCTTAAACTCCAGTTAGGGAATTTTGAGATTTGTTTTTGGCTAATCGTTGACAGAACTGGCATATACAGTATATGTACAGTGCGTACATAGATGACCTTTTGTTACATATCCCCATCAGGGAAAAAACTCAAACAGAAAAATGAAGGATAGTTCTTAAAGACCAATCTCTTTGATGTCTGGAAGTTCATTGTAGAGGATCTGAGCTCATGGAGAATGTATTCCATAGGAAAGTTAATGATATGATCACTCTCAAACTCCATACTTCTTGTAGTACATTTGACAGATGTTCATTATAGTGTACAGTATACACATGAAAGTTGTTCTTTTTTGCATGCAAGCTATACCTATATGGCATGCTCAAATAGCCAGAATTTGCAGTATACAAAAAAACTTTTCATGTGCAATTCGTACACCTCTGATCAGTTTCAGGCACCCAGGAATAATGAAAGTTGTAGTTGTACTGATAAAGTAGGCAGAAAGCAGTCTAACATTATGGGATTTTGGACTTTGTGTAAGTCACCGTCCTCTAATGGTTATTCCATAATACAGGCCTAACAGCTCTCTTTATAAACACCAATTTACCTTTTTTATCACTCTGCTGTGACCTCTTAATTAAATTAATGTATTTTCCTGACACAAACTATGGGAATCATAACAAACACAGATAGACACATTAACCCATCATTATCAGCTCTGTAATATGGACCAGATGGGCGTTTAGTTCAGGCATACCAACCTCAGCTCGGAGCAATTCATCTTTCTCTCCAGTCCCTCTTAGCCGCAACATACTACCATGTTTCTCCCTTTCCCACTGTGGGAAAGTTTCAGCCCGTGTCTTGCAGGTGACATCACTACTTTTGTTCTAGAAGTCTGATTTGGTCTCTTTTCAAATTTCTGTTATGAATAGGACAAATGCTTCAATCAAACATTCTATTTTTCCTTGTCCATAAGAGAGTGATTTTAGGATTTTCATGGGACGGTTTTCCTGGTGCATTCTTCAATCCGCTCTGGTTGGGAATACCTGACTGGCTTATTTCTTCCACATGCAGGAGTGTATGGCTCTGATTTTCCAAGCAGAAACAGGAGCACGCCGACAAATTCTTCACTGTCTTCTCCTGCATGAGAGCCATTAGTCTCTTTGGACAACGCTTATGAAGTCAATTTTACGCTGTCCAGTTTGATTCCAGCATTGGGACCAGATGCCTCCTGTGGAGAGACAATACACACACACACACACACACACACACACACACACACACACACACTTAGCGCACGTGTAGAACCTGTAAGTCTCTCCAGGAAATACCTCAAGAATATCCTCAAAGGAGAGGGGCCACAGATAATGAGCTCTCAGTAATACTTTATAATATGTCTTTTTGTTGCCCATTACTGAGATTTATCTGGTCTCTTGGCCACTGTAGATTACAGAAAGCAAGGGAAGGGTAGTCTTTAGCCAGCCAGCAGTGCAGAATTTGGTTCCATGCTCTGTTGACCAGACCTTTCAATGCAAATGTAATTCACTAGACTGTTAAAACAACAAGGGCTTTGCAAACAAAGATTTCAGCAAAACGGCCCTTGCTCGCAAGCGACAAAGGTAACTCACCCTGCCCCTACCTCCTTGTACTCCAAACCAAATAGTAATCGGCATAGTATTTCGCTCGTGCCCCTCGTGCTTGAATGTTTTACGGCCGATGATTGAGGCGCATGGATTTCCTCTGCCAGGTTCAACAGCTATTTAGCTGTTCATTTGCAGCTCAATCATCAGATCGGCTGAAGGTGGCTGAGGGGAATTGCTTTTTTTCTTTCCCCTGTTCTTTTTATGGATTTAAATGTACTCTCGCTCAGATCATTAAACAACAAGCTCATCTATTTCTGGTAAATAGTTTGTGTCGCACATTGAAACAGTAATTCTTTCTAGCCATCAGGGATGAATAACAAAGTGCAGTTACAATTAGCGTGAGGTGAGAGAAATTTTTGTCAGATATTCAATTTACGCCTCTACAGCCTCTATGAAATTGTAGGAATACCAACGGGGCCATTTGTTAATTCGAATTTCACAATCTCAAGTGGCATCTATCATGTTTAATTTGTCCAACAAACACTGATCCTGACTTATGTTCCTTCACAGATGCACAACTCCAGTCATCTGACCAATCCTGGGGTCGCCCAGGTGCGTATCCGTGCAGATGGCAAGATCTTAGCAACAGCAGGCTGGGACAACAACATCAGAGTGTTTGGTTGGAAGAAACTGAAGCCACTGGCTGTTCTGCAACATCATACTGACATGGTGAATAGTGTGGCCTTCTCAGACCATTGGGACCCCCCACAGAGACTTTTGGCCGCAGGGTCTAAAGACCAACGGATTAGTGTGTGGTCTATGTATAGCGAAAGTTGAGTCAGGCTTTGAAAGACAGGCCCTCTTTAACTTTTCTTCAAACAGTTTGTTGCAAATTATTCTGATTTTATTTACATACTTGAGCATGTTGCTAATATATATTTTAAGGAAAGCGTAAATAAGTGTCTGACTGCCATTTAAAGGTGCCTCTACAGCATGGTCTCATTTAGCAGGACTGTCATTATTTACATGTCCTAAGACTACATTATAACACCCCGTTACATGTTTCACCCTAAACGAACAAGGTTGGATTGGTGAAATGCTCTCATCACACACCAAGCAAAAACAGCCAATATAAACATACTCCATCATCATGTTTTGTTGCAGTTTGTCACAATGGCCGATAGTTATTTAAACGTGTTGTATTGTCAAAGGAACAGCTTAAACCATTCACTCTGATCTGTTTGCTTTTCTGCAGGATGATGTGCTTTGGTAGGTGTGTATTTACTCTTTAAGTCGCACCTGAGCGGCAAAGTAATCCACCGCTGTTTTTCCCAAATCTGTCTTAGAGTTAAAGATTGCCCTCTGGACTGACCTGCATACATCACGCAGGGTTAATCACAAGGGCTCAGGCAGCACCGACAGGCCTGTTTGTTAGAAAGATTCATTGAGCAAGTTTTGTTTCATTCTTCCCTTTAAGCGCATGAGCTGATGAAGGAGAATATTTTTCGACTGAAGACAAGGCTGACCTTTGTGTTTAGATGTGCCCACAAGACAAACTGGTTATTTTTGCATTTATTCCCTTTGCTCTGTGAATGCTGGACCGCTCACTCACCGGAGTAGTTGCAGAAATTAATTTCTGGTTTAGATTGTAATGTTTTTCTTTTCTGATTTATTATTATTATTATTATTTTTTAATTTCACATTCCTTGTTTATACAAAGATTTTTAACCAACACTCTAGGTAAACAGAATTCTAGCATTATTTATACTTATTGAAAATGAGGTTCTTGAGTGCTCAGACAACACTGAAAGAACGCTTTACTATTACATTTAAATAACTTACTGTAGAAGTCAAAATTTACATACACTTAGGTTGAAGTCATTAAACTTTTTTAACCAATTCACAGTTTTTATATTAGCAAACTATATATTTGGCAAGTCATTTAGGACATCTACTTTGTGCATAAAATTTGTAATTTTTCCAACAATTGTTTACAGACAGATTGTTTAACTTTTAATAGACTATATCACAATTCCAGTTGGTCATAAGTTTACATATACTAAGTTAACCGTGAATTTAAGCAGCTTGGAAAATTCCAGAAATTTTATCAAGCCTTTATACAATTAGCCAATTAGCTTCTGATGGGAGGTGTGCTGAATTGGAGGTGTACCTGTGGATGTATTTTAAGGCCTCCTTCATACTCAGTTCCTCTTTGCTTGACATCATGCGAAAATCAAAAGATATCAGCCTAGACCTAAAAAAAATTGTGCACCTCCACAAGTCTGGTTTATCTTTGAGAGCAATTTCCAAATGCCTGAAATGACCATGTTCATCTGTGCAAACAATTGTACGCAATTATAAACACCATGGGACCACGCAGCCATCATAATGCTCAGGAAAGAGCCTTCTGTCTCCTAGAGATGAGTGTAGTTTGTTGCGAAAAAAGTGCAAATCAGTCCCAGAAAAACAGCAAAGGACCTTGTGAAGGTGTTTAAGGAAACAGGTAGACAAGTATCTATATCCACAGTAAAATGAGTCCTATATTGACAATCTAAAAGACTGCTCGGCTAGGAAGAAGCCAGTGCTCCAAAACTGACTACTGTTTGCAAGTGCACGTGGTGACAAAGATCTTACTTTTTGGAGAAATTTCCTATGATCTGATTAACTTTTTGGCCATAATGACCATTGTTATGTTTGGAGGAAAAAGGGTGAGACTTGCAAGCCAAAGAACACCACCCCAACAATGAAGCATGGGGGTGGAAGCATCATGTTGTAGGGGTGCTTTGCTGCTGGAGGGACTGGTGCATTTCACAAAATAGATGACATCATGAGGAAGTAAACTTGTGTGTGTATATATTGAAGCAACATCTTAATACATCAGCCATGAAGTTAAAGCTCAGTCGAAAATGGGTCTTCCAAATGGACAATGACCTGAAGCATACCTCCAAAGTTGTGGCAAAATGGCTTAAGGACAACAAAGTCAAGGTATTGGAGTGGCCATCACAAAGCCCTGACCTCAACCTGATAGAAAATGTGTGGGTAGAACTGACAAAGCATGTGCAAGCAAGGAGGACTACAAAACTGACTCAGTTAAACCAGTTCTGTCTGGGGGAATGGGCCAGAAGTCCAGCAACTTATTGTGAGATGCTTGTGTAAGGCTACCCAAAATGTTTGAAAGATTAAATGTTTTGAAATGCGATATGATGAAAGAATTAAAAGTGGAAATAAATAATTCCCTCTACCACTATTCTGATATTTCACATTCTTAAAATATAGTGATCCTAACTCTCCTAAGACAGGGAAGGTTTTCTACGATTAAATGTCAGGAACTGTGAAAAACTGAGTTTAAATGTATTTGGCGAAGGTGTATGTAAACTTCTGACTTCAATTGTAAATTGTTTGTTTTTCTATGCAGGTAATACACATTTTTATTTAGCGAATCATGATAAATTTTTACAAAATTACAAAAAATTTTAAATTGCATATTTTTGTCAGTGTGTATAAAAAATATTAGCCATAGTACTAAGCGAATTGGGATTTCATGCCTCGCAAAGCAGTGGTGCTAGAACATCAAACGGCTCAACACCATAATGCCCCATAAAGCACGTGTCTCTAGGGATGTACCCAGACAAGAATATCACATCAGATGGTACAGGAAGCTCAGGGAACTTGGAGGCCATCCTTGTAAAGGAAAAACAACAGCGGGCGAGTCGCCGGCCAGAGAGGAAGACAAAACAGTTAATTTCACAGTCTGCCCAGTCATTAGCCCACTCCTTCTCATCTTTGGACCCTTGTGTACCTTTGTCCATGACCTCTTTGGAGCTTGTCTGATTGGTAATCACTTCCTACTTCTGTAGACTTGGGGGAGAGGGGGGGCAAAACAAAGCCATCAGTCCTGTGAATAAAGCACATAAGCATCCACTGCTGGAGAGTTGGACTTAAACCTCCCAAGTCAATAATAGATTACTTAAGAATTCAACATAAGCAGAACCTTCACATAGGCCACTGACAAAAACCTGTGGCTCACTGAACAACAGACATGCCTGTCTACTGCTCCAGGGGTCAGAGGTCATCTGGTCATTCTATGGCAGTTTACACAAACTCACAGTCACCCACAATGGACTCTAAATGGCATGTGTTGCAAGATTCAAAGATACCCTTGGGTTCCTATGGTTAGTCTGGCTGAATATATAAAAGTTTTTTTGGAATCACATAATAATCCCAGGTAACCACGAATGAGGGAACTGTACACATGGTTACGAAAATGTATTCAATGTTGCCGTTCTGATATCAGATTATTTACATTTTGTAAAATCAGCGTGGGTGTGATTTGTTTACATATTCAGCGATGACTAATGAAACGCAAATGTTTCTACGCTTGTTGAAAAACGCGGGAAAATGTGGAACACGTGCACGTCTGAGGGGATTTTTTTCTTTTGAAAGACTGTCTTTGGATTTGCCAGGCAAAATAAATTTACACAAGATAGGTTTGTCGCAACAGATGTTCTAGATGCGCCTCTGTGTCCGATGAATGGCGACCTCTTAACCTGTATGTGTTGAGCTTCGCGTTTAGTAAGCTGTCGGATAAGAAATGTACATACGCGGTTAATTACACTATTCTTAAAAATTTTTTAAATAGAATTTCGTATGATTTTGGTATGATTTTATTTCATGTAGGGCTCTTAACATTTTCAGAAATATTTTGTGCAATGTATAGGCCTACAGACAATGCATCAATTTCATATATTTTAGCTATTTTTTTTGTCCAACGAAAAACAGTTAACCAGACAATGTCAAGCTTATTAAAAAATACATTAAACGCACAAAAGGATAAATAATGCGTATTCTTGTAACCATTTATAATTGATGTTGTTGATTTTTACAACAGTATAATTAAATATAGTAATAATTAAAATGATGCCTGACTACAACTACAATGATCACCTAACCATTGCATATTAAATGGATTTAACTTATTTTTTTTAAAAGATTTTTAAACGAACATTTAGCTTATTTTAGCAAGTTAGGCAAAAATAAAACAAAATGTAGGCTGCAACCATATTTATATAGCGTATGTAATTGATTTTGCAATTATTGCATGAAAACGAACCAATTACATTTTTAGAAATGACAAACATAAAAAAAAAATTATTAGCTTATTACAACTGAGGTATAAATATTGATAAAGTTGTTGTAAATATTTACAACAATTTTAATTTTATATATATATATATATATATATATATATATATATATATATATATATATATATATATATATATATATATATATAAAATTGTTGTGACGTGACAAGTGTTGACGTATTCTGCATCTAATGCGTCCATCATATTTACTCAATCTGTGACATGTCTTGCCTATATTTTCAAAGCACGTGTAATTGTGCGATCAAACAGTGTTCCTATGTTGAACTTCTCACGCATCGTTCTGAACTTCTAAAGACAGACGTGCGTTCAGCACATAAATAATGAGCATTTTTAGAAGCGGTCATTGTTGGAAACAGACGTCAATCGTCATTCAGGGATGAAGGTACAGGTTGCGCGACTGTGGGCCCCTCGTCGGCCCCTCACATCAAGGCGAAGCGATACCAGACAAAACACAGATGGGTAGACCCTTAACGGAAGAGCCATGGTTCCCGGTGTCCCCGTCTTCCTGACGGGCCAAACTCATTACCCCTGACCGGGAACAGGCTCACGCGAAGGGAGGCCCAATCCTCCAAATGGGATCTTCCTGCCTCAAATGTACTAGGGCAGGAAAATAACGTGTGTTCTTCACTTGACATTGGATGGATTGCTAAAAGATTTTCCTTCTGTTTATTATAAAGCCAGGATGAACACATAGACCCCAGGCTTATATGATTAACTAGTTTAGGCTACTATCTAAACAAGAAATTGTGCAATAATAAACATTAAACTCCTTTTTTTATGTGTGTGTACCGCGAGAATTAAAATGACCCCCCCCCCCCCCCCCCCCCCCAAAAAAAAAACGTATACGACCAATTAGTTGTTCCTCAAATGGCTGGACACAATGCTTAACCCTTTGACACTTCAAAAAGTCGTTAGCTGTCAGAGGTCAAATGGTGTGCAAGTTTTCTTTCCTCTACCATGGGATTAGCTAAATCACTTTTGTAGTGAAAAGGTTGAGTAGGAGCATAGTTTTTGTATTCATAGGTTTGAATGTAAATATTGGGTCACACTTTAAAGTGCTCACGTAACAGTTTAATTACAGTGTAAGTTCTGAGTATACAAATGGACTTTTGTGGTGCATCTTGCAAATACACAATATTAAGTATGTTCTGCATGCAATATTTGCAACATGCATTTATTTCACTTGTTACCCATCTCTCTCTCTCTCTCTCTCTCTCTCTTTCTTTCTTTCTTTCTTTCTTAGCTCTTTTTTCTTTATTCATTAGTAGCCTGTGGGTATAGTTTTCCTCAAATTATGTAATTGCAGTTTGATTGAGCACACTGAATTCAACCACGTCTTTTTAGTTCAATCATGCCTAACAAAGGAGTATAAACCTTTTGAGGGAAATTACATTCTAACTGAAGTTAGACAGTGTTCAATATTTGTTTAGTAGCCATGTCCTTTTCAATGAGATCAAAATAATAATCTGGCCAACCAAAAATGACATCTTTTGACACAATGTATCACATTGTTTTTGGTTGGCATGATTAATATTTTACCATCAAAGTTGTGCACCCTCTTTTTACTTTCAATGGAGAAATATCTGCAATAGGGCAGTAATGTTTGGAAGACAAAATGTGCTCAAACTAACAATATTTCAAAATGTCTAATTTGATAATGCCTAATTTATTTCTAAATCAAACATGGATGAGTTCGAAAGAATGGAGTTGTATCCTCCCCCCTCAACAGGCTATATGAGAGTTGAATTATATTAAGCTTAAGATAAAACTGGAGAAGAATTTTAAACCGTTATGGGCATTTTCAAAGGTAAAATATTTAATGTTTATTTTACAAGTTCAGCACAGTCATTCTGTTATGTTTTCATTTGAATTGCTATAAGTCAGTGCCACGTTACAAGCTTCACGGACCTGCTAAAGGTGGTTTAGCATTTTCAAAAACGACTCATTCTCAACCAGGAAAAAAAAAAATTCAGGGCATTTTAGCACCTTGAAAACAGCGCAACATGCAGATATTCCATCTATCTAGAAGCTCAATGGCTCAAGGATAATATATAATTTATGGCTTTTTAAAAGCAAAAACAAAAAGTGCATTCAACACACACAAAAAAAGTTCAGTTCCAGTCTGTTATAATGCATTATTTGTCTAAAGAAGTCTTTTTCTCCATGTTATTTTAACACTTATACTGCAGTTTCCAGGTTTACTGTTGCTCTGTTATGTTTCTGATTCTCAGATCCCAGGCAAACCAGAGCTAATGTTGAGTCCACAGAGCTCATCCTTACATTCCACAAGGATATTTCTCCCTTTAATAAATATGACTGTTTAACTTTCCGTCTGCAGTAGCCATGTCAAAAAATGTGACCCAAAACTCATGTTTTGTGAGTCTGGAACACAAAGGTATGTGTTTTTTTCTGTATATTTTGAGGAAACCTGAGTGAGTGGCAGTTCTGTCATTATCTGGGTCCATAGTCATAATTAGTCGGTGCGCTTGTTGCAGAGTACATGTTGGCTGTGGTGGGGTTCATATGGGGGTGGTAACCGTGGCTTCTAATGCTTGGTGAGGGATACGGAGAAGGCCTGGTTTTGGCTCCCAGATAATGTTCATAGGTGGTGGGGTATTTGTATGGATGGTGGTGCAGGGTGTCAGGCGGTTGGGGGTGTCCGTCGAGGCGCAGTTCGTGGGGTGGGCTGCGTGGGCCAGCTGTGAGGGGCACGGCGTGTAGGCCACCAAGGACGGGAAGAGCAGGGCTGAGAACTCGGGACATCAGCTGGTGAGCCGGGTCAGAATGAAGGGTAGTGCCGCTGGGGTCACGGTCATATTCTCGTCTACTTTCTTCTGTGTTCAGACAAAAAAAAAACAAACAAAAGAAAAGTTTAAATTGTAAGTTGTTAAACAATATTAGTATGTGGTTATCACCAGGTGCATTTAATACATGTATTTCTTAGGATTATTTCAAACAAAAAACTGCTGATTAGAGACCTTTTTGTGTACAGACACACATTAACAGTTGAATGGCTCTCTACGAACTACATAGGAGCCCAAACAATGAGTTAGAGACCTGCGAGTTGAGCTCACGTGGAAAAGCAATGTAATTTAGTTAGTTTGTGAAATAAGATGTGTTATGGTTGATTGGCAGGATAAGTCATAAGTGTCCTTCTGCCAAAGAGGCAAATTCTCACAGGAAATAATTTTACACTGACAGAAAAAAAAAAGCTCTGTGTAGAGATTTCAGTCCGAGCATGTCCTCCAGGCATGCAGCTGTTCAAACCTTTGAGTATTGAAATTTGCAGTGCTCAACTAGACAAATGCAACTGTTTTGCCCACTGGAACGTATATGCTAAGAAACCAAACAGGCTGAATCCATTAGTTGACTGAAAATCCTAACTGCCTTTATTTGCACAGTTCTAGTGTATTGTCCTATACACCATAATCTGAATACAGTCGAATGTTTCTGAACAGTAAATTAATGTAGGTTCCTGAACAGACTATATTACCAGTAATGTATATGAATATGACGTGTAATGAACATGATCTCATGAAAAGCCTCATAGGAATATTATGAGTTCATTACAAGTTTAGCTAAATCGACACCATTTATGCCATAATATTCATTACCACAACCAGCTATTTTGACTTGCCCCTCTTTAAAAAGATTTAAAAAAAAACAAGCAAAATCTGGGTTCCAGTGAGGCACTTACAATGGAAGTGAATGGGGCCAATCCGTAAACATTAAATCCTCCCTATTTATATAACGTATAGCCACAAGACATAAATAATATGCTTTTAAACATGATTTTAGTGTGAAAAAATCACTCACTAATCTTTTCTGTGTTAAGTTATAGCCAATTTTACCACTTTGTTGCCATGACAAATTAATGTCAACAGACCCTGAAAACCTACAATTACTGTAAAAATGCTTACTTAACTTTACAGCTCAAATAATACATTAGTATTAATGGAAGAATGAATGTAAGTGCTTTTATGAAACAAATTATATATATAAAAAATTGGCCCCATTCACTTCCATTGTAAGTGCCTCACTTTGAATGTTTTAGATTTAAATGCATTGGTTGTTGTTTTGGTAAATGGGATTTTGTTAGCTGTGCATTATATACAGACCTTTCTCTGTCCCGTTCTGCTGTTGGGGAGAGGACATGGGGTTCCTGGTTCGAGCAAACGCACTCATAATTTGCAAAGAGCCCGGCCTGTGATTCCGGGGCCTAAAAATGAGGTGAAATAGAATTAGTTATGTGCACTCATACACATAGTTTTATGTATGAATAAGTGCATAGTCTAACAGTATTCTAACAGAGCAAATAATATTTCAGACACATTAATGACACTTATTTAATGTACTTTTCTAGTGTGGGTAGTCTACACATTTGGTCTATTAGAATTAATGGAGATTTTTGTTGGTCAATATAAAGATAAATGGTCCTTATAACACATTCCTTATTATATTTCCATGAAGTTTCCCCTCTATAAAAACGATGTTGCTAAAACACAGAAGCAAATGGAAAAACCAACACACCAGTCCTCAGGATCGCAGTCCCTGAAACCTTTGGCAAACGGATTGCTGGCGATTTTCAGTTGTGTTATCTGAGAGAGAAAGAGTGAAAATGTGATGTTACTTGAGTTGCCGAATGATTTATTGTTAATTTATTCTTATTCAGACGATGAAATTGTTTATACAGGTAATCATTTCTCAAAGTCCATTCCAGAGAATGTGTTATTATAAGGCGTTTTTAAATGGTAAACTCATTTTTCTGCTATGTTACGCTCCAATTAATAGCGTATACAGCAGCTTTAATTAATGTGAGCTATTCGTGAAATAGCGTGGACGCTCGTCGATTGTATTTATATTAACATTAACATGCTTACACATTTATTTCTAGACAGATTGAAAGCTATTTATGTTAAATATCAAGGTGCGCCGTTGTGCCTCATGGCCGTGGAAAAGCTCTGGATGAAGATATGTGTGCGTGATTTTCCGGAATGAGTTGAAAAACAAATGTAAAGCCCGCGGTGAGAGTTAGAGATCAAGAGGTCAAACTGATAGAAGACAGAGCAGGAAAGACAGACGAGAAAAAAAGAGAAGAAAAACACTGGACAGCTGTGCGGGCGCATCAGTAACACCACAGTCTTTATTCAGCACTCAACTGTATTCTAAGTCAAGTGTATCGTTTTAAAATGTAAAGCCTTTTGTATTCGCAAATTGCCTACATTTATCTTTTTATAAAGACTATTACCAGAGCCATGTGTGAAATATAAGCGATAAATAAATAGCCTTTACATTTATAAGGTAATGTAAAAAGTCATTTGAAAATTGGCAATGTAATAAAAAAAACTTGCTTAAAAGTCTTGTTAAAGCCAATTCTAAAAATATTAAAAGCCCATTTATCGTATCTTACTGCTATATATATATACACACACACACATACACACATTATTACACACACTAACGGTCAACATTTTTGAAACACTTGACTGAAATGATCTTAAACACTTTCTCATGATCTTAAAAATAAAAGCGTGAAAGCGTGTTTAAATGTTTGATATTAGTTTTGAAGACAAAAATATAATTGTGCCTCAATGTTAATTTATTTCATTATAAAACTAACATTTTATATATATATATATATAAAAAGTTTTTGAAAAATTAATGTCTTGGACCAAATAATAAAGAAAAGCATCCAATAAATGCACAACATAGATGGAAACTCATTGAATACTGTTTAAAAAGCATCCCAGGGTGAAACCTCAAGAAGATGTTTGAGAAAATGTCAAGAGTAAATTTCTGCAAATTCTAGGCAAGGTGTGACTACTTTGAAGATGCTAAAATGTAACACAGTTTTTATATATTTTATATATTTTGTTTAGCAACAACATAATTCCCATAGTTCCATTTCTGTTATTCCATAGTTTTGATGACTTTACTATTATTCTATAATGTGAATAAAGAATGAGTAAGTGTTTCAAAACTTTTGACAGGTAGTGTGTATATATATATATATATATATATATATATATATATATATATATATATATATATATATATAGTTTTAATGGGCAAAGTGTAGTGATTTTACACAAAACAATATAGCTGTCTCCTCAATGGGCTTAGGTTGTGTAAGTGGTGTTAAAAACTTTGAAGAAAAAATATATTTATATTTATTTATTTATTCAGAAAAATGAAAACTCCAACACGAATTGTGAAAATTAGCATGTGATCTCTACGACCTTTATACAGTGCATGTCATTTGAAGAGATCCCTCACAGCCTCGTTTTCATTTCTGTCAAAAATGCTGTATTTTTTTATTTATTTATTTTTGTATTTTGAATAAGGGCAGAATAAGGAGGGAATTTAATGCTTGCTAGAATCAGTGGGGTATATGACAACAGGAAAATATTTTTTTCAAAGTATTAGGCAAATTATCTTCAGAGACGAGGACTTACTCTGTGATTTTGATATGCTGTAACGGCGGTGAATCTGGTCTCCTCGAAAACAAATGTCTTGTAATTTTCCTCGGCGTATTTCTCACTGTCTTTCCGAGGATCTACGTAGACCACGTGGAATCTGGGTTGGTATCTGTGCATTGAATTCAGGATTATCTGCAATAGGGAAATAGAGTTCCATGAGAAAAAAAAATCAGTGTATGGCTCCTGTATAACACATCCGTGTGAGGTCATTGTAAATCACAATAATTACGTGCCGCAAATTAAGCGTGCTTTGATTGCCGCATACTTTGATTTGTTGTCTAATTTTTCCTAATTTGAAATATCTACCACCTCACTTTAATACACATCGGGGCTAAATTAATATTAGTGTTATGTAACTTATTATAGTTTTCATATTAAAAAAATCACATAATTAACAATCAAACGAATTAAGGTTGTAACGAGAATTAATAATTAATTAATCCGTTATTAATAATTAATAATTGCGCGTTTTCCATGTTCATTTGCAATTACGCTGTTCATTTTTATGACCGTATAATTAACATCTTTACGGCCTCCTTCAAAAATAAACAGAGTCTAAATTTGGAACTATTTCCACTACCACATCATTATGACGTCATTAAATGCAACTTTTTAAAATGCATTATTGTCAGCAAAACTCATTTAAGAACATTTACTCACAATCTTCCACTGGTCTGTGCTGTTCTCTAATAAATATGAAATATGACAGCACCTCGACACATCAAAATTCAAAATCGAAAGTAGGATAGGGGAAATAGTAACACCTACGTGTCCATTGTCGTCCAGCAGATTGTTGGTTAGTTTTAGTTTGTCGAAGGAAACTATCTGTTTCATCCACTGTGCTCCTTTGGCAGGTGAGTCGGGGTGGTAGTGCACTCTGCCTGGAGTCGCTGGATCCGCTTTCCCAGCCACCAGCCACGATGAACTGTGGAAGGCATACCTTTAACACAGGGAAGAGAATGGTAACGACTTCAGTGCGCCACCTGGAAAGGGACACATTTGTTGTGTATTGCCCGGTAACCCTTTATAATAACTTGCACTATGCAAAGTAGTTAGAAGTCTCGTGAAATTTGTATTCAGTTTCATATTTACATATTCATTGGAGTGATTTGTCAATCAATTTAGGCTTTAATTGTTTTTAATGAATTATTAAAGAATGTTAAAAAATTAACACTATACGCCATGCTACACATATCTACTAATGATGTTCTTATCAATGTCTGTAATTGTACATTTTTGGTGCTTACAATTAACGGTATGCGTGTCCGTAATGCATAGTATGCCTATGCCATACCTGTATCGTTTATCATCCACTGGTAAGAAATCCATCAGGAGCATGTAATCTGCCATTGGATCCATTCCAAATATTTTGACTTGAAACGTAGGAAACATTCGCCTGGAGAATGCAGATAGAATACGCTTGGTTATTTATATATAAGGTTTTGCATTTGAGTCAAATAATTTAGTGCAATATCTCTTCATGCAATTGAGAAATCTTTCTCTGTTTTGACTCCTTTCATTATGATACCAAATTACAAAACATGTTTGTCAAATCTTGCTGATACATTTCTCGAGATCAAATTGTCCATGCATGCTTATATTGGCTACAAATTGATTTGAAATAAGCCTTCTCTCTCTCTCTCTCTCTCTCTCTCTCTCTCATATTTAGGCCTACTTTTACGCGCGGGAATGATCTCCACTACACTTCATATATATATCTCTTACACTCACACATATAGGCCATATAGGCACAGTCATGCATGCATTCGTCGCGTATTTAGAACAAACATACAAGGACAAATTTGTTTTAAAAGCGGATCTACAAATACATTTCTGAAACCGTAAGATGCCCTTTAAAGCTTAGGGAGACCACTTGGTGCATATCAGTTAAAATGATGCTAGTTATGGATAGGTGAAGCTAAAGTAGCTTTTAAAGTGCCTTCCCTTAGATCCAATGAAGCGAGCACCTTTGGAATGACAGATGCAAATAGTGATACAGTGTAAACATAAATTAAGGTGCAAATTGGTATAAAGTATACGTGTTGTTTTTTGCCTTTAAATAAAATATTTTTCCAGTGTAGCTAGTTACTCGGTTTATTTTATTTTATTCGTCTAAACTATAGCAATAAATACAGTTGTCTGGTTTGCAGACCTTTAAATATACGCTACAGATCATAAACAAATTGTAGCCTATTCTTAGAATCTTTCTTTCAACTGCGCTGTTTTTGAGGTTGGCCGAATGTTATCCTTCACTTCGATGCATTTATAATGTAGTCTCTACTGTTTGTTTATTTACGTCTAATGTACTGTTGCATGATAATTAGTAGAGGTAGAGTCGCTTGTAAAATAGTGAAAGAAAAAACATAATTCTGTGCAAATGTTTAGACCGTGAGTAATTGTGGAAATAAGACCAATGGACGGTGAAATAATAGAATAAATACGGAATAATAGCCTTAAGAAACGGTACTTTTATGTGCAACATCTGTCTGGAGGCTGTTATGATATTAACAGACAGATGAGTGCTCCTCCAATGTTCGGCTATACCTACTGGAAGATACCCTCAATTTGTTCGAGCACTATGAGTTTTGATTATATGATGCATGCAATGTGTTATTCCACCGTGAACAGCTTTGGAGATGTAATAGGCCACTGAAGATGCAGAAAATAACACTAAATGAACGGTCCATATATACAGTGGTTTAGCGACCTCACTGTCAACATTGACGCAGATGCAATGCTTTTAAAAGAGGGCTATAGAGACTCCAGCGTTCTTCAGCTATAGTTAGTTCCCTTTTGCCTTTCCCATGCAGTGTGACTTTCATTTAAAATATAAAATGCATCATAACATGTTCCATAGAGCATTACACAATGCTCATTTCTGGCTGAGGCCTGGTCATATCCAAGCGTGTGTGAATGTGTGGGCTCGCACTCCCTTTTTTGATTATTTTCAAGACATTTATCTTAGTCGTATAGCATATATTCATTTATCATGCGTTCATTTAATCATGGCCTGTTCTGCCAGAAGAAATGGCAAACCAAAGCATTCGACATTCACCTGAATAAACAAAAGGGCTGTAAAAATAGGACTCTGCAGTTATGCAACTGCTAGTGTATCAATCGTGAATGCTAGACACAGGTGAGCAAAAAAAAAAAAAAAAAAAAAAAGAGAGAAAAGTTTTAACTGTATTTCGTGCTATCTGCTTATCCTGTCTTATCACTGTGTAAATACACACACTGAGCTGTTTACACTTCATTTTAAATGCCAATGATTTTGCTAAGCTAATGCACTGTTCAGTTCAGACCTATTGAACTTAATATAATAGGCCTACAATAATATGCCACATTTATCTTCCCCATTTACAGGTTCGATTAATCGGCTTGTGCCTCGCGCAAGATTTTTTTGGGGATGACACTTCATAATAACTTTTAAAAAATGAATAACTTACTAACAAACATTAGGCTATAGTGTTTAACAGGTCATTAATGCATGTACATTCAAATATGAATATATAAATATATGAATAAATAACTAATGTATATTAATATGTTAAGCATTATATGTTTGTTAATGTTATTAATGAAAGTTATTATAAAGTGTTCCTTTTTTTATAAATAAAAACAAATATAAAGTTAAAAAAAATAAAACAAATGTCAATATAGTCTATATTAGAGCGTTTAAAGTTTAGTAGAAACCTGTCGACTCACCTCCCAGCTTTTGTGACGATCATTTCAGTTCCAAGTTGATTAAATTCGTCCCAGAGTGCCTTCATTTCCAACTGTACATTAATATTGGCTACTTTAGGGTTCTTTTTCACCAGCGTTTTATTCGGCGTTGAGCTTGACGACGACGAGGAGCAGTTGGATGTCGCGGTGTCTCCTTGCGTCGGGGCCTGTGCTGGGTTGGATCCGGAATAGGTGTAGCCGTGCTGGGCTGCAGGGCACGGCTCGAACTGGCTTTCGTGGTGGCTGTACGGATCCCCAGGGGAAGGAGAGAGATGGTAACTCCCGGGCGTATTGAGACTGCTCAGGCTGCTGGTCGTGAAGGCTGCAACATCGCAAAAATGGGACAGCTGCGTCAGCCACGGGCTTGATATTGCTGAAATCATTCCAAAAGTTGAATTTACAATTTGCGCTGGACTCGAGTCCAAAGCAAAAATATGCAAGTGAATTCAGGTGTTCGCCTATGGTTATCAAACAGAAAGTAATTGTACGAAGTCCCCAAGAGAATAAAAGCCGTCCTCGCTTTTATGAGAGTTGGTGTATCCAAGATCTTTAAGAACGATTGTATCCTAGGTTAACACATTAGGAGTAGTAGCTTACTTGAGATGAAAAACCAGCGCAAGAAATGTCTTCGTTTGGCTGAATCTGTAAAAAACGCCTTTCTAAACTATTTTAGTAAGTTTGGATCGGTTGCCCATTATCATAAACATATGCGTATTCGCGCCCCGCAGTTTTCGAAGGGTTGCGTGCTGAACTGTTCCATGCAGCCCCTCTCCTACACCACTGCTATATGCTAAACTGAAATTCAGACTTCTTTCTTATCTCTCGCATAGGGCCTCCCCTTTGCGATTAAACCGGTTCTTATTTCTATTTAGATAAGGAACTGCAGGTAATGCGCCTTTCCTCGCCTTGGGACGTGACTGAATGACAGAGAAGTGCGCCCCTTATAATGGTCTTTCCGGCACCCATTTACTTTTGGATAAGTGTATCGCCCACATCACCCTCCTCTAACAATAGGCTGTTTAGCTGGCACGGCGGAGAGTAAACTTTTTTTGTGCCAAGCAAACAAACACCCGCGCAACAATGACAAACAAAACATCTAAAGTCGTGGGATGTTCATAGGATAAGCGAAGGCGCAACTCCCCGGTCGATTTCTACAATGTTATTTCCTTTTATTCACAGATTTGCAGTCGGCTGTATCGGTGACACTACTCGTCTGACAGACTCATCCTTCAGTAGCTACACGGAGACACGTCAAACAACCATTTCTATCCCTCGCGCATTTTTAGTTAATGCGTTAATGTTTTATTTTGAACGTTTCTGTTATATGGGGACCATGCGATGTCTATTTTAGGCGTGCATGCACAATACTATGCAACTTAGAACAACATATGTGAGTTATGTGTGTACGTTTTTTTTTTTTATACAAATTAGTGTGCGGAGATACACAACATTTTATTTGATGCATTATGCGTACAGTAGTGTATGGATAGAGCATGCTTTGTTGAATATGTTTGTATTCAAATATTGAAATGCACGTGTCTCTGATGTGGCACTAACTGAAAGTTTCTCGACGCGAAAGTGCTATTCGCGTCAAGTTAAACAAACTGCGCGAGACAAATCACAAGGTTAATGCCAATATCATGCTCGTACCTTCCATCTCCCGCGTGACAGTGCTGTAGTGCATTTTAAAGGATCCGGAGCAGTTTTGCGCCACTTGCTTGTCCAGGCCAATGCCGTGTTTTTCGAATGTTGCGTTTCCTGCTTGCTCCCTCGCTGAAATCAGAGAGGCAATACTGAAAGCATTTGCCTTTGGAGAAAGCGGACTACTGTCGTCCATAAGCGAGGAACCGAGTCAAGGAACGCCGTTTCCCCCTGTCCTCCCCCTTCCGAGCTATTCCATGTCAAGAACAGAGACAGAACGAACAATAACTCGAAGTTGCATTCGTTGGGAATTGGCCTTTCGGCGATGTTGGTGAACTCCGCTGTTTTCAAAACAAACTATTCCCACGGAATTTGGCAAGGCATTGTCGGCTTTATATGCTCCAATTAAAAAGATCTGCTCGTACACGTCCAGCCGTGTTAAAACATCGTTCTTCAACTAAAAAAAAAAACAAAACAAAAAACTTTTCTTCAGACGCGGTACCTGGCTGATGTCATTAAGGCTCGCAGGAGAAGTGCTATACTGCGGGAGAAAATGTCAGAAGCGCGAGCTCCACGCCTCCCGTGCACGGCTTGAAAAAAAGTGTGCACGCTCTTCGCGGTATGTTTTATTTGAATAGGACCGTGTCAATCACGGTACTAAATTTGAATTCACGGACAAGAAGAAAAAAAGAAAAGAAAAAGAAAACGTCACGAGGATGTCCGGCTTCAAAGTGCAACAGTACAGCAAATTATGTTGTGCCTTTCCCCTGGTAGTGGAAAACATTGCATGCGCAGACACTCAGAACTGTACACCAATGAACTGCATGCAGACACTCAGAACTGTTCACCAATGAATTGCATGCAGACAATCTGAGCTGCTCAGTAAATGATTCCAGATTTGAGCGGTTAACCTATCAGTGCAATCATGGGTAAAGTAACTATCCTATTTGTTATACTCACGCATTTTGCCAGGTCTGAAGTCTCTTTATGTGCATTAGAAAAATGTCCTTGCAGACTGATATTGCATTTACTTTCTGCTCGAGTGTTTTTTTTTGTGTAATTTATCTAATGCAATCAACAATCCACTGTAGATATCAACACATATGGACCAGTCCAGAGTGTATATATATATATATATATATATATATATATATATATATATATATATATATACACACACACACATATATATATATAGCCTAAACATGTAGGCCTATTTAAATTACTCCCTATGTACAATGCAGTACAGTCCGGCTGTTCTCGTTGGGCAATAACAGCAAGTCGGACATTATATGTTGGGCTAAATGCTGGGTAAAAAAGTGCCTTTTTCCAAAGAATGTCGTTGCCAATCAAGTCAACTCATGCAGCCAGAAAATAACCCAAGTGCATGTGTAACGCAAGGAGAGCAGCGCGTGCAAGGCACTTGACCTTTCTCTTTGGTATACAATACCTAACTGGTTATCGGCTTATCGAGGTTCATAATTAATGAATAGCAACAAAAGTTATGTTTTGTTGACCTGCAGCGATAGCAACCGGATTGAATCTAATTTACACTCGGGCGATTGAATAACAGGCAAAAGCAACGGGGCACTAATGAGATAACCTAGTTAACGACACCACTGTTTTCACTGCAGCTTAACACTATTTGTTTTTGGATGTTTATCTAACTCCTAGCATGTTATCGGTAATAAATAAACAAACGTGCCAAAAAAAAAAAAAAAAAATTTGAGGAAAGAGTTGATGTGTGGGCCGTTAATTCAAAGAATTAATAATAGTTAGTTTTTAAAAATTTGCTAATTCCTGGTGACATTTTTGACACTTTTTTAACATATCCAAGGTACTTTAAATATCCCTTATATCCCTTTGATTAATACATCTGATGTTAAAAGAGATTTTTTTTTTAATTGTAAACCAAATTGTTACATTGGTGACATCTCTCAACAACGGCCTGGATGGGATGGATTTTTTTCATTTCTTTCAATTTTTAGGAATGGGTTATGTGCAGTGATTTTGTGCAAGATCAAGAAGCAGACGTGCGTAAGTATTTCCTTCTTTTATCAGATGTGTCTGATTCCAGATCACTTCATCACTGAAAGTCGGAAACATCATTTGTAAATACAAAGGTGATAACAGACAAAATTCAGAACATGATTAAAAATTTTTTTTTTTTAAAAATAGAGAACTGGACAGACCGCTTTTCAATTACAGGTAGGTACAAGTTGCGCACCGGAAAACAATATAGTCTGTGCACTAAAAAATCCACAAGCAACATATATAAATATGCATGAAGAAAAAGACATGTCACGCGTGCATTTTTCGATTATATATATATATATATATATATATATATATATATATATATATATATATATATATATATAGTGAGTGAGCAACACTCCATACAGCTTGGCCTACAAGTTTCAGTGGATCAACGAACAGAAGATTCAGTCTGAGGGAAAATTTGCATTTACATTTGTTGGTAATCCGGGTTGCCCTTCAGATAACTAAATGCACACTTTGTTCTTTTTATTTATACATTTGATTTGACTTTTTACGTCACAAATCATACTTTTAGGGATAAAAAAGTATAAAACTAAATATTGCCTATATTACATTAACACAAGAAATATAATTTAGGATTTGGTGTTTATTATTTGTTTAGCTACATATATTTTAATTAAACAAATAATCTCTCTCGCTCTCTCTCTCGCTCTCTCTCTCTCTCTCTCTCTCTCTCTCTCTCTCTCTTCTTTCTTGTTTTTCTTTTCCTACATGCAGTAGGTAATGCCATTTGGGGATGTCAGACAATTCTGTTTGATCCAAGTGATTAAAAAACATTTACAAGGTTATGTTGCAATGGAATTAAAATACACATTATTAATTTGTGGTTTGGATTCGACATTTCCTGTTTTGTCTCTCAGCGGCGCCTTACAGAATGCACCAGGTGCGTGTGTACAATTTCTGCACCGTGTTACCTATTTAAGTACAAGCCATTTTTTTCTCAAGAGGCTAGACAGAATGTAGAAAGTGAAGTTTTTAAATTAGCTAATGATTAGGCTACGTTTGTTTGGATTTTTGGCAACGCTTAATAAAAAAAAAGTTTAAAAAAAAAATCACAAACTAACATTATATTACCAGTCCACAGATAGTCCATGCACATTCATACTAAATATATGAAATGCTTGATTCAAAGTTTCGTGATATTTCTATAGGCTGTATTTATATATTTCTAACTGAAGATCAGCTAACCTGGCTTTAAAAATAAAAAATGTTTGGTATAATGTTGTGTCCCCAAATCTTTTGTTTGTTTTGAACAATTTGTAATTTATTTTGGAGCAATGCTTTCTGGTGAAGTTCACTTTTAATCCATAAGATCTACATAATGATGAAAAATCTTTAAATTAATCGTTTTATCGAAATAAATGTGTATTTATTTATTTTATTATTTTTTTTTAATACAGTGTCTGTTACCTTTTGGCAATTGTATGTTAATGGAGAGCAAGTGTTGCTTGTGTTCTCTTATGATCTTATTTCTCCGTTTAATTATAGCACATTCTATGAGATAACCATGAACATTTGTTATTTAGTTTTGTTCAAGCTCTGAAAATTACAGTGAACGTTTAAACTATAACATCAGCCAAATAAAGGTCTATAAAACATGGTAGTATGTCCTGATAAAATCAATGTCCTTAACTATTTACAGTCAATCATGATATTTTAGAGTAATAAAGCGCTTATATCACAACGGCGCAATCTAAACGAAAAAAGTGCTCGTTTATGCAAATAATGCGATTTAAATTGTTTCTGACATGTCAGCTCGTAGAATACCGTAAATGAAAACACTATTTTTTTTAAATAAAAAACGACATCAAGATTTAAAGAAAATTATTATTTGTATTATTATCATTATTATCATCGAATTTATATATGAACAAAAATCTTGCCTTTCATATGCCAATTTATACGAGCTGGTTTAAATTAGATAATGTTTTATCTTTTTTTTTTTTTTTTTTTTTTTTTTTAATAAATTGGATGCCACCAAGTCAAGATGTGTAATGCACAGGAAACAGTAGCCAACTGCAAAACAAGTGACATCACTCCGTCGAGGGGTTGCTTGCTTGCATTTAATTCAATTTTGGATACTAATTCGTATCGCGATTCGCGACCTTTTATTATTCCGGTGTAAATAGCTATATAAACTATGTGCGGAAAAACATTGCATTTCGGACTTACTTTATTGGTTCTATGCAGGGTTTGTGAACCGACTTGGCTTATATGAATATTTATAAATATGGAAGGGGTATAAGTCTAGCAGTTGTTCATACATTTCTTGCATTAAAGAGAGTGAGATTTGAATGTGGTCCTGAGTTTGGGTTCTGGTAACACGAGACATGAGCTCGCGCCCATGCCTCATTAGAAAGCTCATGAGAAACTTTCACATCTTTAGACATGTTCTGCACCCTTTCAAAGGTGCGAGTGTGATTAACCTGCTGAGGAATACATCGCAAACACCCAAACAAAAATAGTCCCTTAATTTCAGGCCCTCTTTTGAAACAGAACAAGGACTTATTGGAAAATTTTGACTGGGTCTGTTTTTGATATTTGCTTCTATCAACATAGAAGATTTATGAAGCGGATCCTTGCATGAAGCTTACAGTGTGCAGCATACAGCCTCCGGGCGTTTTTAGGTATCTCTCCAATTTTGACAAAACCCTGGAGGGAAAGCGGTCAGATGTTAATTAGAACCCGAGCTCAATTAGCAGATAATAAATCATGCCGTGTCAGAGGAGCGCGCTGCGCTGATTTCGCCCATTCATATATGGGGACGGTATATAAAATCCAATCCTATCTAAATATTAGCCCAAATCCCTGAATAAGACCCGCAGGAAGTGAGCAGCTGACCGCTGACAGTTGGGTTGCTGAGTAGATATCCCCTGATTCCCAGGCTGGTTTCACATAGCAGTCGCGCGCAAACATACGAGGATGCCCAAAAACTGGCATTCAAAAAAGAAAAAAACAATTTTGCTAATTTTGCATGCATTTATTGTGCAAAGCAAGCGAATGAACGTTAGCGACGAATGAAGAAATATTTACGCTTTTCCCAAACAAGAAATGGCACTATGTAAAACACATAGTATAACATGTTTATGTATGGTTTTCTCTGATAAATAAAAAGGTGTACATACTTTTACGTACCTAAATATTACAAAAGCGACCGTTGTCATATAGCTACGTAATAAGCTATTTTCCAAAATCATAGTGACATTTAAAAATGTATATATACCCATACATAGCTTATACGTTTTAATTTTATATTCACATATTGCCATATATCAGATTTCTATGTGGGTTTTGACGATGTGTGCAATGGAATTTTGTTCTAGAATATGAGGCTATAAAGCATCTAACAGTGATTTATCTAAAAAGAAAACACACACACACACACACACACACACACACACACACACACAGTCTGAAGAACTGCAATTAAAATATTTTATTAGCAAAATATTAGACTATAGTTCACTATTTGCATGTAGGCTAATTATGCATATAAAATTAACTTATATTCATATAATTAAGTCTATATAACAACAACTTTAAAAACGAAAAATATTTTCTATTACAATATTTTTCATGGTGCACTGATTTATATTAATTCTATTTTACCCCCCAAATTATTCAACCTTTTGTTTAAAATAACGTCTCGATCTCTTAATATGTTTGAATACGACGTCCACCGAAGCTGCATACAGGATGGTGTTTGTTCAGAATCCTTGTCATGGGATCTGTCTGTCAGAAACGGGAAATGTGACAATAACTGGAGACACGATCTGGGCATGGTTAAAGAACATTTACTGTAAACACGCTTCCTTTTTGGCTCAAAAATTCAGGTTTCCTGTTAACTGTTCACTTTTTATTTTTGTCATTTGAGTATAGGGACGTAAAAACACAATGGGCATGGACACAATGAAACCGTTATCCCCTGTGTCTAGCCGAACACTAACCTTGGACGACAAGCTCAACTGTTGTCACGCACATTTTGCTCATAAGGCTGAAGAGAATTGAGATGTGATGAGATTACTGATGACTCCTCTTAGATTAAGACATCTCAAGTCTTTTCGTTAATATCCTTTAAAACTGAAGTTGAGGATGTCATTACATTTATGTCACATTTATGTTATTGTTTGTAAAGATCTTATAGTTATCACATTTTATAACTACAATTGTATACACTTCTATTTTTATTTCGAATATCTTTCTCTATTATTATTATTATTATTATTATTATTCCTTTATATTTCTATCACCACTCAATATGCAGTTTTCTGTAATCTCAAAGATTTTCATAGACCACTGAACTAAATATACTTAGTGAAATAGGTGTAATCTACAATCACTTGATCTACTACTAGTACTCGATGGGTTTAATGTATATTTGTCTTAATAAATAGTACATTTATTTAGATGCTTTATTAATTAGATATACAATTATTTATATTTTATTTAATAACCCATACAGAAATCTGATGAATGGCAACATAGGCTAAACACATAAATTAAATCTATGTTTATACAAAATAAAAAGCTACATACTTGTATGTGTATGTATGTATATGTATATATATATACATACAACACGGACTATATTTCAAAATACTACAGATTTTTTTTCTTTTAAAATTAACAATTTTCCACCTAAATGGTACTGATTCACAATTGTATATGTACATATATCCACATATGAATTAACTATATATTTTTTTATATATATGTTCATGTATGGCCATATCAGATTTCTGTGTAGGAAACCATAATTTTAAACACAAAAATGGCTAAACTTGCTTTCATTAAAATTTAGGGTTCACGTTTTTTTTTTAAATAAAAAATACAAATGAATGAGCCTTGCAATGACTTGTTATTTTGTAGAATCCAAAAGCAAAAAGAGTCACATTTCAAATGTTGAATGAATCCTTTCACGAGCCCCATTGAAAGACAGAAACAGACTGTCTTCCCTCAGACTCATAATGAGGCATGAGACTTGTTTATTTGTGAAGAAGAAAAGCTCCATATCGCTGCGAATAGGACTCTTTGGTAAAAATCCACCCCAAACATCTACCCTGCCAAACCTTACAGCTATCAACTGATCTCTGAGAGCTATAAACGGCTTAAAAATCAAAATATTTCTTTATTGCCTTCAATATACAGTAAGAGTGGGTGTGGTAGGTTGATCTTCTAGGTTGTTTTAAAGTATTGAAAAAAAAATCTAAAATCAAATAGACTAATAAATGTGACCACTCATTGTTTTCTCAAGTTCACGATGCATATAAATCCAGGCAGTCTTTGAAGATCACAAAAACATATTATATCAACAAAATATATCAAGCACATTTCTCACAGAACAGACAAACCCTGGAATGTCCCATCGACTGAGGTTTCTCAAAAAATCACTTCTCTCCTCTCTCCCCCACCTTTGTTTTAAAATGGGAAAGCTTTTAGCTTGTGAAAAGTATCCTTTTCCTATCTGAGCAGAGGCGACAAGCCCATCATCACCTAACCCCTCTCCAGCTCTGCTATTGGCCAGCCTGTAAATAGCTGGCATTCCTGTTACAAAGAACCGATGATATGGAAGCAGGGCCGCAGTGATCTCCCAAATTAATTAAGATCATTTCTCAGACTGGGAGGGATCTAATGCTTTTGTGTTTCTTAATTCATTTTAAGCTCAGAATTAAATATACTGTAAGGAGAATCTCTGTTCATTATTAGTGAACAGTCTTTAACGTTGAGTCCATATCCCCCTATGTTTCTTCCAGCTGACCCCTTCACCAACACAAGCCAGTGTTTATTTTAATATGAGAAGGCCTCATGTTGTTATTCTGGAGAGATTGTAAACTCATCTCTCCCCCTATTTCTCCCTCCTACTGCTACTGCTGTCCTTACTATATACAAAGCTTAAAACTGGAGCCTCTGCCTGTCCTACAGTAGCTAGTCGTATAGAAAATGGTTGATGGACAGCCGGACTGACTGCTAAATGGACTATTTTGTAGGTTATTGACTGTATTTCTGTTCTGATTTTCTCATTTTCCTCTCAAACTCCCACTCTCCATCTGTCTTCCTGTGCAGTTCATTCATATTTGGGGGACTGTAATTCGATGACACTCTTCCATTATGCAAATGGTTTGAGTTTTTGCCATTGTAGTCTATGTAACATTCTCAGCTTGTTCCTTTAAAAAGACCCATGTGAATCACAGAGAGTGCAATTTAAGATTAAATGGTTTGATATCCTGCAGAATGGCCCAGAATGGCAAACTTGTACCCACCTGCCCAGTCCCAATGCCCAATTGACGTGGATGGAAAACCAGAAGTTTGGTCCACAGAGGGCAGAACAAACAGTTTGCTCTTTCCTTTGCTCCTTATCTCCGGTATCCAGAGTAATAAGTGACATGGGCTTGAAACAAAATGGGATATGAGCGGAATGCTACATTTGGAAGAATTATCTTCTTACTAAACAGCGCCGTGTCCTTCACCATATGAAAATGGATACAACATTCCCATACTTATGAACAAATATATAGCAACATAGGAAACATGCTAATACTATTCATATGAGATGATCAATCTCAATCAATGAGCTCGCAATCAATCAATCCCATGCTACATTGATGCCCAATTGAAGTGTTTAAAGATGTTGTGGTCAAATCCATGGTTATGTTGTATTCAGGCCTTCAGAGGACGTGCTGACTGTTATTTCGTGGCACAGACTTGGGAGCAAGAAAACAGCCTCTCAGCCAGTAAGATTGCTGGACAGTTTGGCTGATAAATATTAAAGTGATTCATCATCTCAGTGCTGGCTGCCTCCACACGTTTGTTTTGATCTCTTTGTGTGAAGTGCGTTCTGACTGTGAGGAATTAGGGAGCATGTGGTCCAGTCAGGTAGCTATGGTACCATGGAATGTAAATGCACATGTCTGTGTGCGTTTAGGTATTTTATGTATGCCATTGTATACCTTTGCAGGTGGATGGGTCTGTAAATGTGTGAGCACACTGTGGGCGAGCAGTTGAGGTGAAAATTGAGTTAAAAGACCATGGCATTTTTACATATCACCCCTCACCATGAATGGTCAGTTATGGAAATCCCTTGTGCTCCAGAGAGCGGGTGCTAAGGCTGTTTACGGTGGGCAGAGTGTCATAGGAGAGGTGGAGGTTGACCGCTGTGTCTCGCAAAGTATGTACAAGCCATTTATTATGTTTGTCACACACTTTCTCTATTTGCATCCTTTAAGGTGTGTTTAGTAGATGGCATGAACATTTGAGACTGAGAAAAATAATACAGCAGATTATGTTTCTTGTTTATAATATAAGAGTTAACTCTGTTGTGGCATATAGCCTACATTTTTTAGGATTCCACATTGGTTATTAGTTGTCTGAATACAGACACTATGAAGTGATAGTAAGTAAGTATATATTTCTCAGTTTTTATTTAGTTTTGTTTGTGTTCAAATGCAATTTTTTTGCCCCTAGCTAAAGTGAGTCAATCATTTATTTATTTTATTTTAAAATAATAAGAATGAAAATAATAGACATTTTGTTCTTTTCTGTTCTTTTTTCAATTCTTGTTTCAGTTTCTCTGTAACTAATGTTAGCCAAATGTTGCATAGCTGAATTTAATGCAGAATCTCAGATTTTTTTTAATGGAAGTTTCATTTGTGTTTTCATATTATATGTAAACATAATTTCCACTTCATTTATTTCTATTTCAAATTATTAGAATATATTATGTTGCTCCTATTATTGTTATTATTGCTCATAAACTAACTAACAAATGAATGATTTATTTTACAGTTCTAGACTGCTGGAATAGTCTGAATAAAGGTAGTCTGATGCAAAGTTTAAATGGTTTGTTATTTTATTATTATATAATAGTGTTATATAGCATATAACTATAATATAGTTATTATATTATTTTTTTAATAACTCATTTATTTTTTCTAACTATTCTTATTAATTTTTGAGCTATATAAATATGGATAACTAACACACACACACACACACACACACACACACACACACACATTGATCTGAAGGCATATGCTTAAATGTTTGAAATTAGTTTTGTAGACAAAAATATAATTTTGCCACAATATTAATTTATTTCATTACAAAACTAAAATCTAATAAAAAAAAAGTTTTTGAAATTATTGACTTGGACCAAATAATAAAGAAAAGCAGCCAATAAGTGTCCAACATAGATGGGAACACATTCATTACTGTTTAAAAAGCATCCCAGGGTGATACCTCAAGAAGATGTTTAAGAAAATGTCAAGAGTAAATTTCTGCAAAATCTAGGATAAACTATGAAGATGCTAAAATATAACACAGTTTTGATTTTGTTAAGTCACAATATAATTCCCATAGTTCTATTTATGTTATTCCATAGTTTTGGTGAATTTTCTATTATTCTAAAAAATGAAAAAAAATAAATAAATAAATAAATTGTTTCAAAACATTTGACCGGTAGTATATATATATTAAGTAAATAAATATAAAAAATGTAAACCATTTTTCAAGCTTTTGTCCCTCTCTTTGCCTCATCCAGGAGATTTCAGCATTGCTGATTCTAAATCTAAAGCCCCTGAGAAAATGCCATGACATGTCACCCTAAATCTCTACATTTAAATACATCCCTAAAATCCTTCTTCCCATATACAGTGCATTAGAAAAAAACATTGGGATTTTCTTATATTTTCACTAGTCAAAAGAATCTTGATTTGTGTGAGCATATTATTTGTTTTTTTGTCTCCTTCTCTACTCCCAGACACACAAAACTCACAACACCGACTTCTTTTTACACCCTCACCAGACTGAAATATGGAGCAAATCTTGGGCGAGCGGAGAAAAGAAAAACAGACAACAGAGTGAAGCCTCTTGCTGCAGTGTGTTGTAGTAACCTCCCATGTGGATTAAACGAGAGGAGCGAAAACACAGTAATGAGATGGAGGAAAAAAGATGTTTGGGTCCAATTTCTCTCCACATTCATCTTCACAGCACTAGTTTTGTGTGGGACTAGGAATGATGAGATTTTTGGCACAACCCCTGTGTGATGATATTTACTGAAGCATGTTTACGCCCTTGGACCGACCTGCAGTGTTATGTTAAAGACTTTTGAGCTTCACTTACTTTTTTAGCACACTTCCGTGAATCCCCTTCTTTTTCCAGTCTTTCTATTGTCTGTTTTATTACGTACATTTACGTTCACCCTGCCTACTCAGTGAAAGTGTTTGTGTTGTTTTGAGTTTGTTGAATTGTTTCATGGGGGACATGTGTCTGTGGGTAGTTTGTGTGTGGCTGTGTGTGTCTGCAGTATTCCAAAAAGCTGCAGCTCCACTATGTGGTCCAGCAGTGCTTTGCAGTGCAGTGGGAAGGACATAGTCAGATCCAAAGGGAACTGAGGAACCCTGTTCTGGTCCAGCCAATGGAGAGTCAGCATTCTGAGAGAAGCTATGCAGGAATGATTCTTCATAAAGGATCATGATCATTGGTTTTGTCACATTATTTACATTGCCAGTCAAAAGTTCAGACACACTTGATGTTTCTCATGATCTTACAAACTTTTTGATCTAAAGGCTTATGCTTAAATGTTTGGCATTTGTATTGTAGATGAATATAAAATGTGCAAGTTACTTTGCAAAATGTAATTTCATTATTCAAATGGATGAGTTGGTCTGTATAGTGAAGTAAAGCAGCCAGCATGAAAACGCCAATACTGTTTAAAAAGCATCCCATTCTATGCTGGTTGAGAGAATGACCGGAGTGTACATAACTGTATTTTGGCAAAGGGTGGCTAGAAGAAGCTGAAATATAATATAGATTTGTTCTAAAGGAATATTCAGGGTTATTTTTCAATACAAGTTTAGCTTAGGCTGTATTGAGGCACTTAAAATGGAGTTTAAAGGCAGAAATGTGAAGCTAGTAATTTTATAAAAGCACTTACATTAATTATTCATTTAATACGTAATTTACTGGGATTACAGGGTTGGCAATACGTAGTCATGTCAACAAAGTTGTGAAAATTAGATATAATTTACACAGAAAAAGTAAGCAAATTTATCATACTAAAATCAAGTTTACATGCATATTGTTTACATCTTGTTGCCATTGTTTTGAATCAGTGAGTATTTTAACGTTTACTGATTGGCCCCATTCACTTTCACTGTTACCCAGATTTTTGCTCTTTTTTTCTCTCTGGCTGCTGCATTTTGAACCAATTGAAGTTGCAGTACATGCTCCCAGTAATGTTTTACAATAATCTAGTCTTGAGGTCATAAATGCATGAATTAGTTTTTAGTTAGCAACAGAGAGCATGTGTCGTATGTGCTGTTCTACAAACATTGGAAATTTGATTTTCAAAGGACAGATTGGTATCAAATGTAACACCTAATTTCTTCACTGTAGAAAATGACGTAACAGTACATCCAAGATCAAGAGTCAAATTATATTTTAGCAGCTTTTTTTTAGAGGTTTTAGGTCCAATAATTAGTACCTCTGTTTAGTCGGAATTGAGTAGAAGGACATTTCTGGCCATCCAATCTTTCATTTAATTGATACACTGCTATTTTGGAGAATTGTGAAATTTAGGCAAGTTTAGAAGAAATATAAAGTTGGGTATTTTCGGCATAACAGTGGAAACTTATTCCACAATTCCTGGTAATATTTCCCAGGGGAAGCATATATAGAGATAAAAACAGAGGCCCTAAAACAGATTCTTGTGGCACTCCATATTTAACTTTTGTTTGATTTGACAATTCCTTGTTTACACTAAAAGCACTAGAAGAGAAATGCAGCCACAATCAGATGAGAAGAGCAAGTAATTTCTAACTCAGATAAGTGCAGTCTGTGTACTGTGATGGGGCCGAAATACTGACTAAAATTCTTTATATAAACTATTTATCTGTAGGAATGAACATAGTTGAGAGGACACTACCTTTTCTAGTATTTTCTACAGTGGAGAAGGTCGTTGGTTTGATCCCCACAGCCACCACTATTGTGTCCTTGAGCAAGGCACTTAACTCCAGGTTGCTCTGAGGGATTGTCCCTGTAATAAGTGCACTGTAAGTCGCTTTGGATAAAAGCATCTGCCAAATACATAAATGTGAATGTAAATGTCTACATAAATGGGAGATTTGAAATCGGCCTACAATTAACCAATTCTCCAGGATCAAGCTGTGGCTTCTTAATAAGCGGTTTGATAACTGCCATTTCTTGGGACATGTTCTAAGGATAGTGAGGAGTTAATAATGTTACGAAGAGGTTCTGAGATTACATGGAATACCTCTTTTAAGAGCTTAGTTGGTATTGGATCTAACATACATGTTGTGGCTTTTGATTTTTTGATAAGTTTTGTTAGCTCTTCATGACCTATAGCAGCGAAGAATTGAAGTTGCTCATTAAAAAAATAAAGACATTGCTTTCTGAGGTGCTGTGACTTGATTACAAAATTCCAATTTTATTTCAGATGATTTCTATGTTATCAATAAAGAAATTCATGAAGTCCTTGCGCTGCGACAAAATGTCTGGTTCAGTCAAGACTTTATTCCGAACCAATTTAGCTACAGTAATTTATAAACACCTAGGATTGTTGTGGTTATTTTCTATGAGTTTGCTAAAATATGCTAGCCTAGACCTAGCAAATTTTAATGCCTGTCTGTAGCTACAGACACTATCCTTCCATGCACTGTGAAATACCTCTAATTTTGTATTCTCCGGACACCACTCAGACATCCAGCTGTTCAGTGACACTAATCTACTGTAAACTTCATCACCACGATGAGCAGGGAGGGGGCCAGAGCATATTGCAGTGTCTGTCATCATTTTTGCAAGTTCACACACCTCTTTAAAATTATCTTTAGTAATCTACAACTGGCGAAGCCAGCCATCATTAGTGCCAACATGAAATCTATGTTTAGCATTAGCACTTGTACATTTGATCTGATGTCAGATGCCCAAGACCCTGAAATGCATTTAACAATAGTGGCTAGAGTCTCTATTTCCTTGTTCCTTACAATATAATCTCCTATAACCAGGGCTCTTTCAGCATGATTCTCAGTGGGTGCATCACTGAGTGAGGAGAATCGATTGGAAATCCTAACAGGAATGGGAAAGTGGTGTTGCTTTGCTGAGCGATTATGCCATTGTGATGTCACCCAAACATCCTGCTGTGGGGGCTCTACAGCCGGAAACAAAGTGTGTGTGAAGCTCAATGTACTACCCATATCCGAAACAGTATCTACCGGCTTCTCTTTCTCACTGACCTCAACTAGTGTTTGAATGCGTGTCTCTAACTCATTAACCTTCTCTGTCAGCCTAATTCCTTACAGTCATCACATTTAAATCCCCCACTGCTGATGGAAGAAGCTATAGTAAACATGTGGTATGCAATGCAGGAAGAAATAGCATGAGGGAATGCCATGACTTACCGCAGTTGTTTGTTGTTGTTATGGTTGTTCTTGAGCGGTTTGAGATCAATGTGGTTCGATGCGGTTCCTGATCAGCAGAGATTTTAGATTAATACATTAATCCATGTAAAACACAGAGGAGAAAATGAATGCAAGCATTCGAGACATGAGATACTGACAAGCGGAAAAAAGAAAAGAAAAAAGAGAGAAAACAGGTGCGTGCGGTAAAATACAGTTGAAATAGTAGAAAAGCGGAAAAAACCAAGCACGTGGTAAAATGGCAAAGGAAAAACCTATGAACGTATAAGAATAAGCTAAGCAGGCTAGCATGCTAAAAGCAGCTATAATCCGGCAGCAACCGGAACATGTATAATGCTGTATCTTAGCATAAAATCAGCTCTGTCAACCCTTAAACGTTTTCTGCAAGGACAACAGAACACATTCACACACCGTCTTTACACCCCATGCCACTGCAGCAACATCTATTGTTTAGTTTGTCGTATATTTGTCTGGTTACACTAGACTATTGGGGTGCACATAGCTCCCCTTTGTGGCAGATGCTATTTACACAAATAGACACTCCAAGTTCATTTTTGTGGTAATCAATATTACGGCACAAATGCTGTATTAAGCTTAACTTGCATTGAACCCATAATATAAGTCACTACTTAATTCCCAAAGTTTAATTTGTGTTATATCATAGTTTTGATGACTTTACTATTATTCTAAAATGTGTAATAGTAGGCTAATAATAAAGAATGAGTATCCTCTTTGCCTTTTAACTGGTATAGTGTATTGTTTTTCCACATATTACATTTAAAAAATGTTTTATTCTTGTTTCATTTCAGATGGGTTATTTTATAGATATCATAAAATTGCTTCTTTGTATTTCTTGTTTATTCACATGTAATTTTGCAGGTGGGTGAAGAATTGTTGTTGGGCTACTAATTATAACACATTTACCGCCTAATTTGCTGTCCTCATTGAGTCCCAGTGCACACACACACACACACATTCAGTTGTTTGACCATGGCACTTTGGTTCAAGTTTGTGTTTATGGTGCGTTGTGGTGCGGTGAGCATCAGAGGAGGGCAGCCTCTCTAATGTTGTATCAGGTGACTCTTCTATATTAGACGTGTTTGGACACACACACTCAGGTCTGAGATGCCACACTCTCTCTTGCAATGGACCACTTCTACTTTCACACACCTGATGATGCAAGCTGGGTGGCAGGACATCAGTGGAGGCCCATATTTGCAAACACACACTTGGAGCGACATATAACCTTTCTTTCTCTGTCTCTTAACACTTGGACAAGTTCACACACCGTTATGCAAAAATACGTACTGGATCGCAAATGTATGCAGAATCGTAAACATGAAATTCACTGGTTATTTACATTGGTGCAAGAATCAATAAATGAACACACGTACCCCTCACACATTCCAGCATCATGGCTCATTGCTCGCAGTGCTTTGAAGAAGCTGCATGACTGTTTACTGATACAAATTAGGCTGCAGAGGAAGATCCCAAAGAGTTTCTGTCAGTGTCAATGGAATGTTGAGCAGGGCATTGGCTTCTCACTCTTGACTTGTCCTCCAATCTCTTCTTCCCCACTCTCTACTGCAGCCAGACATAGAACATACAGGCAATTATAAATGCTTAGTGCATTTGTTTTTTACATTTTGCTGAAAAATGTCACAAATTCTTTGCAAAATATTTTCTTTTTATCACGTAATCCCTATTTGCAATTCAGTTCTATGCATTCATTCAGCTCAGTGAATGAACCGTCCATTTAATCTTTTTTGAATGCATCCCAGTTGACGCAGTTTGTACTGGAACGGTTTCACACTCAGCAAAACATTAATGTGAAGCTTTACAACACAGAAATCAGAAAGTGCTTTCAATGGAGTGGAATATTTACCTACAATCAACTGAAATAAAACCTACAAGTGCATCCTACCGTTTTGCTATGACCTATATAAAAGGTCCTAATTAATTTCAACACCTGGGACTCACTTCAGGTGAGAGTGGAACAGAACACAAAAACATTCAAAGTAGCCAACCATGCAATAACCATGTAATAATGTTTTTGGATATGTACCATGGATGTAACATGGTATTCTTCAAATTTACTGTGGTGATCATTCAGTACCACCAAGTACCATGGTCCCACCATATATTAAATAGCTTACATTTTATAAGCTTCTTTGACAAATAGCTTGTTGTGTAACTAGCTACAAATTCTTATTGGTAAGCTATTTTATTTTTTGTAGTACATCAGATAGTAGTGCAAGTGCAAAACTGCATTTTTCAGTATGCTGCATCAGTCAATTCAGATATAAATGTTTATGCATATTTAAATTTTGATAAGACCTATTTTTTGAAATATGTTCTTAAGTATCTTTTTACGTGTATTAATTTGTCCCTGTTTACTTGTGCTTTTGCAAGGTAATGTTTGATTATGTGACTCATGTTGAAGCATAGGCCTACTGTATGTAAGCTATACTGTATGTCTATGGCTAATAAACACAAAACATGTCCACAAACTTTTTTCAATCAACATCAAGATTTCTGGATCTCTTTTCTATTATTTTTTAAAATAATAGTTTACCCAAAAATGGAAATTCTCTCATCATTTACTCACCCTCATGCCATCCCAGATGTGTATGACTTTCTTTCTACTGCTGAACAAAAGCAAATATATTTAGATGAATATCTCAGCTCTGTTGGTCCATACTACGCAAGTAAACATGGTCCAAAACTATATAGAAAAAATATAAAGGCAGCATCCATGTCTTCAGAAGTGATATGGTGTGGGTGAGATTAAGATCAATACTTAAGCCTTTTAACAATAAAACTCCTCTTTCAAACAGCCCTCCTAAGGGCTCTTCTCTCCTTAGAGTTCTTTTTCTTTCCCATATTTCATCCATATCACCACCTTCTGGGCAGTAGGATAATTTATAGTAAAAAAAGGACTTTTATATTGATCTGTTATTCATCCACATCTGGATTTAACCACTGGAGTCTGATTATTTTTATGCCGCCTTTATGCTTTTTTCTGAGCTTCAAAGTTTTGGAACCTGTTGACTTGCATTGTGAGGACATACAGAGCTGAGAAATTCTTCGAAAAATCTATATTACTGTTCATTTTTGGGTGAACTACTAGGCTATTCCATTAATTTTATTTAATTTTATGAGGGACAGTGTGTCCTGTAACTGGTCACCATAACTACACCATTACACGTTTTATAATTTTTATTCAACATTTTCCTGCGGTGACAATTTTTTTTTTTTAATATTACAACTTTTTCATGTAGGTGTTTAATTTTAGAACAACAGAAGTTAATAAATCCCACAATGATATTAAACATAGCATGTATTTATGTGTGTGCGTGTGTGTGCTCAAATCTTTCCAATCTATACCATCTACAAGGTTTGCAGAGAGTGTTTGTAACCACTCTCAGTGGCTGTGCGTTGTTGGTACTGTTACTGATGTGCAAAATGTCCTCACCTGACCTCAGAGGGATACTTTTGTAGTGATCCACAAAACTGATTGTTGAATTGGGCCCGTTAGCATCACATTATCTGATATCTTACACACTGCTGCGGTGAGCCTATTGTTGGGTGGAAAACTTTGAAACAGTTGGATGTTATTTCTGTAATGGTGTAAAAATTGAACTCCCAAAACATTCCAAGAGTCTTGAATGCAGCATAAATAGCAAGAAATCTCTGCACACACTTGAAGGCACACATTTTAATCGTATGCTTTAATTAAGGATATGATTCATATGGTAAAGTCTATGTCATATGTTAATTCTGCTGTAGGTAAAGAATGTTTATGGCTTGTAAAACCACCAATTTTAGCCCCTATAAATAAACTCCCCATGATGAATGGGTCTGTGATAGCTTCAGAAGCCTTGCTGAATCAGGGCTGGAGTTTCAGTGGTGGTTTTAAGTGTGTTTATCCTGGCTCCGCACAGCAAGCTCATTATTGCTGATGCAGATGAGCTCCCATGGCTTAAACCAGCAGATGGTGTTTTCTTTTAGTGGCAGCAGCCACTGTGTGTGTTGGTTTCTCGGCAGAGAGAGGAAGCCGGACCACAGAGGCTGACTGCACGCTGAGGATGTTGACCCTGAGCAGCAGGGGTCAGCCCTGAGGAGGAAGCTGTTTCTGTAGGAAAGAGGAGTTGCAGAGGTACAAGCTTGTAATGAAGATGCTAAAATAATCTGTCATTGATTGTTTAGTTTGTTAGGCAAGAAAAGAAACACATTAGATCCATTTAATATCTCAGTTGTTTCTATTAGACAGCAAATTTAATATTTTGCAAATGTCTCTTGCTTTTCACATTTTCTCCTGAGAAAAAGATCCTAGTTATCTCATATGTGTCTTTAGAAGACATCACAACAATGTCTCTTTCGTGCTTAGTCAAAGATTTCCATATGATCTCAGACATGTTGCATCAAATTCTTTCTGTGCTATACTATCCACATCAACAGGATAGTTCACCCCAAAATTATTTCCCATCCTCATGTTGATCCAAACCCACATGACTTTCTTTCATGAAGCACAATGCACAAGGCAGATTGTCACTCTCAGTCACCATTCACTTTCATTGTTTTTCACTGTGTCCCTGAGACTAACACACAGCTCCAAGTCTCCTTTCGTGTTCCACAGAAGACAGAAAGTCATTTGGGTTTGGATCAACATGAAGGCGAGTAAGTGATGAGATAATTTTTCATTTTTGAGTGAACTTTCCCTTAAAAACATTTGTACCTCTAAACCGGAGTATAGAATATTGCATCCTCTTTTCTAATCTGTAGATGCAGGTTGAATCTGTGTGGGAGATCTGGGATCAGATCCCGTGTTAAAACCAGGAAGTAATCACGTTTGCACAATCAGTATCACGCACGATTCTGAGGTTGCATTTTCCCCTCTAACGTTAAAGTTTTACTCCACTGATGGTTAGGATTGGGGGATACAATTTATAAAATATGCATTCCTTTTTACAGTATTACAGCCTGTACACCTGAAAAACTTGCTTTACAACTCCCTTTTGGCACCACTCTGTGGACATTACATCCGGAAAATTCAGCTCACTCGTGCCCATACGCCCAACAACACTTATTGCGTTAGCCACTGGGGGCAGTGTTTTGTATTTCGGTACGAACAGACCGATTTTAGCTAAAGAAAAGTCAATCAACTCTTTCCTACTTCACTGTGAGAACAGTATGGTGTGAGTGTAGGTGCATGAAATTCAAACATTTTGAGGTACTGAGGTATTTTATTTGTTAATATTAGTGTCTGTTTTATTTGGGATATTGTTATTTTAAGGTATTTTCTTATTTTTCACAATATTTAATTGTGCATTGTCATACCAATTAAGCACACTAAATTTAAAATTAGATTGAGAGAGAGAGAAAGAGAGAGAGAGAGAGAGAGAGAGAGAGAACGCAGCTCTCTCCCTCCCGGTGGCTGTGCCTTGATGGGACTCTCAGATCTCCTCAGGGTCTCATCACTCCTCTAGCAGTCAATGAGTTGGTGGGTGGTCCATCTCTCTACTCTCTCTCTCTCTCTCTCTCTCTCTCTCTCTCTCTCTCTCTCTCTCTCTCTCTCTCTCTCTCTCTCTCTTTATCTATCTCTCTTTCTCATTCACTTTATCTCTCATTCTCAATGTAACAAACATGAAGCAGATGCATGTCTCTTTGCCTACACAGCCATTATTGTACAAGCCAAACCCTCACCCAAACATACAGACATACACACCCACAAACAGCTGGTTTGGAACTGGAATGGTGAAACTCTGTGATTATTGTCCCCTGAAACTGATGCTGTTTGAGAATTCTTTAATTCCTCAGGTCAGGTGGTCAAAAATTCTAAATAAAAAGATTTGCATTTGTGTAATTTACATTTTTCTCATTTTAAAATTCCATTATACATTTTTAACAGCACAAGAATTGGAGTGAAAATCTGAATAGAAAAATTAACATGAATTTCTTAGTATTTTCTCTGTCCCCTTTTTTGCTTTTATGTCAGCATGCACTCAAGCTGGCATGGACTGCAAAGGTTTGTGCTAAATCTGATTATCTGATGATCTGAAAATTCAGATTTTCATTGTGGTCTCAGACTTGGACCACACTGTAAATTGGTCATCAACAAATAGTGTTGTCCGAGGGGATAGAAATTAGAAGATGTTTAAAAATCAATCTTAAAACATTTTTCAACCTTGTTGAAATGTAATCTTTCCATCTATCTTGATTACTTACATTTTGTAAAAACATTTAAAGCATTTTCTACAAAAACTTGATTTAATGAAGATTGAGATTTCTTTAAAAATGCCAAAAGGTATAACCATCAAGTAAATGGTAATAAAATACTTTTCTTGCACCTTGAATACTAATGTTAATCATTAATAAAAATACATTTTAACATTTTTTTTATTTATTTATTTGTACAAATATGATTAATTTTGAGTAAAGAATATCAAGAACTTTCTTAGGGTTGCTCCATTTGACCCAAACAAATGTGCCTTATTGTAAAAATAGCAAAATATCTTATATTTTCCCTCTACACACTGTCATTAAAATCTAAATCTTTGTTTCCTCTCTGTTTTATGTTTTTTTTTTTCTTTATTGTTATTTTGTCACATGTTAAATGGTCACAAAACCCACCTAGTTGAGACCCAATTTTTCACACCTCAGACTGAGAAATGACTCTCAAAATGGGTGGGAAAAAATGTAAATATCTGGGCAGGAGGAGGGAAAATGCTAAAAAAAAAAAAAAAAGCTTTTTCCCGTCTCCTGAAGGGTTACACCACTTACCAGAAGCGTAGCCAGAAACAAGACTTTGATTGTGCCAAGAGAAAACTGAGTGTGCAAGAACTAAAGAAGAAATGGTCATTTTATTATATTTAATGCAATTGTGCAAGTTCTTTTTGACTCTAATTTTTTAAGCTCTGTGTAGTTTAAATGACAAAAAATTAGGCTTAATAATTCTTGAAATTTTTTTTTAAAAATAAATAAATATATCTCTATTTTTTTTTTTTTTTTTTTTTTTTTTACTGATTCATCATTATTTTCCAAAATATGCTAAAGACACAAATATAAATGATGGTACAATTTGCACAATACAGAAAATAATTATAAAAATACACCAGGTTTTTATTTACATTAACTTGTTAAAAAACTTAATTGTGGGAAAGAAAGAAATCAGTAATGCATTGTGTTGAACAGAAGAATGCACAACTGTAAGAAGATTCATAACATTTTTTGAACATTCTTTGAATTTATGGAGTACTGGGAGGTTTGGATCAAAATAAAAAAAGAAAATATAATACTATTGTTACTTTAATTATTAAGCCAATATAAATAAAGTATAACACATGTCTGACATGATGTAAACAGTAAAGCGTAGAGAAAAAAAAGCCATTTCATTAAAGTGTGCAAGCTTACATTTTGGGTAGCAGTTGCTGACCCTAGCACACCTGTGCCTACGACACACCCACATAGCCAATTTTTATTTGAAGCCCCAGAAAAAATAGATAAATGACTTTGAACTCACAAATTGAAATCATGTACATCATATCTGTAGTTAAATAATATTTTATTGTGAATTGTGTTTTTGATGGACTTGAATTCAATATGTCTGTAGAAAATAATGAGTGTTATGCCACTGACCACACATATTTCATCCTCGAATATACACACACACTGCCCATCCTCATACCACTAGAACATTAGGGATGCTGGGACCTGTTTTGAAATGGTTGGGAATGCAAAATGTGTTGCACATAGTTATGGTTCACTCTCTCTCTCTCTCTCTCTCTCTCTCTCTCTCTCTCTCCCTCTCTCTCTCTCTCTCTCTCTCTCTCTCTCCCTCACACTCTCACTCTCTCTCGCCCTCTTTGTTGCTGATTTATATGGTCGACTGTTTTCTCTAGCCCACATGATCCTGGAGTTTGCATGAAGCTTCCTCAACCAGAACCGATGTCATTTAAATCCAGTTAAATAAATGACCCCATAAATTTTCTCCCATAATAAGCTAGACAGCTGAGAGGAATGCCAGGAGGTGAGATGGAGAACCAGCGTCTGGCCACTATGCTCTACTTAAAGAGTCTGCCATCTCTGTCTCTCTCTCTCTTTCTCTCTCTGTCTATCTCTCTCTTATTCCAGGAGAATAGGACCTCAGGGAGTGAGAAAGACAGCCCACCCATGGTCTGTATTCACTGGAGGCCACTAAACCTCAGCACTCATGTGAGAAACACAGACGTGAACTTTTTTCTAAAGCATTCTCCTCTTCTTCATATCTCTTCTGCTTCCATCTATTTCATGTTAAATTTGAGTCTTTTCCCCCCTCATGCTTTTAGCTGACTTCAGGTTTCAGGCAGGCCAACAAACCCAATAGACAGCAAAAGTGATCGGCCACATTTTCACTACCCTTGTCTTTTCCCACATGATGTAATAGAATTAGTTTAATCTGAGATTTTAATAAATTAAATGTGTTTTTTTTTTTTTAAATCAGAAAACGAAATTATTTTTATATATACTATAATGCTACAATATCCCATAATAACTAACATTATAGGTAAATTGCTAGGCAGCTACTGTAGCTAAAATTTGGTGCATTTTGTTTTTTCTCAAAGATTTGCATTGAACATATTGACTTGAATTAATTGTGATAGTAATGTAGTTATGCCTCGTCCACACTAATCCTTTTTCTTTTCAAAGTGCATTGATTTTGCTACATTTACACCTCTCCTCCACTGGAGACTTTCAAAATAACCACATATTTTGGAAAACAATAATGTTAAGAAAGTGAAAATGGCGGTTTCACACTTAAACTGATTAGTGAGTGGCCTGAGAACAGCAGTAGAAACTCCAAACAGTCCTCTCGTAATTATGATGGTTAACACAATGTGTGATTTTTCTTCCAGGACCCCACTTTTACAATCTGTAGTGACTGACAAGTATCATGATGTCTCAAAAGAGCTGGGATATATCACGAAAAGACTTAGGGCTATGCGAAGTCAAATGTTTGCGTATGTGTGTACATACAGTATATGTGTGTTAGGCTGAAGTCTGATTTACTAAGGCCTCCGCAGCTCCCTGGCTGGCAACTCATTGGGTTCCTGTGGCCACTGGTCTGCTGTGGGAAACAGGAAATCTCAATATTATTCCTGCACACAGCTCAAAGATGCACTAAAGTGAGTGAGGGTGAGAGGGCTGTGGAGTATAGTAACAAGCGACACAATTGAGAAAGACAGTGCCAAATGCAAAGGGTGAGTGACTTCCTGGGGGTGGTCAGCTCTTTTCCCCTAATCCTAGTGTGAGAGAACGGGGTAAAGAGGGTACTGGTCCTGGTGGAGGGGTTCCCGGGGAGTGGGCTGACTGAGGTACTGTGTGATTTCAGTGACCCAAATCCCATAACTGCCTCTGTAAGTCTACTTAAAAAGAACAAATTGGTGGTATGCTTTTAAACGGGGCCATGAGTTTAAAAATGAGCAGTCCTTCATCCATACTGCTGTGACAGAAATGTTGAATGATCTATTTTTCAATATGGTGGAAAGAAATAGGTCTGGGTCATTGCTGCCCACACATCCAATTGTAGGCTGTACAGTACTTTGCTATAGTTTGGGGTTGTCCTCAATTGGAAAATCGATATAGATTTAAAAGTAAATACTGTTTTAAATTCTAAGATTGGCTCGCACTAGACAAAGACAAAACTAGCACTAGACTAAGACAAAACAAACGCAAAAACAAAAGGACAAACTTCCTACAAAACCGAAGAATGAACAGGTGTGACTGCATTTAGAACAAACTCTGGCCAAATCAAAGATGGCTATGAGTTAGTTTCAGTGGTTCATAACAGCTTGCCAGGGCGAACTTTCAGGAAAACTTCTTACCGGCTGCTAAACACCTTCACTAAACACCACTGGTCCATTTCATCGGTAGTTGTGACCGGGAGCTCCACCAACATTATGGTCCATAGCTAATTCCTATTCAGTCAGTTAAGATCAGTCAACATGAACGCACAAGTTATTAGCGAGCTGGTGCAAACTGTAGAGATATTTTCCAAGACAAAATCTTAAATTTTTTTTTAAATTTGTCTACAAAAGGAATCAAATATACTCAAATACTCTTTAGGGCCCATTCACTCATGGTGCAGCCAAAAGCCATTCAAACATCTGCCCAAAGTAAGCTATGCCTATCACCATTCTTTTGTCTGCATTCTACCTATTGACACTCTTTTATACATCCATCTTTGCAGTAATATCAGTGTCATCATACATTACAATAACAGAATGCAATCAGCGCATATTATGGCTGCGTAAGTAAGTGGCTGCGCTTCCAGTAAGTGTGACAAAGTTCCGCTGTCATTGACCACAATGTAAATAACTAGAAGGATAATAAGCCCAGAATTTAGTTATATGGGTTTATAAACTATCACACAACCACAGGATGTACGGATGAATAATATCCTAATGTCAGATACTTTTCTAACATCAGCATAAATAGTAAAAGAGTACCTGTAAGTATTTACTTGTTGTTGTGTGTTGTCATTGAAAAGACAATAATAAAATCTGCTTCTGAGCATAACAATACAGTTTTTTAATGTCTCAATGTAAACCTTCTTACAAATGTATCTACAAAACCTCTGTTGTTGCCTTTATTTATTCATTTCAAAAGGCAATCCGTGCCTGATCATTCATTCATTCTGCCTGTGCACAGTGTGTGATAAAATTATGGTAAAATGCGATAAACGGTAAAACTATTTGCTCTAAAAAACAATGTGTTTATGAAAATAATGATTAATGATAGTAATCCATAAAGAGGTTCACATTCAAGGAGGATAATGGTGGCACCTTAGTCATGCTGAAAAATAAGGTGAATAGCATGTTAGTGCATTAGCTCCATGAATGCAGAATGTAAACATGACTAATTGCGCATTATTTACTACATATATATTACTTTAAATTATCGAGTTGTTAATACAGCTTCTTTTACTCTAGAATGAGGCCTGAAGTCATTGATAACACACTTTTATATTTTTATATTGTCATAGTTAATGTTTTACATGTAGTCTTGAGCATCCTGGTATTTAAATGCACTTTTAAAGGCCTCCACCTACAGAGGGGCGAGTGTTTGAATGTTTACAAACAGTATGTCATTGCTCAGCTGTTAAACATCACAAATGTATTCTGCATTGTGTATTAGGGCTGAAATTATTAATCTATGTTATAGACAATAAAAAATGTAGACAAAAATGTTTTAACATAACATGAGTTTACATTATATTCTAATGATGACGCATAATAGCAGAACTGCAGGAAGAATTACATTCCACAGCTAACATTCCAGATGCACTCTAAACTTTCCAAACTGCTTCAGGTGATGTAGATTGCAAAGTATGAGGGAATTGTTATGGAAAAATACAAAACAAGTAAAAACAGAAGCACACTTGTTGTGGAATAAGCTGAGCTGAAACTCCCGCTCCGCTGAAGAAAACCTTGCATGTCGAGTGTCTTTAAAGGAAACACCCCGGCATTGCATCTTAAATGCAGTTACAGTTAATGCGTTATAGCTTTAATAAAGTTCAAATAATACAGAAGCAGGTTATGTAAATAACTACAAACTCCAAAACTGTCTCAATCTAAGGGGAAGAGATTGAAACTGCACCCGGCTGAGGCACAGACTGTGGAGGGTACACTCGTCCCACAAGCTTGCTGCAGCTAGATTATAACGTGATGGCTCGCGACTTATTGAATCATAATATATGTGTCTCTGTGTATTTCTTATCGTGAAGAAAATTGGCAATGTGCAGCTTTATTAGTAAGAGAGAGTTTTTTTTTTTTTTTTTTTTGTAAGTTAAAGATGTATTGAAGTGAACAGAAAAGTGAGAGACTTAGTCTTCGCCCCACTGCAACAAAATATATATTTTTTATATTTATATTTGTTTAGGCTTGTTTTCCTATATAAATATCTAAAACTCCCTTAAAACAATGTACATTTACTTTAGCATCTATACTGCAGAATAAAAAAATGTTATCTTAGAATGTTGAATATAATATTAAAAATAAAAATATTTTAAAATATATAAAAATCCTTTAAAATAGATGCATTCACCTAAGATATTTAGAATTGCTTTTAGAGAATAGATCTTGAATATAAGTATATTTTGTTTTTGCTGCACTCACAGAAGTATAACCAAGTGAAAAAATACACTTATATACAAAATACACTTATATTTAAGACACATTCTCTTTAAGCAAGTCTAAATATCGTATATGTTGCTTCTCAAGTGAATGTTTTTTTTAAGGATTTTTAGACACTTTTAAATGGCAAACAAGACAAAAACATTTACTAACAATAGGATGATTTGCAGTGAATTTCTTTGTATGTGAATTTCACTGAATTAAGATCAATAAAAAGTATTTTTCCCTTTAGTTCAGGGAATGTCATTGAGGCATTTTTAAAAGATGATTTTGTCGTCTTTATTGTCGGTAAGCACGTTTAATACAACTTTTTAATTCAGGGCACAAGCTGAATAATCGGTTAAGAGCTAATGATTAATCGTTGCAATAATTGCATGATTGTCAAATAATCATTCGAATAATCGTTAGATTAAACGATTATCAAAATAATCGTTAGTTGCAGCCCTATTGTGTATGTAAATGAGCATGTTTACATTTGCGTTCTTACGCAATGTGTAAGGTCGTTTAAACGGCTTAAATTGTGTTCATTTATCAAGGTAAAGTCATAAAGGTTTTAAGCAAAAAAAGATCAGCACACAGATTTTAGCCAATACCCTGATTTCGCAATGCATGTAAACACATTTACTGGCATTTTTACTAGCTTATCCAAGTTCTTTAGTGCAAGTTTTGTGCGCATGCCTGTTTACATGTTTACATTAAAACAGAAAATAACCCAATGAAATCAAATGTAAACGCAGTTCCCCTTCTGTCACTCACTCGACATTGTGTCAATGAGTTGACACTAGGGGTCGCTCCTGCGGAGCCCAGACATCTCTCATCTTGAGAAAAGGCCAATGAGAATTGGCGTGTGGAATTTGCATGCCACTCCCCCGGACATATGGGTATAAAAGGAGTGACGCTGCAAATACACATCAGATATCTTCTTCGGAGCCGAGAGTGCAGTTACAGAGCTGAATTCCTCTGCCGTCTCATTCATCTCTCCAAGCTGTTGGTTCTATGGCGCTTTCCAGTGGTTCTCCCCCTCGCACACTACGTTGTGCTGAGCACACATCCCTGGGCACTTCAGCGGCAGAAAAAGTGCTCATGGAGTGAATAACTTAGCTTATATATATATATTTATATTTCCCATATACATATATATTTAGAAAAACACCAATAAAAGAGTATATTTCTCTAAAACAGTGGCACAAATGGTGAAGCGTCTTTTTCACGATGCCAATGAGTTGGGGGTAGTTATGCGACAGCTTGCTGTGCTGGCACACAGAGGTCTGCCCGTCTCGCACCACCAGTCTGCGTAACTCGGTTCAGCTCTTGTGGCGTTTTCCACTATTGGATACATGTGTATGTGCGAGTATGGTTTGCAATCAATGGCCTAGCACATATATATTTTCCATTCCACTTACCTGCTGCCTCAGCTGTGTGTATGCCCAAAGTAAACATTTATTATTACATGCAAATGACCAACCTCAAATCTCAGTTTCAACAAAGAAGTCCATTCAGCCAGTATGCAATGTTTCTGGCCATAGCTGGTCTTATACCAGGAGATTATTACAGCCTTGTTCTTTTTCCATGTTGGTCTTATCAGGCAAATAGAAGCTCAGTCACATGTTAAAGAGCTGTTGCTGTCTTATCTGAAAATATTTTATATTGGTGAAGCCACACAGTGGTTAAATTGATCTTGAGGTTTATCTGTTACTCTGAGGGAGGTATCATCTGCACTGTAATTGTAGTAATTTTGTGGTAAAACACCTTTGGCTACATCCGCTTCTTGTGTGGTTAAGGTTATGAAGTTTGACACATAGTGTCTGTACGGAAGGAGATGATTTATGGCACTAATAAGCAGTGTGTTTATTTTCAAGGAAATGTACAGAATGTCTCAGAATGAAAGAGAAAGGAACAAACAGAGACAACAGTAACAAAAAAAACATAGATTCATAAATAACTGACTCATGCTGTTTGGCTGCACACCATTAATTGATAAGCATTCGTGTTTTTTATATTTTGAATTCAAGGTGCGAATACCTTTCTGTAATTTACCAGTGACTTCTACTTTGAAATGAACTTTACAAGCTATTTTACAAACAGTATGTTAAATCAACACAATGAAAAGAGGTCCTGTTAGTCTTCAAGTTCCCATGAAATTGTGCAGTTATATACAACATATTTTCCCCATTCATTTCTTCCATAGGGATTTCCAAAAGTACTTCAGGTATTCTAAGCCATGGACCAGACCAATCAGCTCTGAGGTGAATCACAACATTACAAAGTTTAACAAGACTGTGTACCTACCTTCTTTCATGATGGAATGGACTACAATCCCATGAAGCATTGCGAATGACACAATTGAAATAAAAACAACAGAAAAATATAAACTATTGATATTAATTTGTTGACTATAAGTATAGAAACATTATATTTGATATACTATCTACCTGATTTGTTAGGTTTAGAGGTAAGTTTTGGGTTGGGTTATTGTTTCTTCGACCAATCAAGTAGCGCTTTCTTGATGAATATTACTGATTAGTCCAGTCAGTTATGGTGTTCTTCATGAATATAATTTAAATGAAGTTCGGAAATTACCTCGCTGAAGAGCTAGACAGACCAAGAGCTCACAGTATGTCTGTCTTTACATGTATTTAAGTTATAACTTATATTAAAAATACATTACCCGGTTTTGGGTGGGGCTTTTTAAAGGACCAATGTTTAAAGAAAAGAAGAAAAAAAAGCCAATAATATTTAATGTGCATTCTTGCGTTAATGTTGCAGTAACAAACTTTAGTACTCAATGGGTGATTCAGTTGGCTTCAACTAGAAAAGATCAAATCTCAAATCAGCATAATTAAATCTGCACTTAGTATTTTTTTCTGTCTGTCTGTTTGTCCATCTTTCTATCTTTACATCCTTTCACTATTATTTTAATAGCTTTGCAATGTAAAAATCATAAAGTATGTACATACAAAGATGTTTTACCATACACCGTACCATTTTTATAGCCACAAAAAGCAACACTTAATTTTATACAGTATGTAACGAGGGTCCCTTCACCATCTTTCTATCTACCAAGGGTGCTTTTCCTGAAAATGGTTGAAGACCCCTGAAGTGGGGTAAGTTTTGGGAAAAGTCCTAACTTTGTAACAGTGTTGCATTCTGGTACTTCTATAATCTGATATAGCTTTCCATAATAGAGTACTTTGCCAATGCAGAGAAAAGTTGTCTTCATGTGTATGCTAAAATGTAATTTAAGAGACTCTTAAAGTGCAGTAGACAATTAAAGAGGGTCTTTTTTTAGGTTACTGGGTGAGACTAATAACTCACTCACTGCTAACACAATAGATCAAAATTGGTTGCGTGTACAGGTGTCGGTTCAGGCATGTTCCCCCAGCTGCCTCAAGTGCATCAAAGTGCCGTTGACTACTCTGAGGCAAGCTAACAATGCATACAGACCTGTGCACGTAGTCAAGGCCCTACTTAAGCGGGAGCCCTGAATGAAGGCTTTGGTAAAATCACTCAGGTTGAGAAACACATTGGGAATGAGGAACTGCATAAATTCCAGGTGTGCCGTTTCCGTCCATACAGCAGTCCATACACACACAAACATGCACGCTCTGACACATTCATGCAAAATGTATTCATCCAGTATATTTTCTAGACGTTTACTTATTGGCAGCAGCTGCCTGACTTTCTCAGTCCTCATAGCAGTGGGATTATGGGGCTTTTATGAGTGTAGATCCTATATGTATGTGATTGTGTGTGTGTGTGCTATGATTTCGCAATGCAATTCCGTCACCTCCATAAACATGTTCTAAGGTCTTCATATTTACCGCAGCAGGGATTAGCTCAGTTTTGCTGCCTCTCTCTCAATTTTTTGTACACACATTAGTTTTCACATTTAACAGTTCGATCACGTTTTCTCAAAACACTTTTTGAGAAGCAACAATGAAAATTTAGCTTGTCAAGAATTCAAAGATGTCGTAAAACACTACGCAGACACAAATTAATCAGTAAATTGTTCTTTTGAATAGCTTCATTTAAATGAACTGTTTGAATATTCGGATTCACTAAAACTAATCAAACTTCACAAAGCTTCAATAGAGATAGTGGACACAGGCAATCATTTTGTAGAGTTTTGTCAGGCGACACCACTACTCTTTGGAAAAAGTATCTTTTTACTGAAAAAATTCCACAGTCCAGATGTGAGTTGCTACTATTATATAATTATTCCCCAATAGGGTTGTGAATTGAGAACTAAATTAGAACTTTTTAGTTCTAAAAAGTTACCTTTTTAAAAAAATACTGGAACTGAATGATTTTCATGATTTTTGTTTCAGTTAACAGTTCTCCAAAGTGGATTCTTCCCTTGATTGGTCAGAAAACTGTATTAAATTCTCTGACAGTGTTTCCTACAATTCTATTTTGCAGCAATGGAACACTGCTATTGAACAGTGGCATGTGATACACAAACCGGGTACCCCTTCAATCCTTCACAACCCCCCACCCCACCGTGCATACATAAATACACTCCGTGATATTACCCCACAGTCACCAACTCGCCTCTACGGCTTGAGGCTGTCTACAATGGTTGCATCAAAGTGAACTTTCTAAACAGTTCAAATGTCTGGTGGGTTGATGTAGCGTCAGCGCGTTACGTTGCTGTGCAAAATGGAACGGGACATCTTTTTACTGTTGGCGCTATGCTGCAACTGATGCTTCCAGTGTTGACAGCTTCATTGATTATAGGATGTATTTGCTTTTGACGTGACACACTGCTCTCGTCTGATGTAAACAGGGTAGTCAACATAGGCATATTTTCAGTCACACTTTTTCTGTTGTGTTTCTGATAGTGTTGTCACGGCACCACAATTTCAGTTGTCGGTACCGATACCAGGGAAATTTCCTGGTTTTCAATACCAAATTCAATACCACAGCAAAAATATGCTAATATGATTATGTGCTATTGAACACACCAGATCTGTTATTTCATAAGTATTTTAATAAGTATAGTTTAATAATTATCATTATTTTCCATCATTTTGATGATCATCATCAAATGATCATCAACAAAATGGTGTCTAATATAACTTTTCAACACGTGATTGTATTTTTGTGACAAACATTTATTCAACAGCAGTCTTGCTTGTGATATATTACTTAATTATTATTATTATTATTGTTGTTGTTGTTATTATTATTATTATTATTACTACAGTGAAAATTACAGAACATTTTGCTTACAGTTGTAATATATTTCTGTCACAATTCCTTCAATTTCAGGCATCTAGCTTTTATTTTGAATCTTAATTTTATTATGACGTGATTTTTGCTGGAAGCTTCAATTTTCCAGATAAATAGTTCACAATATGGCCCAGTGTGATCATTTTTGTGGACATTTTCATATGGACCCTTACAACATCCTCAGCAGCTTAATCATGTTTTAGCACACTATGTGGACTTTTCAGACGGTCCCTTACCCACTATAGTAAACATTTTCTATGAATATCAAGGTTAAAGTAATGTTCTTGATGCTGTGATGCCATCAGACCACCTGAAATCCGGTTCAAATTGCATCCTGTATTGATTCGATATGGGGCGCATCATTTAATCTTTTAATACGGGATGATCACGCATTTTACGAGATGGGTGGCAACCCTATTCTCAATGTATGGAGTTTCCAGTGTTTGAATGTTTTGGATTCTTCCCTGTAAACCATTCACAGAATTAAGAAACACGGCTGTAGGAAGGGACACTTTCCTTTGCAAATTGCTTGGGCCAACCCCCAAGGTGAAAATAACACATTTCATTGGTCAGATTTTCTTTACTGAGCCAAATCACCAAATTCCTTATTGTTCACCTGGCGGAGAACCTCACCTGGTCCCTCAACACCAACTCTATTACCAAGAAAACCCAGCAGCGGCTCTACTTTCTTCGAAGGCTGAGGAAAGCACATCTCCCACCCCCCATCCTCACTACGTTCTATAGAGGGGCTATTGAGAGCATCCTGAGCAGCTGCATCACTGCCTGGTTTGGGACATGCACCGTTTCGGACCGCAAAGCCCTGCAGAGGATAGTGAGGACAACTGAGAAGATCATCGGGGTCTCTCTTCCCTCCATCAAAGACATTTACAAAAAACACTCTATCTGCAAAGCAACCAGCATTGTGGACGACCCCACAAAACCCCTCACACAAACTCTTCACCCTCCTGCCATCTGGCAAGAGGTACCGAAGCATTTGGGCCCTCACGGCCAGACTGTGTAACAGCTTCTTCCCCCAAGCCATCAGACTCCTCAATACTTGAGACTGGACTGACACACACACACACATGTCCTGAGTTTCAATTTAATTTTTGTCACTTTATAACTGGCTGCTACCTCAATAACTGCTATGTCCATAGAACACTATCTCATAGTATGTTGTTTACATTTGGCATTTTTAGAAACTGTCATCTTTTTACACTACTGTGTACTGGTCGGCACTGCACTGTCTCTCACTGAGCCTATTGTCCTGTTAATTTTTAGTAATTCATTGTACTGTCCCATACTTTTTGCACACGTTTGCACGTGCCCTTTATATAGGTATGTTATTTAGTCTGTGTAGTCTCATGTGGTTCTGTGTTTGTCCTATGTTGTTTTATGTAGCACCATGGTCCTGGAGGAACGTTGTGTCGTTTCGCTGTGTACTGTACTAACTGTATATGGTTGAATGACAATAAAAACCACTTGACTTGACTTGACTACTGAGCCTGACTTGAAATGAATCAAGAATTCAGAGTAATTTAGTGCATTATATACTGCATTTATTGCATGTTGTTGATATGACAATGTTAAAGATGCACATAAGTGTATGATCATCATGAGATTTGTTGTAAGTATTGGTATAAAAAAAAAAGAACAAAATCTTAAATAAAAGTTTGGTTAAAAACAATTTGAAAGAATTTGTTCTGTTACAATATGAAATAGATTCATAATTTGGTAACATACTGTCTAAGGGCAGTAAATACAATAAAAATTAAATTAAATATTTCCAAATGATTCTTCCTCAAAAGTACCAAAATAATTGCTAATAGAACTGTGAATTTTAATCTTTAAGCGGTATCGTAACAGGAATCGTTCAGATCCTATGTCCCAACTCTGTCTTAAACTTTTGCACCTTTGCTATATTGAAACCTAAACACTACAGCTCGTTAAATAATGAATTGTATAAAGAAAGCTAACCTAATGACATTTTATACTGATGTTTTTCCTGCTGTACAGATGAAGCGTGTGGATTGATGGTGCTTTTGTCCATTGAGGGTTCCACAGGAAAGCGCTGTAATTAAGAGTTAGAGATGTAGATCCATCTATTTACTTTCCCTGAGTGATCATTAGTCCGACTGTGGCTTTTTCATTAGTCACTGATGGGGAGTTTGGCATCAAACCCACCTTCAGTTTGCCGGGGCTATCCCACGATCCCCAGATCTGATGACATCATTAGGACAGTTTACTGCTCTGTAAACACTTCATGGCATGGGCTCTCAGAGATATGGATTACAAAATGACTGAATTACAAACTGTAGTAGGTTTCTGATTAGATTAGACAGAGTTGATGTAGAATCTAAGAACACAGCAGCTGACAACATGAGTGGTGCTTGCTCGTGCAAATGTTGCTGTCAAGATGCTAGGGTGTTCTCGGTTGTTACCAGAGTATAGCACTGCAATTGCTAATGTGTTTGGAGTGGTTTTAAGTGTGTTGCTATGTGGTTGCTGGGTGGTTACTGGCCCAAGTCAAAAGATTCTACCCCCAAGTCTCTGTAATATTCCAACACGGTCACACGGGAAGTTGCCATGTCGTTTCTGAGAGTACCGGTACGCTAGGATTGGCCACATTATGCAGACTCACTGACAAACAGCATATAAGAAGAATAGCGTGGAAGACCTGGGTTCAGAAACCAGGAAGTAATCGCGTTCACATAATCAGTGACCAGTGCGATTCGGAGGTTGCATTTTTCCCTCTAATATTATATTTTCACTGCAGTGATGTTAGGTTTAGGTACAGGGCTTGGATTTAGGGGGTATAATTTATGAAATATGCATTCATCCTCATTGTATTACAGCCTGTACAGCTAAAAACAACTCTTTACAACTCGCTTTTGGCGCTCCTCTGTGGAAATTACACAGGTGCCCATACGCCCAATGCCATAGGAGAAATTTGCCTCAGGTTGTTCCTGGCAGGAACCATCCCTAGAGGCTCCATATGGTTAGGATTAGGGTGGAGGCAGGGTTAGAGCGTCTGCTGTTTGACAGTATCAAACAGAGACACCTTTGTACAGTGGGTGACGCCCAACAACAATTACCACTTTGGCCACATGGTGTTTCGTATGTCAGTAAGCACAGACCAATTTTAGCTAAAGAAAAGTCAACCTACTGGTTCTGATTTTACTTTGAGATCATTCTGATTATTCTCGTCCCTAGATATGACTTGGGTCTCTCCTTAATGTTGGCTAAGATTATTGGATTTATTTATTTATTTGCTGCAGAATTTAACATTCACCAGGTGAAAATCACAAGTCTGTCTAGTCCATAACATTACACCCCTTCTTAACAAACCACACAATTTGAGGTATCATCAATCCCTGTAGAACAAAGAGTGTAGGACGGATTATGTGCCGAATGTGCTGCATTTTGTATGTGTTTGGGTTTATGTCCAGATTAACTGCATTCTCATACATGGCAATTTAGTTTATATTGTTTGTGAAATGAAGTGCGACTAATCTCTTTACTACTTATATGACTCGACAAGGTAAGGTATACAAGGTAACTCAAAGTTGAGTTAATGTGTGTTTGTGTATATGCTTGTGTGTGTGATGAATTCGGTAAGGTTCAGCCCAGCTGTGATTTATGGGGCTGGGATTCTCTCTGACTGCGGTGTTTAGTGTATGGCTTGCCCCTGTCAGCTCACACTACACAGCACCATAAATTATTGATCATTTAAAACAACAAAGCAAAGACTATATGTGTGTGCACAGGAGAGTATTCATGTGTGTGTGGCTTTTTGTTAGGATGTGTGTATACATTTGTGTGTGTGGAGAGAGAAATAGGGAAATGGATAGGGAAAAACTGATTTATGAAGGGGGCTGTAGCCGTTTAGCAAATGGCTAGCTAATACCCTATGAATCTTCCAAGTTTGTACAGCAAAATGATTGACTCTAAATCAAACGCTTCACTTCCTTTTCAAATGAGAGGACACAATCAGAATCAAGTGTGCAGCCGAGCATACAACACAGCAAACTAAACACAAGACCTTCCAGACATTTTACAGTATCATAACAATGTTAGAAAGTTTGGCTCAGGTTTCTTGAGAAAGATTCAAGAATTTCTTGTTTGCTCTGAACAACATGTCATTAAAGGAAAAGAAAGATGAAGAAAAAAAGAATGAGTTAAGGAAGAAAATGTGACCCTTTTCTGAATGAATGGGGAAGGAAGATCCTGTTCGTACTTGCGAGGTCCAATAAAAAACTTAAGACAATTAAAATCTAATTTCCTGGAGACAAGCCACAAACATGCAGGAAGGTTCCTCAGGTGTTTACTTGTGGTGTGGGTGCACATGTGTTACACACCCTGGAGTGTGTGTGTCATATATTTGAGAGCAGTGTCTAAGTGTAGTTCCTTGGAAAGTGACACTATATTAGAAGATCCTATCTGGTGGGATGCAACATGCATTCCTCTTCACTGTATTACAGCCTGTACAGCTGAAAACAACTCTTCACAACTCACTTTTGGTGCCCCTCCGTGGACATTTCATCCGGAAAATGGATCAATATATAATTTTGGTCACCAGAAGCAGTGTTAAGCAAAAGAATAGTCAACTCACTGTGTCTGATTTTACTGTGAGATCTGTCTGACACGTAATTACGTTAAAAAAGGCTTAAAAGCAATTAGAGTGCCACCAATAAGCTATATAACATTTATATGCTTTTTATTTTTTACATTTTAATCACACTTTGTGTTCTGTGGTATGGTATAAAGGTAAATGTGTTCATAAAAGATGTGGAGGTATGTGACAGTGACTTCCAGTGTTATAAGCTATAATTTTTCAATTTCTCAAATACATTTTTTTTTAAAGTTGTATTTCAGAAATGTCTTGCAGGATACACCAGAGCGGACAGCGGGCTGCAGATGGCCTACAGGCCGTAGTTTGGACACCCCTGAAGTAATGCATAATATTTTGTAAAATTGTTAAAAAAATTTGTATTTTTGTATTTTGTTTTTGTACTGCCTTTAATTTACGCTGAATTATATAAAAATATTTTTTAAATTCATTTTATAATATAATATTGTAATAGAAGTACTTTATTTAAAGCAACGAGATGGGAATGGGAATTACACAGAAATAAAAAAAACAAAACTAAAATGTTCTGATGTATTACGGTAATGAGATTTTTGGGGAAAAACTGATGAATATAATTTCACATTGCAAAAAATGTCAATGATGTGAAAAGTGGGCTTCATTTTATTTATGTATTTAAATAAGTACTGTCAGTCAATAAAAATAAGTAATAATTTTTTTTACCTGATGTGCCAATTAATTAATACAATCATTATAATTATACTGTATAATACATACTGGATCTGTTCCAAAACCTAGATAGCTGCCTCCAGAGGCAGCACTTTAAGACATAGATGCCTACTGACTTGAAGGCTGTTCCAAAAGGCAGGTATCTTAAAGAGGTCATGACATGCATTTTTTTGTAATTATTTTAATATGTTCCTTGAGGTTCACTTATAATATTAGTAAAGTTCTTTGCATAAAAAAGAAAACAGTTGTGTATTTGTAAAACATTTTCCACACTTATTCTGACACTCTGTCAGAAAGGCTCAGTTTTGGTGCTGCTTCTCCTTTAAGATCTTATAGTAAACACTCTCTGTTCTTGACTGACTAGATCTCTCCTTGCCATCTCACTGCTCACCACTACTGGACAGGGCTACGGAATTGAGAAGGTAAAGTAGGCATTGATGTGTTGTTATGGAGGCGGTCAGATGCAAATAGTGTGACATCACAGTGTGACATCACAATGTGGAGGAAGTAGAGAAACAGTTGTTTTGGCAGCAATGAGGAGGAAGTTTTGAGTTCTGAAACTTACATTTTATTTTTTTTTTGTATAACGAACTCTTATATATCAAAACATCAAGGAAAACATCATGTCATGACCCCTTTAATTATGAGTGATGTTTGCTTGTTTCAGTTGCTGGGTTTCCATCCAAAATGTTTAGCATTTTTTAAGCACATTTAAAAAAATTCTACTTAAGAAACTAAAATTTTTTGCACATTTCCATCCACTATGCAATGAGCATTATCATGATGGAGCCGCCTTGTCTTGATGGAGCAGCTGAATGACCTCTCCCCACTTTGGTGACAGTTTTATTTGCAAGATTGGAGCAAGTATAATTTTATTAAATGCATCCATGAGACACCGCAGAAATATCTTATATAATGTGGACTGAAATAGCTGTGATGCCCACACACTACCAGTCTCCGCATACCTGGGAGCTTCCGCTCTCAGAACTGCTTTGGCGTATTATGAGGACCCACTTTATTGACCAGCTGTGGGGTAAACACTTTCAAATGACAAGCGCTATGTTCAAAGAATTGTGTGCCAAGGTCAGACCTTTCAGTGGGCTAGTCATGTCAAGCTATCGCACACTCATAACACATGCACAAATGGTCAAAACACATCATCGTTTTGCGAGTAAACCAGTTCCATCACCTTAATGCACATTTAAACTAATGCGAAACTCTACAAAATCCACATCCTCCTAGCGCATTAAATTTTAAGCTAATTTAGAAAGTTTATTCACATATCAAGTTTTTCCATTCAGGATTTCTTATGTGCAATTTCAAAATGTGCATAAAATAGTTTGATAGAAACCCACCAATTGTTTGTATCCTTTCCCAGGTATGTGATCCCAGAATGCACCGCGATGAGCTCAGTGGGCAAAAAAAACATCCAAGATGGGAGAGACATAATGATTATAAATATACTTAGAATCCATTCAACACTGGAAAGTAGCGATACAAATAGCTTAATATGATAGAAAACTGACTGTGTGTGCATGTTTATCGCATCGTTCCTCTTCCATCACCTTTGTTGTGAGTCGAATCTACTGTGTGCTGCACATGAGAAGCACTATTTGAAAAAGCCATGGAGTTGCTAACTATGAACAGTGTTATATAGAACTGTAACAGGGTTCTTAAAATGGGCACCAGTCCTCTCTCTCGAACTGGCGACTCCCGCTCGTCTTTATCCCCCCCTCCCTGCTGATTAGAACAATTCAAGGTTGGGTGTGCGTTATCACGGCCCGGCCATGCCTCCCTCCTCTTCACAATACTCCACCACTTGTTTCAGTCTGGGGAAACCTCCGGCATGACATCCTCCCCTCCCTTCTTGGGATTGCCCTTCTGATCGTCCTTCTTCCAGTAGGTCTTCCCCAACTCTCTGGAGCCCTGGGAGAGACGAGGGGAGGGAAAGGGGAGAGGGAAAGAGTGAGGGGGAGAGATGGAGAGAGAGAGAGTGAGAGGAGAGAAAAACTCACTCGCCAGTCACCGGACACGCCGTTGCCTTTTCCTCAGCAACTCCTCCGCCCTTTGGCGGAAGGCAGCGAGTCCTCTTTCCCCTTGCGAATTGAACAGCTCCTCCCCTTCCTGGCAGAAGGCAGCGGTTACTCTGACTCCCGGCAGCTGGCAGCCACTCCTCTGTCCCCTGGCAGACTGCAGCTGTGAGGACTCCACGACAGCGCATCCCCCCTCCTTCTTGGATTTCGGCATTTGTGTAACTGGGTTCTTACGAAGGGCAAGGAGGTGGCGGGAACCGGCAGAACAGTCAACATAACTTTAAGACATACATCAACTGAAACATAACAGAAACCACACAAACACGCACCCACACAGCGGCCGCATGTGTTTCTCTTTCTCTTGAGCTGGTGCATCCAGATCATCTTTATTGCCCTCTCGGCTGATTAGAACAATTCAGGGCAAGGCGTGCATCATCACGGCCCTGCCACGCCCTCCTCCTCATCGCAAGTGTTTTACCCATTGCTCAGGCAGTTCAAACATAATGAGTGCAAGTGGAAAGATAAAATGTCCAAACAAGAGGTCTCTACTGAAGTCATGAATCAAACTGCTACTACCTGCAGCTCTCACGAATAAGCGCGACAACAAACAACAAATTACAAGCGCAAGTACAAGGCGGTGCTCACCCAGGGCAGATAGCTCACGAGCCACAGTTGCACATGCACAGTGCAGTGCGCAACAATACAACTTTTTTTTTTTATTGGATACAAGAATGTCCATTATATAAATGTGTAAAGTAATGTGTAATAAATAGGACAGATAAAAACACAGACTAAAAGTTATTAAAAAAAAGGAGATAAACAATCATATTCTGTCTAAAGCACTTAATTATTAAGTGCTTAAACAATTTATCGAGATCCAGATATTTTTTTAGGGCAAAAATGCATCATCTGTGGAGACTGTGCTGCCTGCTCATTGGTTTGTTGAAGTGTGTTGCCTGTGCAGCTGGAGTGCTGACTGCCCCCTGGAGCATCAAGGTGGTACATCAAACTTGAATTGCTCAGATGGTACATGTCTTATGACAAAATGTCTGTAAAGATCGGGGGCGCAATTAATTTTTTTTTTTTTTTTTATTGTGTTACTTTTTATATAATTAATCACACAAAATTAACATGTTAAATCAAAAACCCTAAATTATATGTATTTATAAATATGTTTTAATGAGATTCACCCTGTAGGTGGTCTCTTTTTTCATATGTGTGTGCGTGTTTGTGTAGTTCAGTTCCAGGCTTTTTCTTGTGGTACTCTTGTGTGTAGGTTACAGTTTGTTTCCCAAAACTCCTCCCTGGGGATGAAGCCAGATCTGGCTGCCTCTCAAAGACAGCCTTTTTCTCACTTATCCTGGTGAAACCTCCCCACCCACTCTGAAATTTATGCAAAGACAATATTCCCTAATTGCAGTATCACATTACCAATACATTCTTCCAAAGTGCATTGCAATCTAATGCTGATTTGCAAAGCCAAGATTTCTCAGAGAGAGAGTGAGAGAGAGAGAGAGAGAGAGAGAGAAGAGAGAGATTGAGAGTGAGAAAGAGAGAGAGAGAGAGAGAGAGAGAGAGAGAGAGAGAGAGAGTGAGAGAGTGAGAGAAAGAGAAAGGAAAGGAAAAAAAGAGTTGCTTTTATTGTTACTTGTTCTATACTAGTACATTATTACATATGTGTGTCTTTTTTGACACTTATTTTGAATCTAATAATCTTTTATTAGTGGTGCATGTTAAGGCATTACTATCACTCACGTTTAGGGTTAGGGATTTAAGCAACCCCCCTAAACCTAACTATTAAAATTAGGCATGATGTACAATTATTTGTTATGCTAATAAAGAACAGTAAAGTTGTACTTGTTAAAATTTTATTTTATTATTTGCTGCCATACAGTAGATACAACATCTTGCAAAAGCAGAAGTTCTTTGGTTTCTTTTGGTTCTTTTTTCTGTGGTCAGTTGCAGGATATTATTGAGAGAAAGCAAGTGATAATTGGCTGGTCATATAATATCATCTAAGGTGACGTCTGATGAATGAATGAAATTTAGATTTCTGTTTCAATTCAGCCAGGTGAAATACAGAATTAGATGATTCACTCGTTTCCAGGGTTACACACTCCTCAGTCTCCAGGACATGAATGAATGTGAAACACAAACACAGCTATACTTCTTTTATGAAACATAAATGCTAGATTTGGAATGTCTGTCCTCCACTGCTAGGACATGTTAAAGGTCGATTGTGGACAAAGACATGGCTTATCCTCCCAAACCTGTTGCTTGTTTGCCCCATGGATGAAAGTGCAAGCCAAGCCAACTCCCCCATCTGCCTCTGAAGAAATGGTTAGTCGAAATCTCAGGGCACAGAAACATTACCGCAAAAACCACATGCGCTGGCAGAGACACGTACAGGTGGGTACCTCTCTATAGAATCACAAACTTCCCCTGTGTATAAGTGGTTTCCATTATCAAGATTGCTCGTTTCAGATGCGATGCTTGGCCGAATCTTTTCTCTAAAAGGGGGTTTTACCTGTCTTTGTGCACTCAAAGCTGTCTAAACACACAGCACCTGAGAAGCAGAGAGGATTATGAGTCTTTGAGGGTGGCGTGAGCATATTTGTGCAGTAGTGTCTGTGTAAGATCTAATATTGGTCAGCCCCGTTCACCAAAGCCTGCTTTATTGAGTCTTCCTTCTGTTCCTCTGATGGGTGCATTAACCGATGCCTTGTTCAGTGTAACGTGTCATGATGGGCTGATGAGTGTGGGTAGGAGATGATACAAGGGTCGAGAAGAGGATCAGTGATAAGATTAAGACTAGAGAAGACGCCTGCAATTAAAAGGCTGCAAATTGAATTTTCATCTTTGATGTTCTCGAGAGGTTGTGTCCACATGGCAGCAGTTTGGTGAAAGTCAAAATACATGAGATTAACCTCACTGTGTATGCCAATGTCTCACTAGGATGGGATGTCCATGAAGGATTTCAAGTCTTACAGGAATAGTGAGTATGTGCAGTTATATTTTTCTGTGGAACACAAAAGGATCAAATTTTAATATTTACCTAGCATTTTTAATGACAGTTATTTTCCATACAATGACAGTTTACAGTTACCATGGCTCTCATGCAATTTTTTTTGGTACTTTTGCTGCAAAAACTCCATAAAATTACCATAAAATGTATTTGTTTGCTATATTCTATACATAGGCCTATCTGAAACTTTATGATAGCTTTGCATGTGGAAGACAGAGAATTATGTTGTTATTCGATGAAAAAACTTGAATCTCGCATTTTCAAACTGGTGCACTGCATTAAGTTACAAATTGAAACAATGTTGATTGTGTCATTGACATCAAACCTGGAACGACAGGTTTGATGGGGGTAGGGAAGAATATAATTAGTGAATATTGACTCAAATTAAGATTTTTTCCTCACATAAAGCTTCAGAAGACTTGCACAAGAGCACAAGTATTAGGCTACGGAAACATTACATGCTGCTGCCTTTTTGCTATTTTTGGAAATTGTCAGCCATGATCACGATCAATTGTCTTTGTGTTCCACGAAAAATAGAAGACTACAGGTTTGGAACAATTTTTCAGAATTAATAACTATTCCTTGAACTTCTAGGTCATTCTATGGTAGTGGATTTCTCTCTCTCTCTCTCTCTCTCTCTCTCTCTCTCTCTCTCTCTCTCTCTCTGCCCTTGCTCTGTATGCAGTAGATGTGTTTATCAAAGCCCACAGAGGCCCAGCAAATCGAATTGCTGGCACTCGGCTCAGTGCCGTCTGCCCCCTCTCCCCTCCATAGCTGATGCTACGGCCCCTTTCTGTCTGTCTACAGCTGCGCTTCTCGCGACTCACAGAGGGCCCTGCCAATCACTAAGAGCAGCGATCCATAACTGTTTTTTCTTCAGGACCCAGATTTTACATTTCACATCAAGTTCAACACAGTATTAAACTTTTTTATCATGCAGAGAACAGAAATAACAAAAAATCCTTAAAAGCAAACATTTCAATTCATTAATATGACCATGAATGTCTGTCATGCGTATGTCTAACAATATGAAAATTAGAGGACATGGAGTAATTGAAAAGGAAAATGTACCCTTGTTTTCTAAATGTCTCTTGAATTTTGTTGCAACAATTCACTGCACAAAACATATTGTGTTTGGCACAAACCATGTTAATCCTCTCTACAAGTGAACCCATATATAATATAGAACGGGTTGTTATGGGTTGCAACATTATCACATGGGAACTCGACATGTTTCTACTGAATGCTCCACTACCCTGACGTACACCCCTTTCTGCCCATTACTGACAAATGTCATCTCTCGTCAGACATCTTTGCTTCAAATGTGTTTACCTTTTATTGTGACACTAGTGATAGAGCCTCAGTGACAGGGTGCTGGTCCTGTGGAAACCAGAAAGTAATTGCATTCACATAATCCATGGTGAGAGTGATTCCAATATATTTACCCTCTAAGATTAATTTTTACTCCACTGATGGTTAGGTTTAGGGTTAGAGCATATGGTTAATAAAATATGCATTCCTGTTGACTGTGTTAAATCATTTACAACAACAAAAAAAAGCTTTTGGTGCCTCTCTGTAGACATATCAACCGACATACCTGCCAACACTGCCGATTTAACCAGGTTTTTCCCATGTTCCACCCCTCCTCACGTTGCACTACCGATTTACATTTTTTTGTATCCACACAGTGCTCATGAAAATGTTGTAGACCTCCAGGGCGGAGGGCTGGACGGGGTCATGATGCTTCACACCCAGCCCCTAATCAGGCTAATCAAGCCTCAGAAAGGGATAAAGGCCGACTGGAGACTGCAGTGGGACAGAGAGAGAGAGAGAGAGAGAGAGAGAGAGAGAGAGAGAGAGAGAGAGAGAGAAAGAAAGAAAGAAAGAAAGAAAGAAAGAAAGAAAGAAAGAAAGAATGAATGAATTACGGGCAGCTGCCCTGTATGTGTTTGTGAGTGTCTTTTTATTTATTTAAATATTATTTATATTGTTAAGCCGGTTCTCGCCTCCTCCTTTCCATTAACCCCTTTACAATGTATTTAAATATTAAATGACGCGTCCCATGATTTGTCCGTAAACTGGTCAGAATATATCATGGCAAAATCATTCCAGATTGTTAATTTAACATTTTTCATACAGTGGTTAAGGGGTCATCTGAAAAGTCCACACATCGTGCTTAATTAGTGGATTTTTTTAATTATTATTGAAAAACAAGGTTCAAAATAAATGTTTAATGAGATATACAAAATTTCACAGATTCGACAATGTATGAATACATTCACTGAGTCATAGAAACATGAAGTACAGGGTTTTTTTTAAAATCTCCTTATGTCATGATCAGAGAACATTTACATTTATGCATTTGGCAGACGCTTTTATCCAAAGCGACTTACAGAGCCCTTATTACAGGGACAATCCCCCCGGAGCAACCTGGAGTTAAGTGCCTTGCTCAAGGACACAATGGTGGTGGCTGTGGGGATCGAACCATCAACCTTCTGATTACCAGTTTACCAGTTATTTGCTTTAGACCACTACACCACCACCACTCCATGGTGAATGAGGCTTAGGACCCAAGTGAGGAGTAAAAATAAAGGAATTTATTTAATACAACCAAAAGGGCAAAAAACAAACCAAAACTCCCACGAGGCGGGAAATAACCATAAAATACACTGAAGGGGAAAAGGAGTATCCAGGCTGGGTTGGGAAAACAGGGCACAGGACCAACCAGACCAGGCTGGGAATAAAATAGGACCGAAATGAGACAGGACCGACTAGAGACACAAACAACAAACACACAAGACCGACTAGATACACAAGACAAACTGGCACTCAACAGCACACACCAGGAGGCTAAAATAGGTCTGTTGAGAAATCAACAGGATAACTAGACAGGGCAGGTGTGACCAATAAACTAATAATGGGCAAACAAGGAGGCGGGGTATGACAGAGAGACAAATGGTGATTTAGAAACAAAACAAGCCACGTGCTCTCACAAGACAACAAAACACCCGAATGGCATGAGCGCACATCACCAAGACAATAAGACAATACACACTCATGCCTACCGACAAATAAGACGAGAGAATGCGTAGCAACGTGGTCTCACAAGACAACAAAACACCCGAATGGCATGAGCGCACATCACCAAGACAATAAGACAATACACACTCATGCCTACCGACAAATAAGACGAGAGAATGCGTAGCAACGCCAATCAAAGCGTTCTGCCACGCATTCTCACACTATACAAAACCTGAGCATACATAGCGAGGCAAGCGGCATGCAAAATAATTATGGGCAATGGGGTCAGTGGTTTGGATTGTTATAAGCAGACTGATTTCAGATGAAAAATGTTCATCCAGTGGCCTAATTCATAGTGAGATTAGTAGTTAGTTTTGTTCATGATTTAAGGTTGTAGTCTAGGGCATACGCAGGAATACACCGTATGCCCACCTATATTTAAAGGATTTTGCGTATACACACCTAAAATTTGTTATGATACATATGGCCGCCAAAACAGCGAGGATGCTTTTGACCTATAACTTTTAATTATACTGAGGTGATGCCGCAGCACCGTTGAGTGAATTGTGATTATTATTATTTTTAAATAAGTGTACAGAGAGTCTCTTCATGGAGCAACTGAAGACACAGGCGTAATAAGACAATTAGACTTATCAGAACGTCCTTTTTAGACACAACTGGATATTTTTGAATTGGATATTTCAATAAGGGGCGGGACATTGGTAGAGTCAACAGTGAGATGCGTCTGCAGCACCGGAGTCACCATAATTATTTTGCGCTGTATATTTACCTCACAGTTAAAAGTGAAAATATTAATGCATTTAAATGAAAACTTATGATATTCAACTTCGGGAAAATACCGAGCGTCACTGCACCCGTGCTAAGTTTTATGATTTTCGCAAATGACGAGTTGTCCTGTAATTGTATTAAATGTAATTTTTTTCTGTCTTTTAATGCTGTCAGTGGTGCATTTTTTCCTCGTGATATCAAATCATCTTAATTTATATTTCTTAACAGGAAAGCTATTTTTCAATAAATAACCTGATCATTAACTCTTATGTACTGTATATCATAACATGTTAACATGAACATTACTACACTCAGTCATATTACACAACAGTTTATTATGTATAAGGTTATGTATGTATTAGTTTATTGATCAGAGTTATTATAAAGCCTGTTTTACTGTTACTTAAAAGAACAGTTAATCAAACTTATTTATTTAAATAGATATTTACTACAAATCTTTAGTAGTTTACTGTACACCTTGCCAGCAAGATACTGTCTTACCCTGACATACATTTTGTAAGTTCAACTATGATTACAACAATCCATAAATTGTTAATATTATTTGTTTATGTACTGAAAAATATATATATTTGTATAAGTGTAAATATATAACTTTTTGAGAATGGGGGTGTTCTATTTTTTGTTTTATTTTAGTTTTCTTGATCAGTTACTTCTAAAAACACATCCTGTCTGCGCTGAGTAAAACATATCTTTATGACTGTCTTCTTTGTTCATCTCTCTCATATTTGCTTGTCTTCTTGTTTGACTAATGCATTCCGCTTGGATTCTTCAGTTTTTGCCTTTCATGCATGGCAGCCCTTAAAGTATGAGGAAAAAAAAAAAAGAGTCATTTTCAACCTTAACGTTAAGTCCCCAGTAGAGCAGCCAAAGGAGTGGTGGCAGAGTGGGAATTTCAGATGCGATATGCCAGCTAATCCCATAGCTCAACTGGTGCGAGGACCACTGAGGTCGCAGTCAAACCGTCATTGCTCTTGAGAGAAGCACGGTTCACATGAGAACAATTTGAATGAATTTTGACTAGGTGAATGCTCCAAAATGACTGGATGCTTCAAACAAAATTTTCGTTAAATATGCAGTAATAAATCTCATTTATAATGTATATTGTCAATGTAAAGCACACCAGGTTGACTATTTTAAATGGGTAGTTCCTCTAAATTGTTGTTCCAAACCCATATGTCTACAGTATATCTTCAGTGGAACACAAAAAGAGATTTAGGCAGAATGTTAATGTTAGAGATTAACTGCAGTGCAAATCTAGTTACGGTAACCATCAAGTTCTGTTGAGAGTGATTTTATTGTCTTTATGTTTGCGTTCCCAGAGACCCCAGTAATTTGTGTAAAAGATTATTTTAAGTCATTTCAAAAGAACCCTATTATTTTCCTCCCACTTCTTTTGACATAAGCAAGCCAATTCGGCAGCTGTTGTCGAAGCTTTAGCTTATCTGTTGTATCACAAAGTAAAGATGAATTTTTCAGGAATATGAATGTTATTTAACAGAGTAGCATTACATCTGTTTGTGTTCAGTTTGACTCCATCACAAATACACTGCAGAAGGCTACAATAATTCCTACAAAAATTCCTAATAGACAATTGCTTGGAGTGAACTGCTCACAAATCAGATTTTCAAAGCATATGGAAAATTTATGAATTAATTAATGGTCTCTGAGAACCAAAACAGAAGTAACATGATTTTTTTGGGGGGGGGGGGGGGATGTGTGATCAACATTATCAGGTTGAAAATTTGTTTAGAATCATTCAGTCACCATTTACTATAATTCCATCTTTTTTTTTTTCATTCAAAAAAAATAAATAGTAACTAACATACTGCATTACATCTTTTGTGTTCTATGGAAGAAAGAAAGCCATACAGGTTTGGAACAACATGAGGGTCAGTAATTAATGACACAAGTAATGAATAGATTTTTGGGTGAACCATTTAATATAATAATACAATATAGTATAAAATGTGTCTATAAAATAATTATTTTGGTACCCAGACCACTACATATTATTATTATTATTATTATTATAAGTTAATTATACAGTGTAAATGGAAAGTGGACTGAGACCTGATCTCGACTAAATTGGAACAAACAGAGATCCGAGCCAACTTTTAATCCCAGGGACAATGTGAATGAAAAGGGAACTTTTTTCACTTTAAGAGGATCAAGGAAATTCTAGCTACTCAATGTGATCTACCTCTGACTTGTGCTGGATAAAAGAGAGCCACATGATAAATTAAATGACTCTCTGTCTACTGACAGTATACTTGCACTTTCTCTGCTTTGTAGTTGGCATTACTTAATGTCCTGAGTCTTTATTTTCTTGTCTGCAAAATAGATAGACAAACACAACAGTGCCACGTTTGTTTGATCAGTCTCTTAAACGTACACTATAATTTGTAATACAATAAGGCCGTGCTTAGGCAGGAATGTGCTCGCATTCTGCCGTATTTGTCATGTGTGAAAAAGATCGATGACTCCAGATCTAAAGATTAGTTTGAGTACACCGTACCAAGATTTGTCACCTTTGGCCAAGCAGACACTTGAAATCCGGTAGGAATTTACTTTCAAAGGTGCTACACCTGAGCACACTTGTACACATAACGCAAGATTAACTGTGCCATTTGCTCCTGAGTAATGCAAACTGAAAGCAAGACAACACCCATTCTTAGAACGAGCTTTAAATACTCTAGATCCAAATGACATTTGCGGTAGAGTTAGTTAATTCAACAGTACAAAGCTAGCTAACCATCATGTTCTGTTGAGATCAATTTGTACAGTCTTTATGTTTGCAGTCCTAGAGATCCCAATGATTTATGAGTAAAAATAATAATAGGTCACCTATTATTATCCCTTCCGATTCTTTTCATATGTTGCTCTATTCTAATTAAAACCTATTTGACAGGTAATGATGTCAAATAGCTAAAGCTGAAGTTTTAAGCCATCTGTTGTATTACTCTTTGGGGTCAGTTAGATATATATATATATATATATTCTTCCTATATATATATATATATATATATATATATATATATATATATATTTATGTTGGCTTGTCTTAAAGTTTAAACTTGTCTAAAGAATTTGATGGTTTATGGCTATACAGAATTACAGTAAGACAAATACTAACCAGCTAGCCAGTCATATAGACAGACTATCATACAGATAAATCAACATATGAATAAACTCACCAAAAAAGAAACGTCTTCTCACTTTCAACTGCTTTTATTTTGATCAAACTTAACATGTGTAAATATTTATATGAACATAAAAAGTTTACGCTTATGACCATGATGGACCTTCCACCTCCTAATTGATCCTGCTTCAGAGTACAGGCCTCGGTGTAACTCTCATTCCTTCGACAATAATGTGAGTCCGGCCATCACCCCTGGTGAGACAAAACCACGACTTGTGAGTGGAGAGCACTTTTTGCCAGGCCTGTCTGGTTCAGCGAAGTTGTGAGGTTTGTGCCCATAGGCGACGTTGCTGCCTTACAGCAGGCCTACAAGCCCTCAGTCCAGCCTCTCTCATCCTATTGCGGACAGTCTGAGCACTGAGGGAGGGATTGTGCATTCCTGGTGTAACTCGGGCAGTTGATGTTGCCATCCTGTACCTCTCCCGCAGGTGTGAAAATTGGATGTACCGATCCTGTGAAGGTGTTGTTACACGTGGTCTGCCACTGCGAGGATGATCAGCTGTCCTTCCTGTCTCCCTGTAGCATTGTCTTAGGCATCTCACAGTACGGACATTGCAATTTATTGCCCTGGCCACATCTGCAGTCCTCATGCCTCCATGCCTAAGGCATGTTCACGCAGATGAGCAGGGACCCTGGGCCTCTTTCTTTTATGTATTTCAGAGTCAGTAGAAAGGTCTCTTTAGTGTCCTAAGTTTTGATAACAGTGACCGTATTGGCCTACCGTCTGCAAGCAGTTAGTGTCTTAATGACTGTTCCACAGGTATAAGTTCATTCATTGTTTATGGTTCATTGAACAAGCATGGATCATTGAACAAGTTATTTGGATTTTAAAAAATTATCTTTGAAACACAGTGTCCTGAAAAAGGGACGTTTCCTTTTTTGCTGAGTATATATATATATATATATATATATATATATATATATATATATATATATATATATATATATATGAGAGAGAGAGAGAGAGAGAGAGAGAGAGAGAGAGAGAGAGCATACTAAAGTAGATTAAGTCCTTGTGTGTGTTTGTTTACATTAAATACTTTTGAAAGCTGTAGTTTGAATAGACTTGGACTGTTTGAACATTCCATCAGTGCAAGTCAATGGGATTTTTTTGTTTTCTCCAGTTTTTGATTGTCTGCTTTGGGGAAAAACTATAAGTCAAACCGGTTAGAATAATCATAGCACACTATTCCCAAACAGTCTGAAGATCTACCAAGTTTGGTGGAGTTAGTGTTAGAAATTATGGTCTTGGTTTAGGGATTACATTTTGTATTAAACAACAGCCTTAAACCAACTTTGACAAGCCAACATAATTCCTAGACATATGAATAAATAAATACAGTATTTTTTCATATCTGGGGTCTCTGAGACTCAAACAAAAGTAATGCAAAATGTGTTTGGTGAAGGATACAGGATCAGTGCTATTCTGTTGAAATATTTTTTTTAATAAGTTCTCATAAGACTAGGAAAATTCATGAAGTATCAACATGATGCTTCAATGTTAATTCTGTATTTTGAGATGTTTAACATTCTGTGATTATTAATACAAAGTATAAACTCAATATAATATCATACAGGTTTGTTTTCAGCAGACCCAAATGACGGAAAGCTTGTACGTTCACAATTCTTGCGTCTCACAAAAAAAGCAAACAGAATATTGTAGGTCGTAAAGTTGGCGATTCGTTTCCTGCTCGTGCCGGATTGGTTTGCAGCTTTTGATGGTAAATGACAGGGTGAAATCCCTAGCAGCTAGCATGTAATTTTTGTTGGCCCAAGAGTGGACTGGCACAAGCCTTACACATCATGTAAGAAATCTAACCTTGGCAATTCTCCTGTAGTCTTGTCAAAGACAGAATTAATGCATTGCCCTCTGGCCTTTCTCCTCCTCTGGAAGTGGATTACAAAAGCAATGCATTCAACAACGGATTCTTCAGTCTTAAGCATGTTACTGTGGCTTGCCAGCTGTTGTGAAAACATAAGGCACGAGGGAAAAAAGATCATACCCATGAAAAAAAAATTCAGAAAGGCCACAGATGCCGAGCTGAAAATTATCCCCAGAGTAACACAGGCGCGCCTACTAGAATGACTGTAAGGCTAGGCGCTGTTATTTTATATGGATGACAAATTGCAGGTATCTTCTCTTGGCTTTTACTGAGCTCTGATAGGGCATGTTGCCAAGGTCTGCGGTTGGCTCTGTATTTGCCCAACTGCACCATCTGAAAAAACATAGATATGCACGTACATGCACACTGTGCAATATGACACACATTTTTACATGTCCTGTCCTCCTCCCCCGCCACCTGAGAATGCACAACCTACCTTAGGGCTGACCTATAAAAAGTAACAATATAATTGCTCATGGACAATGCACTACTTAAAGAAATTAAAGAAATTAATTTCATGAAATTAAAATAAATGTTTTGTGCCTTTAAGTCCTTTTCTGTTAGCTTTCAGTATTATCTGTATGCTAGTGTACTAAATGAATGTTTATCAAATATACAAATTTATACTGTATGCATAACCGCTCATTTTACAGGAAAATGAACCAAAAATATTGATGACTTATCTTGCACTTGAGAGCATATGCAGTTTTTTGTCCAATAAAATGCTCTCTAGAATGAAAATGCCCCATCCCCCTGAAAACACTTGCAACCTAACTAGCAATATCAAGTAGCAATCATGGTTTTGCCTATAGAGCACAACAGTTGGGTTCCAGCTCCTATTCAAACAAATCCCATACATTTTCTCCACATAATTTCTGTAAGCTTCTGTACAGCATCCTTCCTCGTCACTTGTAAACAGCGCTGCTCTTCCGGCTGTGACACACTCTCCTCAGTTCTCAAGTGTTTCATATGCCAAAAACTCATACCACTTCTGACCGGAAGCATGATTTAGAGTTAAAAAGTACTTAAATATTTATATTTTTTGCACCAGAAGTGAATGATACCTGCTGGATTCATATCGATGACGTTAATGCTGACTGTCTGTGATTTTTTTTGAGCTTCAAAAATCGGATTATCATCCACTTGCTTTTTAAGGACCTACTGAGCTAAGATATTTTTCTATTTTTGTTTAACTGTGTTCTGGTGAAGAAAAATTCATATACATCTGGGATATCATGAGGTAAATAATGAGAGAATATTCATTTTTGGGTGAACTATCCCTTTAAACTCTCACAGAATCTTCGCTGAAAGATGTTGTGAACACTGTTTTGTTACTTTTTTCTGTCTTATGACCAACTGTATAGATACTGTCATTCCAGTCATGGATTTACTGTACATACTGTATGTCCAATCAAGTCTAAAATGAAAAGCTAAAGTTTTGTGGTTTGTCATCAATCTCTTGGGCTTCTGTACTCTCACGTGTGTAAGAGTGTGAGGACATTTTTATAATTCACATAGGCCTTTAACTTGACAGCCTTCTGTTGACAAAGCATTAACGTATGCAATTCCTAACATTTTTGTTTGATCTTTAACATTTGCTGCTGCAGATTATCAGACTGAAAAATGTTTGCCCTTTGTTTAAGGCTGGATCTGGTTTTGTCAGTTGCAGTTTCTTTAAGTAAACTGTACTTACTACACTGTGAGATGTAACTTCTTCAGAGGCTTCACTATTCCAAGAACACCTCACAAAAACACCCAAAAGTTGTTGTTTTTATACAACTATTCAAACCAGCAGTATTTCAAGGGGTCACATTTTATACTTTTTTTAGCATCTCTAAAGCATTTTAGCATCTCTAGTTTCTCTAAAGTTACTTAATGTTATTTATTTTACACGACCAATAAAGAACGAAACAAGCTATTATTGCTTCTGTACCTTTAAAACATTTATATGTAGATGGCCCTTGCCAAGTTCCTAGATAATGAACGGAGGTCTGAACGGGCCTTCAGTTGGAACCCAAATGTAGCCTGTAGCCGAGAATGAGCACTTGGAATACAAGGGCGAGGGAATGCAAACTATGCATAGGCTCCATACTAATGTTGTGTTTATTGACTTGTGTTTAATGGCTTGTGTAGTAACTTTAGAAAAACTGTAGAAAAATTGCAACAAAGGCGAGGTGTGTAATGTTTTTTAATGAAAATACTTTCTCCTATCCAAGCTTAAAAGAAAAGTTATTTGAACCATTAATGGATATTCTGTCATCATTTACTCATCCTCATGTGGTTCCAAACCCAGACTTTCATTTTATATATATATATATATATATATATATATATATATATATATATATATATATATATATATATTATTTTTAGGTTAACTGTCCCTTTAAGAACTTTAACCCTAGCTGGAGTTACAATCGTCATTGTAACACACACACACACACACACACACACACACACACACACACACACACACAATCACACACACACACACAAACACAAACACAAATACACACACACACACACACACACACACACACACACAATCACATACACACACACAAACACAAACACAAATACACACACACACACACACACACACACACACACACACACACAGACACATAGGTCTACCTATCATTATGAGGAATTTCCATAGACATAATGGTTTTTATACTGTACAAACTATAGATTCTATCCCACACAACCCCTAAACCTAACAGTCACAAAAAACTTTCTGCATTTTTAAATTTTCAATAAAACATAGTTTAATGTTTTTTAAGCTATTTAAATTATGGGGACACTAGAAATGTCATCATAAACCACATTTATATCATAATACCCTTGTAATAACCAGTTTGTAACCTACATTTTTTTTTGAAAATTGAACCTAACCCTCACAGAAAACTTTATGCATTTTTAAATTTTCAAAAAACATAATTTTGTATGATTTATAAGCTGTTTTCAGAGCACTGTACTGTAAAACGTAATAAATATCTGGATATATCTGGCCCTTAAAAGCAAGTATGGCTGTCTGATTGCTGTTGGCAGACCTGCGGCTCCCTTAGGCCATGAAACTCTCCTCTCCCCTGTAGTCCCCTTCTCCACGCACTTTCTTCTCTGCCAGATCATGCTGAGCCAAGACAGCAAAACCAACAACTTCACTCCATGATGAAAGTAGGGACAGTGGGGGGCTTCCCATAAACAACTCTCCCACTCTCTCCGCTGTCAATCAGGCTTTAATGGAATCTCTATTTTCAGGCTGCAATGAGGATCATCTGAGCAATGCAAAGTGTTATTTGGCCCCCTAATACAGTTAGTTAAACATCAATTATATACAAATATTTTAAAGCACTTAAGTTGTTTTGTGATATAACTGTGGGTATATGGGATATGTAGAGGAATTGTAAGGAGAGCGTGGAAGACTGCCCCGTACAAAAGTAGTGGTAATACACGCTAGCCTTTTCTCCTGCCTTGTTTAAATTGTCATTTGTATTTAAGGTTAGATGCATAGGGAGTTTTACATCTGATGGTATAAGTTCAAAAGCTTTGATGACAGGTGTCAGACATTCAGTGCCACCAAACATGTTTCCATATTCACACGCAGTAATTTTCAATCACATTTGCTCGCATGGTAGAGACCTGTTTTTGCAATGTTGCATGATGTTTTTTCAGCAAACGAGCTCAACCTCGTTAACAGAGTCAAATGTGACATAAAAAAGCACCTTGAGCTGACCACGCAATTGCACAGTTACTTACCCTCAATGCTCGAATTCGTCCGGCAATGCAGTACCTGCAATGATGTGCAATTCCAGGCAAAGAAACGAATGCTATTCTTGCATACCACGACATGATAAGAGGGGAGTTTTCGATTTATGCTAAGTATATCATATCTAGCATACCCATCTCAATCGGTAAGCCATTTATTCAGTATGTATATGATTAATATAACGTACAAAACATGTAAAAATATAACATGTTTAATATAAAGGAGTTGCAAAGATTATTGTGTTAAACAGACATATTTTCAAATGACCTTGTGTGAATTTTATCTATGCGTTAGAGAGGGGGTACGCGAAAGGATCTTGAATGTTTGAAGAGGTACGCCACTGTAAAAAGTTTGGGAACCACTGATTTAGGGGGATTCAAAACCGTTGTCACTCTTGAAACTTTATAGTGTGTACATGGCCATAATGAACTAAACAGCTCATAACAGAATGTTATGTACCATAATAACATGTGATATACACATATAACCAATCTGATAATACTGTGGGTGGGACATTGAGCCAGTCAACAAGCAGTAACCTTTCAGAGAGAGGTGGTGGCATCAGAGCCAACAGATTGAATTTTACAATTTATTGTCAGTCAGATCAGACAAAATAATGATTCGGATAATTAGAAAACTTAAGAAAATCGGATGTTAGTATTGGCCAGGCCGATAATCAGTCGACCCCTACATTCAATGTTGAACTATAAAAATCCATTATAACAATACAAATTATTACATGTTTAAAACTATGAGAATCTAAACAAAGAGTGAAATAAACAGAAACCATTTCAATATTTATTAGGTGAAAATGATTCCTGTTTAAATTATTTGGAATAAACACCCTCCTCTGTACACACAAGTGAAGGTGTACGTGTATGTGTTTTGTGTATAGATTAATATAGGTGTGTAATACTTGACAAAACTCCTTTCAGTGTTTTAAGACGAGACCTTTAGCCAAATCTTGTTAGTCTTGTCTTTTGCAATTGTTCTTTTGAAGGTGAGGTGGATGTATAGATTTTAAGCAGCTGCCAGTAACCCAGAAACTGCCTGTCAGGTTGGGTTGACATAAAGATTTTTTGAAAAGCATTTAAGATAGGAAAGGTGTTTGCATCTTAGTTCAAACTGGCAGGAGCTTTTAAATTCAACATTCAAATGGAATTCACAACCCATTTTTCTTCATTAATGTGATGTGTTTTAGAATGAAATATTTTCAACGAGAACAGTTTGTAGGGCGGGACCTGATTTTATCTTATGGGTTATTCCATTTTCAAATCAACCAGATTTCAGAAACTTCCCTGGCTGAAATGTCTGATTTTCTTAATTAAGATTCATTAACATGGTTCACAAAATACCACGACTTTACTATGACACATGTCATAAACATGGGGTTATTACAGACCATGTCTGAAAATAAATAAATAAACAAGTGTAAATAAACAAGTGTATTACCATGGTAATAACAGAATAGGCTATTATTTGTGATAAAGGAAAAATTTTAAGAATATGCTCAGTATATACTGTAGCCTATATATAAGAAAATGGTTAAACACTCAAAATGCAAAGAAATTAGTTAAGTATTTATAATTACTACTCATTAAAAAAAAAAAAACAGAAAACAAAACAAAATTGGTGCCCTTTTTTATCCTTCCGCCCCTGTACCTGCTTAAGTCTGTGCACGTCACTGTTCCGTGCACTCCGATGATGTCAACATAGGAATACCGTCGTGCATATTGGATATTGCATTATCTAACAACTTCTCTCATATCGCAATTTTCCTCCATATCGTGCAGCCCTAATTGGCATGTAATGCAACAAGGGTTTCTGAAGTCAACTGATTTGAGTACCCATCTCTGCGTAAAAATAAAATTATGACACTGCTACCTTTCTAGGGTTATTTTTTACCTGTAGTTTTGCTTCAAAATCTCGGAAATTATCATTTTGACCAGCTTTTATGAAATAACAGATGAATCATTTATGCTCATTAATATTTAGGCTTTCAACGTCATTTAGGTTTATCTTCCATCAGTAGAAAAATGATCAAAAACAATATTGAGCCAGGGACCTCTGGTTGATTTGACACATAATGTCCCTCTTGGGTAGAGGTGCCTAAACATTTTTCTATGATTTTTTCTAAAAATCAAACTTGATTGAGGGCAGTGGGCCAAATGTAAACTTTATATTAAACTGTTTTATTTTAATTTAAATATTAATACTGCAAAACACAGAACTCTCAAATTAAAATAATCAAGTATCCTATACTTGCACAATGTACATAATTGTTTTCAATATAATTTTTATGTATGTTGTGTCTCTTTCTCATTTGTGAGTCTCTTTGAATAAAATATCTGCAAAAAATGTAAGCCTCTCTTAAAACATGTGTACTGTCTCTTTAAGAACAGCACATCTCCTCAGAAGTTCTGTGCAGTTTTGTGAAGTTTTGGAGAGATGAAGATTCAATGGCAAGATGTAATACTATCAAGTAGGATATTGTTTTGTTTTGTGACAAAGAAGATATTAAAGATATTCCTTAGCACCGACATAGGCACACTGTCCTGGATTTCACTCAATATTACTGGGACTGCCAAATGTGATAGGATTATTTAAATAAACAATGCTGTAAAATGTTTTTATCTAGTTAATGTATTTAGCCTACTTACTTTTCATTCACATTAAAACTGTTTTCCCATTGTGATATCAAAAATGTGAATTATACCTTTCTTAAAGGGCACCTATTATGCCCCTTTTCACAAGATGTCATTTAAATCTTTGGTGTCCCCAGAATGTGTCTGTGAAGTTTCAGCTCAAAATACCCTACAGATCATTTATTATACCATGTTGAAAATGCCAATTTTTGGGTGAGAATAAAAACGAGCTGTTTTTTTGTGTCTTTAAATGCAAATGAGCTGGTGCTCCCCGCCCCATATCCAGAATAGGGCGGAGTTTTGACATCTCTGCTTCGGATAACTAGACATCATAAGCAATATGACTGACAGCGAAAATAGTGGTGTTCAGCCCTATATGTTTGATCCGGAGTCAGACACTGATGAGGGAGAGACTCCATCAGATGTAACAGCTTTGAGAATCAACCAGGAAGTTTCCAAATGGTTATTTGATAAATGTATTTATTTGTTGTAGAGTTTTTTCAGCAGATTTACAATGATTTACACACGCGCACACACACACACACACACACACACACACACACACACACACACACACACACACACACAAATACTGTTACAACGTTTGCTATGCACTATAACGAAACAACACACACAAACAAACATGTTCATTGGCAGTGTCCATCAACAGTTGTGGGCAGGGCCTGTACAAAGTGACGTCACTTTGTACAGAATCTGTGAACAGCTTGCTCCGTGACAGTGCTTATGATTAATGGGGGTTAAAAAAAATTTACCTAATGATTAAAATAGTTATAGGGTGGCTGTGCAAAAGTGAATTTTGCATAATACGTCCCCTTTCAGAGGCCATGGATTAAGATTGAATGCATTACTTTATGAAAGGAATAAAAGCTACAAAGCACATTTCTGCAAATGAAAAAATTGAGAGGCCTATCTATTTTTCTGACTCCAAAATATGATTATGATTAAGAAGCTGTTGAAATATGGCATTGTATGTTATGGTTATTATAAAACTTGCAGCTCTCTGTTTTTAGGCAAATATTTGCAAGTAAATGAGATATCATCATGTTTGACAAGCGAATTGCAGTATGATGCACACAGATGTTATACACACCCCAGTTTAGAGCATTACCATTAAATCTAGCTGGCAGGGCAGAAAATTGATTTTTGAGAGTACTGGTCTGTTCACTTATAGTGCTTGTTGCAATGTTGTGCATTGTTTGGAGTGAATGGAACCATTGTTTATTGAAATGCTCCCTCATCTGACTTTATCAAGCCTACTTCACAGGTGCTTCAGTGGTTGCGTTTATGTGGATATGAAATGCTGCACAATGTATAGTGCGTGTTCAGGCCATATTTCATCGGATGACTGTATGCACTGTTTCGTGAGTCCACCTAATTACTTGTCATTTCTTGACCCTGCTTCAGTTCCAGCTCCGTTTTAAACCAGCTAGGTTCTGTCTGGAGGTATTGTATGCCCACCTCTGACTTTGGAGCTGGCCAATCATAATCAAGAATTTTGGGGTGGGACCTGGAATGGCAAATGGAGCGAACTTTCAGACAGCACTTATTTAAAGGTAATTGAAGCATGCATATAGATTTTAAATATTTAAATCACTCAGGTAGCCAGCGCAATCGGGCCAACTGTGGCTGAGTGTTAGCTCACTCAGCTGTGTTCTGGTAGTGGCTCACCAAAAGTGAGCCAGCTCTTGCCCAGTACTGTTTGCCAGATTTGGCTGGGCTTTGGATGTGCGGATTTGGCCCGATTTAGGCTGAGACATGGCACATTTAGCCACATTTGGCCAGACTATGGACCGTAAGTGCTGGCCTCATTTTGGGTGAGATATGGCCATACAGGCCCAGACCAGTTTAAGTTGAGTGCTGGGGGTTGACAGATCAGGGATTGGGGCACGGGGTAAGAGATGCCTCTTCATGGTGGGTCACCTTTTAACAATGTGGAAAATTGGTCTGACTTTGTCATAAACCCCTAAACTTAAGCGTTTTATCTTTTAACATAAAAAATATTCTTTGGAAGATCAGTTGTAAAGCCCTTTCCTTGTCAACTTTATGTTATTTATTGTATTTCATAATTATTATAATTCTTATTATTTATTTGTTTTTTAGCTTTTCCACATTCTCTTTTTTTCTTCTTAACTTTGGTGATTTCATCATAGAGGTTGTTTGTTTCAATCCATTCATAAAAAAAATGTAGGTAATTAATGATTTAATTCATATAATCATTCATTCATATAAAAGCTTAAAGTGGTTAAGGGAACATCCATCCATCCATCGTCAACCGCTTATCCTGTACAGGGTCGCGGGGGGCTGGAGCCTATCCCAGCTAACATTGGGCGAAAGGCAGGGTACACCCTGGACAGGTCGCCAGTCCATCGCAGGGTTAAGGGAACAGGTTTTTAAAAAAAAAAAAAAAAAAAAAAAAAAAAAGTTTCAAGACATGCGCACTAGCTGCGACATCTAGCGATGACACTCGGCGGGCTTTTGGAGCTGCTAGATTAACCGCCAGAACAGCAGAAGAACTTCGAGTTTGCTACCGCAGTGAGTATATCTTTGATAATCTAACATATCATATAATTTTAATAAACCGTTCTACACATATAATATCGACGTAATGTTTGTTTATAAGGACGCTAAAATCGTGGGTTGGCTGAAATAGCGCTATATTCTTGAGAACGATGGTAGCACATTTATAAGCGTATCACTTAATGAATCGACAGCCTGTCTGCTAATCTTCAACATTTTTTACACTAAACACACACACTTTTGTAGTGAACTATATGTAGAGTTTGCTACGATAAAAATGCTGTTTAATAAGACAAGGCTGTGTAGAGAATGTTGGGACAGGTAGGACTCATTTTTTAAATGATACCCAGCCTATATCAACAAATGTGTAGCATTGCAATTTAATAATACATTTTGTATATTGTGTAAAGAAAATGTAAAAATCGATGTTTTTGATCAAATTCAAACACTGAAGGCCTTCCACTGACATGGGGCCATTATGATTGGTTTACATGAGACACGTCATCCAACTTGAACGTTATGCTTTCTCCAAATGGAGAGCCGGTTGATATCTCCTATTTAGATGCACCTACCGGCTAGTAAAAATAAAACATTCTTATTTAACTATGCTCAAATGAACGAAATTACTTAAATAAATGTTCGTTCATTTTGCTTAATGAGATTAAAGGTCCAAGTCAGTGAAATGATCCGAGCGTCCCATCACTGACCCAGTAAACTGGAGAAACATTGAGCCACAACGATCTAGTTAGAAGGCTTTTCAATCCACAAATCACCAACATTTACCATGGATTTACTGTTGTAACACTAACTGTAACCATGATAGTGTGGCAGAAATATGGGATATTCATTATATCAAATTTTATTACATTTAATAATTTTTTTTAAAGCTATAGCAGTATTAATATTAAATGAGTTAAGACTAAATACCATTCAAAATACCACAGAAACAATATAGTTACTTTTTTTTTTTTAGCTGCTACAGAAGACCAATGGTTAATTTTAATAAGAGTCCCAAGTCAGTCAGTCATCATTTTTAAATTTAACTCGTTAAAATTAGCTTGTTAAAATTTTTACAGATGTTACTGTTTTTGTTAATGAGAATAAATGTACATTCCCCTCACACCAGTGCTATCAAATCAGGTGCTGGTGCCACCATGTGTAGAAATTGGTGGCACCGGTGCAACTGCTATCAAATGTCAGCTCTGATTTAGTATTTTATATATGTAATTATTTTAGATAACTTTGTAGACATCTGTTTTCACTTTTTTAAATCTACTTTGATTCTGTTCTGTAAGACATGAAAACTTCTTAGGAGGATGAATACTTTATAATTTATAGGCACTTTATTTGTAGCTTACAATATTGTCTTTCAAGTCCCCTATTTTGGACTGCCAGGGGGTCTGACTGTAAAATAAACTGTCTGGAGAATAATGTCAGAAATAATGACAAACCAACTGGCGAAGCATATTAACTGGCACGGAGTGAGTAGGAAGTATGACTTTGAACCACTTGCCATTAAAGATGTTGTCCTCAGTAAGTTCTATTTGTGTATCATAGTGTTAATTCATTTTCATCATTATAGGAAACACATATTGCTGAGAGTTAGATGAGAAGATTGATAACACCGTCATGTCTATATGCTAGATATGAAGCTGGAACCAGGAGATGGTTAACTTTTTGTAGCTTAAAATAATAATACATTTATTTATTAATACATATAAAATCAATTTAGTAATGAAAAATAACCAATAAGAGTATCAATAAAGAACTGTATAAGGCATATCAATAAAATAAAGATAAAATTCTAACAGTATACACAGCTCTTTAATAAAGTAAAAGTATTTCTTTTCAGATTACTTGGTTAATCAATATAATAATTGTAGAATACTTGATTACTAAAATAGCTGATAGCTTTACCCATTTACAGGCTATATAAAGTTCATAAAAAGATGGCTGCAGCTTGCATCTGACAGAGATGGGGAGGAAGAGAGCGGGCCCTAAAGCAAGCACATTCTTTCTATGGTATGTTCCAACTGGTGTTACCATTTACGAGTTACCATTCATGTCTTCAGTCTGAGATTTCTAAGATCTATCTGACAAACTAACCATATGTGTATTTGTCTGTGCCCCCTCTTATCTCTCTCTTTTTGTCAATCTGCCCCACTTGTAGGGTACACTTATTTGAGGAGGGTGCTGAGGTTTTTTAGCTTTTTTGTTTTGCATTTGTTCATGCCTTTTTTTGTTAGTACATATAAAGATGTATGTTAATGTTAGGGTTCAAATACATTTTCATATTTTCATGGTGTCATTTGGGAAGGGGGGGGGGGGGGGGGGGGGAAATCATATGGATGTTATGGGGTAGTAGGTGGTGATGCATTGAAAAAAGAGGGTGAAAGGGCCAAACCGTCAATCTTTGTATACTTGACATATTTTCAAAAATCTTAAGGCCAATATAAACTAATTTGTTATAGTCCCCCTCCACTCCAGTTTGTTTGCTTATTGTGTCTTCATATTTATGTTTAAGCTTATGTAATGACGTATGTTCAGTGTTGCCAGAGCTCTGCTCTTGGGAATTGATTGGGATGTGAAAAGTGAGTTAGATACAGTACATGAACAGAGCCAGGCGGTTGGAGGGGAGGGGTTGAAAAATAAGAGCGCTTGGTGACATCATGCTAAAAGGACAGTCATTTTAGAGGTGGAGCAAATGATTACATTTTGGTGAAAGATTCACATTAGTTACACATTTTCTTTGGAATACCGTGCACCAATAAATTGTGCACAATAAGAAAAGGGAATTTTAGGATGAATAGAGTTGACTGTTTTTGTATTTAATATTTTTTTTTCTATGTATACTGACATTGAGATGTTTAGCTAATTAAAATGACATTTTATTAGGAGCAAAGCCATTTGGATAGAAAGCTACAGGATTTAAAAATTATCAAAAAATTAAAAAAAATTCTGTTTACTCTAAATTGTAAATAGAGTGTAAATGTTAATGTATATTTTATGTTAATTTAGAATTTCACTTGATTTCATTGTAGAGCAAATACTCTAATACTAAAATCAAGCAAGTAGTGAACAGTAATGCTTTCATACTGGGACTTAGGCTAATATTGTGTTGTACGATACATACTACCTGTAAAGAAGTTCATGTTCACGGGCAAGGAAGAGGCGAGAAACCAGCTTAACGTATAAATGATAGTTTTAATGGAAAACTCAAAAGACAAACACATAGGACAACGGACATGTCCGTGAACGATATCTCTCTCACGGCCGTCTTCCGCGGTCAGCCCTTAACCCTCTTGGAGGCTTGATTAGCCTAATACGGGACCGGGCGTGTTAGCCTTATAGGGGGGGGGGGGGGGGGGGCGTGCGAAAGTGCATCATCCCCATCTACATGGACAAGTGAGGGGGCAAGGGCAAGGGGAGGTAAACGATAATTAAAAATGTGGGGGGAGGTCCTTCCTGCACTGAGCAGTACCTCCACTCCCACAAACACCATAATTTAAAAAAGAGGGAAAAGGCCAACGCAGAGCGGCAGTGAGAGAGAGGAGAGAGAGATTAAAAAAAAAAAAAAAAAAAACCTTACTCGCCGGTTCTCCGATACGCCGTAGCTTGTTCCTCGGCCACTCATCTACCAAACGGCAGCCGCGCCTCTCCAGGCGGATCCGAGGCAGTCCTCCAGCCCTTGGCGGACGGAACGCACCGCCGCGTTCTCGGGGAGCCGAAGGGGACTCCCCTGGCAGCGGTTCTCCTGCTCCAGGCGGTCGGTCGCGATCCCCTCCCCGCTCGCGGACGGCGGTCTTCCCTCGACCCCTCTGCGTTTCAGCGGCTGGTAGGGGCTTCCTCCGCCCCTGGCAGCAGCCCTGACCGCTCCAGGCGAACGGCTAGGAGCCCCATCTCCCCTCGCGGTCGGCGGCCGTTCCTCCGCGTCCAGGCGGCTGGGCTCCTCGTCCCCCGGCAGATAGCCGCGGCTGCTTCGTTGGGGTAGTGGCGAGAACTCCGCTACGACGTATCCCTCTTCCTTCCCGGGCTTTCGGCACCAATGTAAAGAAGTTCATGTTCACGGGCAAAGAAGAGGCGAGAAACCGGCTTAACGTATAAATTATAGTTTTAATGGAAAACTCAAAAGACAAACACATAGGACAACGACATGTCCATGAACGATCTCTCTCTCACGCCTGTCTTCCGCGGTCGGCCCTTAACCCTCTCGGAGGCTTAATTGGCCTAATACGGGACCGGGCGTGTTGAATCATGACCCGGCCCCGCCCTCCACCGTGCCACAATACCCAACCCCCGATGGTCTTGGTTTCAAAGCACCACCACAGTGCAGACCAAAGGCTTCCAGTTGAAGAAGATGTATGGTTATGCAATGCCCCAATAAGAGCAAATAAATACAGCAAAAGGCCTATAACAGTCTGGTTTGGGCCTTCCATTCCTCTGCTTACTCTTTTAATTCCAAGGAGAGCAATACAGACAAACACTCTCCCATACCAGGACAAGCAATTCGTTTTATCGGGCTCTCCAATTTTGTTCTGGTTTGCATGGAACAATGAGAAAAGGCACGAAAAATCCATGTGATCTAACTCTTGCCCGTGTAGTGGAGCGTTTTTGCACATGGAGCCCATCAGAAGCTAAATGAGCTGTTAATACCATGTTAGCTGAGCTGGAAAGAGCTTTACGTTAGCGAACTGTTGTAGATTCAGCCAAAAGATGTGTGTAATACTATCCCCATAAACCAGCTAAATAGCGCCCGTGTAGATTTGGTCTTGCAACGCTCAATAAGTCAAGATAATCTTGCTTTTTTGTTGTTGTTAGAAAGGCTTTAATTTTTGCATACAGGAAGATTGTAGGCAGGAAAGGTCATTTTCTTTGTGATAAAGATCTGGAGAGAGTGCTTGTTAACTCTTTAGAGTGTTCATGTGATCTGGAAGCTTGGCATGCATTATGCAGAAACCCGCCTTTGTGAAGCAGGCAAGTTAAAACTGAGCTCTTTTCGATAACACAGAGGTGGTCTTTACTCCTCCTCTGGGTGCCTCAACAGTAACATTGGTCAATGGAGACATGCAGAGAATCAAAGTTAGGTTCAGCCTCAGGCAGTCATAAGTAAGTGAAACACTTGCATAGCCATTCATTTGTTGGCCAGGAAACATTAGCGAGAGAGTGTGTTTGGACAGAAATCTGGTTATTTTAGAGGGGTCACAATGCAAGTTAAAGAAATGGGAGGAAAGAGGCGGAGCCAAAACACTCCATACAGAAAGCAGGCCAACTTTTTCTTTTGAATGCTAATTAAATATATGTTTCTGGGCTTTTTTTTCGGTCCCATTTGTTAGCACAATGCTCATTCTTAGGGTTAAGAATTTGAACAAACCCCTTGCTCTAAGTATTAAAGCTTGCTCATCCTGAACCATTTGTGCCAAATGAATTATATCTCAAATTTTGTGGCTTGTGAAGGACATGTTTGTTCTTATTTTTACAAGCGATCAGACTTATGATTTTTTTAAAATGACAAAAAATTCCTTTCAAGGAGGGACCCGAGCCGTATCTAGGGACTAGAATGTTTTAGGAGTCTTGGGGAGGGCATTAGGACTAGACTTGAGCTAGTAAGTAACTGTAGAAGTGCAGTAACTGTCTTGCAACCACTTAGAATAACAAAGCAACTACAAAAAGCACTCTGAATACCATAGCAACGGTCTTGTAACTAGCTACAACACCGTAGCATTGTAAATTGTGACTTTTGCAGGGGGTAGCACCACCCATAGAAGCAAATAAATTAAACAGTTGCCCCAATTTTGTGTATGGTATTCGAGCCCCCAAAATACTTGTGACAATTTAGTTTATTCAAAATAGATGTTTGTGTACATTTTATATTGATTTCTCCCCCTCGTGCATCACAGATGTATATGACTTTCTTTCTTCTGCAGAACACAAAGATTTTTAGAAGAATATCTCAGCTCTGTAGGTCTATACAATGCAAGTGAATGGTGACCAGAACTTTGTAGCTCCAAAAATCACATAAAGCATACATAAAAGTAATCCAAATGACTTCAGTTGTGAAATCTATATCTTCAGAAATTATTTGATAGGTGTGACTGAGAAACAGAACAATATTTATGTCAATATTGTTGACTTAATCTAAATCTCTACTTTCTCATTCACTTTCAGATGTGAAAGTGAAACTAAACAGGCACCACATGTTAATTTCATATGTAAAAGTGAAAGTGGAGATTAAGAATAAAAAGATGACCTAAATTGATCTGTTTCTCACCCACACCTATTATATCACTTCTGAAGATGTAGATTTAACCAAAGGAGTAGGGTTGCAATGGTATGAGATTTTCACGGTATGATAACCGTCTCAGAAAATATCGGGATTTCATGGTATACGGTATTACACAATTAGTATCATCAGTGAAAACAGAAGGTTATTTTATTTATTTATTTATTTTTGAGCAAACACTTTATTTTAATTGAAACTTGAAACCATTTATTTTATTGAAGTGTAAAAAAAGTCTCCCTTTTGAAAATAAAATAAATAGAATAAATAAGAAAACTAACAGAATTATAATAATAAACCGAATTATAAACATGATAAAAATGGCATGTAACTACAACATGTTATATAACTAAAGCTTGTTTGTTTACATGTTAAAATAACTACTAAATGAAAAATAACATCAGCTGTGTGAGCTTTTGAAATAATGTCCTATGATTATTAATGGTTAACATATAATGCTCATGTCTGTACCTTTAACTCAGTGCTTCTCAACTGGTTTTTCTTCAGGACAGATTTTACGTTGGAAATCAAGTGTCGACATGCCATAGATTAAACATATACTGTATTTAATGTATCCTGGGTTGCATTTCCTTTTATGTTGCATATTTTTGTGCATGGCTTTCCAGTACAAGGTCATGCATCAAGTGACATTATTTTTGTTGTTGATGTCAAAATCTACAGGTTTTCTCTCCCCCCTTTAAAAATTGAAGAACATATTTACTTATATGAGCCCATTATTATCCCGTTTGTTACCTAATATTAAATATTTATACACATATTATACAGGAGGATAGGCCCCTCATTATCATGGTTATGTGAGTGTGCTAGTCTTAAATAATAGTCATATAATAATAAATTACAGTATTTATGAAAAATAAATACTAGCTGAAACACATCTTGAAACGTTAACTACAACTTCCACTGTTGATATAAAATGAGGTCTAATAGATTCTACATTTAGATTATTTCATATCAAACTATCACATTTTGTCAAAATATAACAGTTACTTTTACTTATGTAAAATCCTGAAACAAATTTGTAAAGGTGATGGTGTGTCATTTATTTATTTATTTTGGCGCAGAGCACAGTTCCTCTTTTCCTCCTCAGTGCTGTTTGGCATGTCAGGGCTGCTACTGTTTGAGAGATTCGAATTGACAATCTCCTTAACACATTAAACTAGAAAAGTCTCACTAGAATTTAAATAGGTCACATCAGTTTTGATGTCTGCACTCCCCAATATCGAGGCAAGCCCAGTTGTTGCACACGCGCACGCGCCTGAGAGAAGAGCAGATCATGATCGTGAGATTGTTACACTCGTGCGAAAGTGCAGATGAGAAGTCTTCAGCTGTTTGCAAGATTATCATGAAATCTGCCTTGGCAGTCCTAAATATCGATCACAGCCGAAATAGCTTCAATGGGAGAAACATGGCATTGTTCTTTCCCTGCTGTCCGCGACCCAGTCCGAATAGACCAGTTGAGAAACTGACACTCACACACTCAGGTCAGACCCCCTCGCCTCGCTTCTCTCTGACATTTTCTCTGTTGCATGTTTGTGTGTGTGATGCAAGATGATGAGTCTGATAGACAGTCGAGAAGGAGATGCGCATGCGCATGTGAGATTCTCCGTCCAGTTGCATTTTTTTTCTCAATACCGTAGATAAGCAAATGCACATAGTATGATAACTGTCCATTTTCAAACTGTGGTATACCATGAAAACGGTATACCGCTGCAACCCTACAAAGGAGTCGTATAAGTTTTACTTTTATGTTTGTTTTATGTGATTTTTGGCGATACAAAGATCTAATCACCATTTTACTTGCATTGTATGGACCTTCAGAGTTTAGATATTTTTCTTAAAACCTTTGTGTTTTGCTGAAGAAAGAAATTCATACACATCTGGGATCATGAGGGTGAGTAAATGATAGAAGATGTTAACATTTTTAGGTTAACTTAGTAATAGGGTGATGCTGTACATTCCTGGCAGAAATTGCAGTAGTCTGCAGCATCCTATGCTGTATAGCGTTATGCTGGTCACACTGATCTGCATAATTCATTTAGTGATTTGGGTGTGAAATGTCAAACAAAATGAACATTTTGCAAACTGAATTCCTCCGAGAATGTTTTCATTAGAGATTAAAATGTAATACTCCAAATCAGTGGCTGTCAAAACTCATGTGAGTACTTATAAAGTGGAGTTTTTAGTCATACAATTTGTAATCATTGCCGGATTACATTTCAGAAGTAATCTCCGCTGTACATATTGTAAAGTGTTATAAAAAAAGTGTTATTTCAAAGTGAAATTGAATTGTTATGGCACCTGAATGGACGCAAATTGGGTTCCGCACAGATTTTGTGGGCACATATGTGCCAATGCCATCTGCTTAATTCTGTTAACCTCTTAGTGACCCAGTTCCGGGCACTCTAGGGGGCACTGATCATGAAAAAAATATTACAGTATTACTCAACAACCACTTGGAGACTTTTCTGGCTGCTGTCATGTCTTTATCTGCTCACAGCTTTCATATAATCCTGTTCTGATTCTAAGATGGCAATGCAGATGGCCACCTTGGTGTCGAGCTCTCTAGATCTTTTGCTATTTTTGTTTGTTTGTCCTGTGTTTAGTCATTTATTTCCGTTTTACCAGAAACAAGCTGCTGAATATTCAGCAGCACATGCCAGCATATCCTTTTCTGGTTTTTGATTATTCAGACGTTCTGTTGGACATTTTAGTCGGAGGATTAGCAGTGCTGTACAAGTGCGTTAAAAGACGCAAGCGTTGGAAGTGAGCCAGCAGCTTGTGCGGCAGGGAATATTCACTTCGACCACCTGTACCATCAGCATTGGTGCCCCCCAGGGATGTGTGCTCTCCCCACTACTCTTCTCGCTCTACACAAATGACTGCACCACCGAGGATCCCTCTGTCAAGCTCCTGAAGTTTGCAGATGACACCACTGTCATCGGCCTCATCCGGTATGATGATGAGTCTGCATATAGAAAGGAGGTTGAACGGCTGGCTGTCTGGTGCGGTCAAAACAACCTGGAGCTGAACACACTCAAAATGGTGGAGATGATTGTGGACTTTAGGAGGAACTCCCCAACATTGTCCCCCCTCACCATTCTAAACAGCACTGTGGCAGCAGTGGAGTCATTCAGGTTTCTGGGCACTACCATCTCACAGGACCTGAAGTGGGAGATACACATCGACTCCATTGTGAAAATGAGGAAGTTCGCCAGCTGAGGAAGTTCAACCTGCCACAGGTGCTGCTGAAACACATACGGCTTTAATTCCAAAAGGTAGAGAACCTCTGATCTAGCAAATCTCAACTCTCTTCCTATCAAAACGGACAAATTACTTCTCCTCACCCGCAAAAATAAGGACTTTGCAAATTCTGCTGCATTGTGCTTCAAAGAAACCTGGCTGAGATCTTCCGGGCTTCCAGCTGTTCATAACGGATCGCACCGTGGAGTTAATAGGGAAAACGAGAGGTGGTGGAATGTGTTTTTACATCAATGAATGTTGGTGTACAGATGACACAATGCTGAAGAAGGTGTGCTGTCCTAATTTAGAGGCACTCTTTATAAACTGTAATCCTTTCTACTCGTCGTGGGAGTTTTCCTTGTGTATTCTTGTCAGTGTTTTTATTCCTCCACACATGTGTGTGAGTGCAATGCTGCAACAGCTGGCTGATCACATCATAGACATGGAGAAACAATACACAGACTCACTTATTATTATTCTTGGAGATTTTATCAAGGCAAATCTCACATGTGAACTGCCCAAATACAGACAGCACATAACAGTCCCACCAGAGACAGAAATACACTGGATCATTGCTACACAACAATAAAGGATGCATATCACTCTGTCCCTAGGGCAGCTTTGGGACTCTCTGATCACTGTCTGGTTCATCATCTTCCAATTTACAGGAACACATACAACCATGTGCAATATTCAATCCATCCATTCCTACTTAAATCCATATTTCATTTATACTCTTTAACATATCCTCTTCTTCAATGCATTACATCACCTGCACATAATTGTATATCTGTGTATAAAATATTCAAACAACATTATTGCTATATTGTATATTTCTCTTTTTATATCTGTCATATTTATTTTTTAATTTTATGCCACTATATGTATTGTATATATGGTTGCATTCTCTTTTCACTGGAACTTCTGTACCATGACAAATTCCTTGTGAGTGTAAACATACTTGGCAGTAAAGCTTTTTCTAATTCTGATTCTTATTCCTTGACAGGAAAGATCTTAGCTCTGTTCTTCTTGATACCTTTTATAAATATAAGACGATCCTTATCACTACCAAAGCACGTGTGTAAAATTGTTAAACCATATGTAGGTCATCCAATAGCTGCAGTACAAGAATTCCCATTTGAATTTCTTCTTTGTGCCAATTAAAACACATTACTCAACTCAGCTATTCCGAAGTAGACTAGCTCTCCAGGGTGCAGCCTAGTGGATATAATGTACGAGTGAGTTAGCAGTGAAGTCAGCAGAGTTTTTCTTTTTCTTTTGTTCAGTTCTTGTTTGCAGAAGATTTGATAGGTTATCCTCTGACTCTTCCACTGAGGAGAGCATTCACGTACTATACCAAAAACAAAACAGTTATACAGTTAACAGTTAACAAAACAGATATTCATCAAAACATGAGTAAAAATGAGTAATCCAAAAGTTATCCAAAAGTATTAGATTACCTAAATAGTTTAATCTATAAAATCATATTACTTATTGCAATTTTAGTCATATAATCTGAAATTAGTGCCGGATAACATTTCAGAGGAAATCTTCCTAACACTGCACATAATATAAAGTGTTACCAAAAAGTTTCAAAGCTAAACTGAATTAATACAAGACCTGAATCAACATTCCCCCTCAGGTGCATTTAAAGCATAAATCACTGTCCCACTGAGTGGCAGTGCTTGTTGGTAAAAGTGTGATTTATTCTGTCCTCTTAGCCTTTGCTCAGCCGCTGTGAGCAAGGTGACAGATCTGATGGATGGTGGAAGCCGCTCAGCTCAGCAGGCTTTGTCAGGCTTCTGCTCTCTCTGCTGTTGGAATCAGTGAGGTGAAACCTTAATCAGCAATAAGTAACTGATATCAGTTAGCGAGAAGCAAAATATAGTGACATTTCTATTAAATTCATTCACTTTAGCTATTATTAATAACATTACTATTGCTGTCTGGCTAATGATTTGTGGGCAAGTTGTAATGCTGCCATTATTTGTTGTTTTAAAGATAACAAAAGAAGGAGAAGCTTTGGATTAAATTTGAATGTAACTATTGCAGCAAAGTGATGGACATGTCCATGTTTTGTTAGTTACTTTCAACACAAAATCAACTTGAATATTTGTAGTCTTTTAAATTCCTTTAGCTTTTTTCTTTTATTGTGTTGCAGGGCAGTGGATAAAATAAATGGGCAGGTAATGAAAAAGTTTTTGGTTTGAATCTGAGAGGGTGGGATATGGAGGAAAACAGATGAATGAAAAAAGATTAATGTGTCAGTATCAAATTCAATTATTTTCAAGTAGATTTAAAGCCTGAAAACAACAATATATCCAAGTGACTTGAAATTACATTCCGTAAAATGTATTTTCCAGCATTAATAGCAGCTAATAGCAATAGTCTCGGTTACTATCGTAATCTCCGTTCCCTGATGGGGGGGACGAGACGTTGTGTCGATTTAGTGACACTAAGGGTCGCTCTTGGAAGCCCCAAAACCCCTTCAAATCTTTGAGATAAGGCCAATGAAAATTGGCAAGTGGAATTTGCATACCACTCCCCTGGACATACGGGTATAAAAGGGAGCTGGAATGCATGATTCATTCAGGTTTTGTGCTGAGAAGCCGAGACAGGATCCTGGACATTTCAGTGGGTTGTACAGCATTGTGGCAAGAGGGACACAACATCTTGTTCCCTCCATCATGGATAGAAGGTTACAACAGTAACTGAGACGTTCCCCTTTTGTCAATCACTCGACATTGTGTCGATGTAGTGACACTGGGAATCCCTATACAAATGCCACAACAGCTGAACTGAGTTACGCGAACTGCCGATGCAGGTGTAAGCTGGCTACTTAGAGCATAAGAACAGATGCAAGAACAGATGTGGAAGATACATCATAGCAGGTTAGCGGGGTATCGACACCTGTGGAGTACTTACCCCAGTACAGGTCACGTTTGTGCACATACTGGGTTCGTCTAAGAATTTCCCCGTCCCTGAGGAATAAGATCCTTCCTTAGGGGAATTTGCCAGGGTGGTGCTGTCATGAGGAGCGTGAGGTCCGAGACAAAATCTGGGTGGGCCAATATGGTGCCACGAGGGTAACTTGTTCCTCCTCCTCCCTGACCTTAGACAAGGACTGTGCAAGTAGACTCACTGGGAGTATCGCCCATTCTTCTCCCAGCCTTCCACCAGGGGACGGAGTGGTCTGCTCACCAGCTCTAGAGTTCCGGCAGTCGTCTCCTTCCTTGGGTCTCCCATCTCAGGGGCACTTAGGAGCCCTCTTAGGTTTCTTAGCGGTGGGTCGAGAGGCAGGGCGCATCATTCTCCTGCGGGGGGCTCTACTCCGGGTCTGAGAGCTTAGTTCAGGCTGGGGCGGAGCCACTTGGACTTGTGTCACCGCAGGGGGATGCCCTCGGCAAACAGATGGGGTGCGCACTCTTGAACTGCACTGAGGCAAGATGTGCTGGTTGGCCTCTGTCTGTTGCTTCACCGTCGAGAACTGCTGTCTTCGACGGTGTAACCGAAAAGGCAGACCTGGGAGATAGCTGCATTTCTCCCCATTCTGATGGTTTATGTGAACATTATCTGAAGCTCCTGACATGTATCTACTCAATTTGCTGATTAGATAATTGAATGGATGATTGTTGGTGCCAGATGGGCTGGTTTGAGAATTTCTGTAACTGCAGATCTCTTGGGATTTTACACACAGCAGTCTCTAGAATCTAGAAAAAACATCCAGTGAGCAGCAGTTCAATGGACGAAAATGCCTTGTTGATGAGAGAGGTCAACAGAGAATGGCCAGACCGGTTCAAACTGACAAAGTCTATGGTAACTCAGATAACCCCTCTATACAATTTTGGTGAGAAGAATATAATCTCAGAATGATGCGGGTTGGAACTGTTTTGCAGCACGAGGGGGACCTACACAATATTAGGCAGGTATTTTAAAGTTGTGTAGATATACAGTATATCAAATCGTTTCAGCCTTTTTGTCAACTAATTTGACCTATATGTTGAATAATAGGCATATTCGATTCAGCAGATAAATTTAATCTCAAGCAACCTAGTATAAATTCTGTGAGGGGATACAACCCGAAGTCTTCATATAATCAGTCCACTTCCTTAACCATTAGGCTATCACCAACCAGTATTAAAAAGAATAATATTGTAGAACAACAGAAATATTGATGGGATTGGTTTATGATTCAGATTACATTATCTACAATTCAAACTATCAATACATTTACGTTTTTGGAACAATTTGAGCCCTGGACTTGATTAGAGAATTTGGACTAGATTCCAAAGCCACAAATTTTGTAAATGTCAGAATGGAAGGTTGAGATAGCTGTGGGAATTCGCTAGCAGAAGCTGAAGTCATTTGAAATTATAAAGATGATCAAAGAGTCTAGAGCAGATAAATTATGATTCCTCTGTTCTATTTTTCTCTTCTCTTTTTCTCCCTATCATTTTCCACATTGTTCTGGAAAAAACAACAAGCTGCAGCTGACCAACATTTGTAACAAATTCCTCATACTTTGACAACATGTGTGGTGGGTTGTTTCTTTAGCTCGGAGCAACTCTGCAACAGGGCTTTAGCTCGGAACAACAGGGCTGAAGGAGCAACTCTGCCCATAGGTTTTACATTACATTCATGTGGAAACATCCCAAAAAGAACAAGGGTGACTGGCACACATGTCCTCACAAGCTCCTTTCTTTTTAAACACAGACCGATTGTCCCAGATATCTCTCATGAATGATTTGCAATTAGTTTATTATTACATGTTACTTTCTTTTTCTTCAGAGCAGTTTCACAGACCACAGAACTTCAAAAGATGAGAGCTGTGTTTCATTATAATGGACAATGCTGTACCAAATAAGTTGTTGAGCAGTAGTAAAATTAGGCTCAAAAACAACTCTGCATGCCAATTTTCCACCACCAATAGTAAAACTACCTGTTGACCTTGGGTTTATTCCAGTGCAGTTGGAATAGGAAAATCATGTCACGCCCTTCAAAGTGTCATGTGAGGTAACAGAGTGATCAGTGAGAGGAAATTTCTTGCAGGCTATCTATTTTTTGGCACTAAGTCACATTATTGTAAACCCATGAGATGCAAACATCAACTACTAAAAATCTTTCTCCAAAACAACAGAGCCACACAGTATCATAAATGTCACTCAATTTTATTGTGTTCTGCGAAACACCAGTCTATTGTTAAAATGTTAAAGGAATGTTCCATGTTTAATTCAAGTTAACGTCAATCAACAGCATTTGTGGCATAATGTTGATTACCACAAAAACTATTTTAACTCGTCCCTCATTTATTTAAAAAAGAACAAAATGCAGTTACATATAGGTACTTACAATGGAAATAAATGGGCTAGTCCATAAACATTACAAGACCCACTGTTTCAAATGTATAGCCACAAGAAACATGATTTTAGTGCATTAAAATCATTTTCTAACCTTATCTTTATAAAGTAAATCCCATAGTTATACCTGTGTTGGTAATGTCATGACGACAGTGGTGGAAAAACCTGTAAAATTGTAAACGCTATAATGCTGTTAAATCCCTGTTTTTATAACATTTAAACCAAGTTAGTATGTATAATGTTTAAGTCTTCTGGCCATACTTTTGAAATGGTGTGTATTTTATCATTTATCGACTGGCCCCATTCACTTTCATTGTAAGTGCATTACTGTAACTGCATTTTTTAATTACAAAAATGTAAAAAAATATATATATATATTTTTTTTTTCTTTTTTTTTTTTTCTTCTAGTAATCAACATTATGCCACAAATGTTGTTAATTAAGGTTGACTGGTATTGATCCTGGAAAGTTCTTTTAAATTGAAGATTGTGCTCTTTGGTAGTCAAAGTCTTGTCTTTACAATGGAGCACCCAACCAACAATCTTTGGCCAACAATCACAACTGTAAGTTCAACTTAAGATAAGTTTTTCTAAAGCTGGTATTAAACATTTCAAATGCAACATTATTTTTGCTGAAGGGGAAAAATTTGACCCACACCATCACTGACCATTCTAAGACTTTTGAATTCTAAAGTTCAGCTTTTTGGGCTTTTAGTAAATGTCTACAAGCTTTAAAGCCATCTATTTTGTATTCCTAAGAGGTAACAAATTTTACTTTTAGCAAATGTATGCATTTCAGTATCAGAATGCGCTTTATTGCCAAGTGGTCTCACGTACACATGAGGAATTTATTTTTGGTGAAACAAGTGCACACAGAACATTAGGTCTGGGTAGCTCAGTGAGTATTGACGCTGACTACCACCCCTGGAATCTGAGTTCGAATCCAGAGTGTTCTGAGTGACTCCAGCCTGGTCTCCTATGCAACCAAATTGGCCCAGTTGCAAGGGAGGGTAGAGTCACATGAGGTAACCTCCTTGTTGTCGCTATAATGTGTGGTTCTCACGCTCAGTGGGGCACATGGTGAGTTGTGCGTGGATGCCACAGAGAATAGTGTGGGCCTCCATACGTGCTACATCTCCGCGGTAATCAATCCACGCTCATCAAGCCACATGATAAAATGCGCGGATTGATGGTCTCAGATGTAGAGGCAACTCTAAAGAGATTTATCCTCCACCACCCGGATTAAGGCGAGTCAGTATACCACCACGAAGGCTTAGAGCGCATTAGGAATTGGGCATTCCAAATTGTGAAGAAAAGGGGAGATAAAATTTACATATGTACATGAGATATATTTATATAATTGCACTATGGGGGAGTCCTGAGGCAGTTTAATTGTTCATGAGGAAAATGGCCTGAGGGTAAAAACTGTTTTTGTGCCTGGCGCTCAGTGCTCTTTAGAGCTGGCCAGAGGGCAACAGTTTAAAGAGGGAGTGGGCAGGGTGTGTGGGGTCCAGAGTGATTCTACCTGCACATTTCCTCACTCTGGAGACGTACAGGTTTTGGAGGGTGGGCAAGGCAGCACCAATAATCCTCTCAGCTGTCCTGACTGTCTGTTGAAGATTCCTTCTGTCTGATCTGGTGGCTGAACCAAACCAGCGAGTTATAGATGTACACAGGACAGATTCAATGACGGCTGAGTATAACTGTGTCAGCAGCTTCTGTGGCAGTAGTGTTAATTTTGTCACCTATTTTTAATTTAGTCTTAGTCTTAGTCTTGTGCCAAATGTCCTTGTTAGTTTTAGTCATATTTAGTCATTCACATATCTTTTTTTGTTAGTCAAGTTTTAGTCGACTAAAAGTCTCGTCATTTTTAGTCTAGTTTTAGTCAAAAGAGAATTTAAGGTATCTTAGTCAAGTTTTAGTCGACTAAAAGTCTCGTCATTTTAGTCTAGTTTTAGTCAAAAGAAAACTCAATATATCTTAGTCAAGTTTCAAAACATTTTAGTCTTTTTTTAAATAAATTATTTCTGAGATTAATTCTGAGATAACCATTTCAGTCAAATAATGTTTCACACATCTCAAATATTGGTTAAATGTCATAATTACCTGACAAAATACACTTGTTGAATGATTTGTTGAATTCACTTTGTTAAACGTGTCTGGTTTTCTGATTTAAGAGACACATTCACAAATGATGAACTTGTTCTGAAGAGTATTTTATTAAGCAAATAAGTTACATAAAATATATATAACCTGCATAATGTATGTGCCACAACACCATAGCTAACTGGTTAATTTACAGCGTAGATACCTAAAATCAGCATTAGCTTATGAGACGTATATTTAAGTTAACTTCCCTGAATGTGTGGGTGGTTAGCCTTTAGATGTCGCTTAAGGTTGGTGGTGTTTTTCCCCGATATTTTTTGTCCGCAGTGCTTCCCGTCAATTATAATGACACATTCTGACTTTTTGTCAATATCATTGTACCTAAAATGCGACCAAATATCGAGCCTCTTCCTTCTACCTAGCATGTCCTCGGCGCTCGTCGCGTGTTTGCCACTGTCTATGATTGTTGTGTATTTGCTCCATGTAGATTCGTGTTGCAGCCACAGGAGTATGAGACCTGTTGTAACCGTTACTAGAGCAACAGCGCGAACTCATTCGGAATATTTTGAAGGCGTAACAGCTGAATATTCTATCTCATGATGAAAAAGTAGAGACGATTGTATACGAAAATGAAGAGAGATTTTATCTTAGTTTTTATTTTATGCAAAACATTTAACAATAATGCATGTTAATTTAGTCTTAGTCAGCGTTTTTGGACATTGGTGCAGTCTCGTCATCGTCTCGTCTTGGTCATGGAAAAAAAGGTCGTTGACGAACATATTTAGTCTCGTCTCGTCTGACGAAATTAACACTGTGTGGCAGGTTGAATTTCGTCAGATGGCAAAGGAAGTACAACATCTGCTGAGCCTTATCCACAATGGAGTCTATGTGGTTGTCCCACTTCAGATCCTGAGAGATGGTGGAGTCCATGAACTTGAAGTCCACTATCATCTCCACGGTTGTGACTGCACCAGTCAGCCAACTGATCAACCTCTCATCTGTATGCAGACTCGTCACTGTCATGGATGTGGCCGATGACTGTGGTGTTGTCTGCAAACTTCAGGAGCTTGACAGTGGGGTCTTTTGCAGTGCAGTCATTCGTGTACAGAGAGAAGAGCTGTGGAGAGAGAATGCATCGCTGAGGAGCACCAGTGCTTATAGTGAGGGTCCCGGATGTGAGTTTCCCCTGTCTCACTAGCTGCTGCCAATCTTTCAGAAAGCTGGTGATCCATTGACAGCTTGGGGTGGGCACGGAGAGCTGGGTGAGTTTGGTTGAAAGAAGATCAGACATTATGGTAATGAAGGCTGAACTGAAGTCCACAAATAAGATCCTTGCATAAGGTGTTGCAGGACCTGCTTGCTCAGTAAGCAAACTGAAGGGTGTGCAGCAGGGGTCCAGTGATGTCCCTCAGGTAAGTAGTGGGCTAAAGCACATAACTGGTAATCAGAAGGTCGCTGTTTCGATCCCCACAGCCACCACCATTGTGTCCTTGAGCAAGGCACTTAACTCCAGTTTGCTCAGAGGGGATTGTCCCTGTAATAAATGCACTGTAAGTCGCTTTGGATAAAAGCGTCTGCCAAATGCATAAATTAAATTAAATTAAATGTTTTAAACCGTGGTTTATCATTATTGAATGATAAAAATGTCCAAGTTGGGATGCACATATCCTCACAGAAATTGATATATGGAAATTGATAGGGTTGCAGCGGTATACCGGTTTCACGGTATACCACGGTTTGAAATTTGACGGTTATCATACGGAGAATCTCACATGCGCTTGCGCATCTCCTTTCCTCCTTGTCTGCCTGTCCGAATCGTCAACTTGCGACATGCATGCGAGGCGAGGGGGTCTCATATGAGTCTGTGTGTGAGTTAATGCAGTGTTTCTCAACTGGTCTATTCGGACTGGGTCGCAGACAGCAGGGAAAGAACAATGCCATGGTTCTCCCATTGAAGATATTTCGGCGGCCGCAAAAGTGATCGTCTATTTAAGACTGCCGACGTAGATTTAATGATAATCTTGCAAACAGCTAAAGCAGACATGGGCAACTTACGGCCCGCGGCTCATTTATCGTAAAAGCGTTTTTATTTTTCATTGGATATTTCAGTTAACTTGCATTGGGACCTAACGCGCCTCCACATGCATTTAACTTGCTCAGGGTTGCCAGATAAGAGATGAAACACCCCCAGTTTGAGATTTATACTTGCGCAAATTAGAAATATTCCGCCTAATGTAATACAATGCAATCTGGCAACCATGCACTCGAGAGCGCTATTTCTATCTGGCTTTCCCCTTTGAACAAATTTTAGGAGCCTTTACTCCTGTGTAATATGTGTATAAATATGTAATATTAGGTAACAAACGGGATAATAATGGGCTTATATATGTAAATATGTTCTTCAATTTTTAAAAGGTGGAGAGAAAACTTCCTGTAGATTTTGACATCAACAACAAAAATAATGTCACTTGATGCATGACCTTGTACTGGAAAACCATGAACAAAACTATGCAACATAAAAGGAAATGCAACCCAGGATACATTAAATGCAGGTTATGTTTAATCTATGGCAGGTCGACAATTGATGTTCAATGTAAAATCTGTCCTGAAGCAAAACCAGTTGAGAAGCACTTAGTTAAAGATACCGACAGGAGCAGTATATGTTAACTGTTAATAATCAGAGGACATTACTTCAAATCCAGTTGTGAAGCACTGAGTTAAAGATACAGACAGGAGCAGTATATGTTAACTGTTAATAATCAGAGGACATTACTTCAAATCCAGTTGTGAAGCACTGAGTTAAAGATACAGACAGGAGCAGTATATGTTAACTGTTAATAATCAGAGGACATTACTTCAAATCCAGTTGTGAAGCACTGAGTTAAAGATACAGACAGGAGCAGTATATGTTAACTGTTAATAATCAGAGGACATTACTTCAAATCCAGTTGTGAAGCACTGAGTTAAAGATACAGACAGGAGCAGTATATGTTAACTGTTAATAATCAGAGGACATTACTTCAAATCCAGTTGAGAAGCACTGAGTTAAAGCTACAGACAGGAGCAGTATATGTTAACTGTTAATAACCATAGGACATTACTTCAAATCCAATTGAGAAGCACTGAGTTAAAGCTACAGACAGGAGCATTCATTATTAATACTCAGGACATTACTTCAAAAGCTCACACATCTGATGTTATTTTTCATTTAGTATTTATTTAACATGCTATGCTAACATGTAAACTAACATGCTTTAGTTATATAACATGTTATAGTTACATGCTATTTTTATCATGTTTATAATTCGGTTTATTATAATTCTGTTAGCTTTCTTATTGTATTTATTTTATTTATTTTCAAAAGGGAGAATTTTTTTTACACATACTTAAATGGTTTCAAGTTTCAATTACAATAAAGTTTGCACAAAAAAAAATACAAATAAAAAAATAACCCTTCTGTTTTCACTGATAATACTAATTGTGTAATACCGTATACCGTGATATTTTCTGAGACGTGTATCATACCGTGAAAATCTCATACCGTTGCAACCCTAATGATGTCACAGTATCTGTGAGCTCATCTAGGTTTTGTGGCTGCAGCCTCAAAAACACTCCAATCAGTGCAGTCAAAGCAGGCTTGTAGTTCTAGCTCTGCTTCATTGGTCCAACTCTTTACAGTGTTTTCTACAGGCTTAGCTGATTTGAGATTCTGCTTGTAGGTCGGGAGAAGATGAACCAGACAGTGATCAGAGAGTTCAAAGCTGCACTTGGGACAGAGCAATATGCATCTTTTACTGTGGTCCAATATGTTTCTTTCTCTGGTGGGGCATGTGATGTGTTGTTTGCATTTTGGCAGTTAACAGGTGAGGCTGGCTTTATTAAAATCTCCCAGAATAATGATAAGAGAGTCTGGGTGTTGTTGCTTTGTGTCAGTGATGTGATCAGCCAGCTTTTGCAATGCTGCATTCCCGCATGCTTGTGGCGGTATATAAAAACTCACCAGAATATATGTGGAAAACTCCCACGGTGAGTAGTAAGGCTTACAGTTGATGAAGAGTGCCTCTAAATTAGGACAGCACATCTTCTTCAATGCTGTTACATCTGTATGGCAACTTTCATAGATGTAAAAGCATGTTCCACCACCTCTCGTTTTCCCCAGTAACTCCAGGGCCCTGTTGTTCAGAAATAATATGATTGGATTTCGGCTATCGGATTGTATCAAATCTTGAAAATGGTTTGTTCGAAATTAAAAAAAAAAAAGGATTATGAAATCAGATTAGATCACCATGACCCCATGCTGGCTATTCTACCTGTTGTTCTTTACATAGTAGCCTACATTGTGATATATAGTCCCATTTAGAGCACTGGTAATCCGGATTTGGTAATCTTGAAAAGTTTGTATCTGGATCAGGGTGATCCAATCCAATGTTGCTTTGAAAAACTGGCACAAAAGTAAAATGGATTACCTGATACTGGATAGCAAAAAGTGGGATTTACAAATCAGGATTATTCTGATCCAGATGCAATTTTTTGAAAAACTGGTCCCAGGTTTCCATGAAACAGAGCAGTGGATTTAGAAAAGTCCTTATTTGTTTGAGGGAGCAGAAGCAGTTTGTCTGTTTTGTTGACGAGGGGGTGGACATTCGCCAGATGAATACTCTGCTGCTGAGTCCTAAAGCCATGTTGACGAAGCTTCACCAGCACGTTGGCTTGCTTCCCTTGTGTGCATCTTTTGGATTGCTTGTGGAGCTCTGCTGCAGTTCCAACTAAGATCTCTAATAAAATGCCTGAATAATCAAACACTGGCAGAAAAAATATCAGGGATGCTCTGCCTAATATTCAGCAATTCATCCCTGGTGAAACAAACAAAAGTAACAAAAAGCAAGAGAGCTCCACACTGAAGCATCCATCTATGACGACATATTTTTTTTTTTTACAACGAATTTAAATGGATAGTTCACCCAAAAATGAAAAGAAGGATTTTTAGAGGAATAATTCAGCTTTGTAGGTTCTCACAATTCAAGTGAACAGTGTCCAGAGCTCAGAAGGCCAAAAAGGACACAACGGGAGCGTAAAAGTAATCCATAAGATTTATGGTTTTATGAAAAACCATAACTTCTGAAGTGATATGATAGGTGTGAATGAGAAAAAGTCTGTTCTACTATAAATCTCCACTTTCACATTCAGCCACCCACTGATTCAGGCTGGTCAAAGGATGAGATTTAGAGTTAAATATCAATATGTTTCTCACCCTCAGTGTTTTTGTTCCTGGAAAATTTTACTAAAAGTACTGATCACATCATCTTGTTGGCAAGGGCTATATACATTTTTAACGTGTATCTTTTTTTTTTTCCAATAAAATGCTTTAGAATGAGAATCATTCTAGATAAAGACTCCAAAAAGCAGGCATTGAATCATGGTCCATGACTGAAATAAACTAAAAATTGGCTATTTTTATTTATTAAAAAAAAAAAAAAAAAAATTAAAGGGGGAGCCATTCAATTTGAATTGCACAAACTCCCCTCTTCAATAGGAAATACATTGTCAACACAGGATAAAACAACATGCTTTTCCAGCAATTTCATGGGGTCTTTAAATCTGCTTTTGTAAGTTAGTTGAAAGCACTGACAAATGCATAAATGTGATGTACATTCAAACCTTTTTTTTTTTGCATTTTGGCTAATGCAGTGCAGCAGTGAATACAACCTAAAAGTATTTCACGGGGCGCCTCAGGTGTGTTTCATGTCTTGTTTGGGTGTGTGAATTTGTGTGTGTGTGTGCTTCCTGCAACTGCCAACAGACACAAGATAAGTGCTATGCTGTCATGTTGGCCTACTCCTCTGTCATTCACAAAAACAACGCATACAAATGATCTCAATCGCACCTACAAGCTGTCAGTCAACACCTGCAGGAGGAGTGTCAGGAACATGGGCATCCTCAGAAAAAAAACATGCAAGAGAGAGAGAGAGAGAGAGAGAGAGAGAGAGAGATAAATACATAAATACACATGATAAATACATAAATACACATGAGAAATACACATGATAAATACATAAATACACATGAGATTTACACTTCCTCACAGAATGCCCAAAATACCAACCAATTAGAAACAAATATTACCCCAAAATTAACAACATATGTCCAGATTTCAATGCATGTACCCCGACACAAAAAATGTGTTTTATTCTGGGGGAAAAAGAGGAATGTGCAAATATAGCTGCAAGATTTGTACTATCCTGTAGAAACCTGCGGGACAACCAGAACTCAACCAATAACAACACATGATGTATCGATGACCCCTGACCCCAACCTCCCCTCCCCCCCCACCCCCGTTACTGACCCCATATGTTGCATTAATGCTATTTATTTATATTTATTATTGTTGTCATGTCTTAGTTTAGTTCCTGTTTTGTTTTGTATGTAATTGCTTTGGCAATACAAAATGTCTTTGTCATGCCAATAAAGCTCGTTAAATTGAAATTGAAATTGAATTGAGAGAGAGAGAGAGAGAGAGTGCATTCTTGTGTGTGTGTGTGTGTGGATATACTGTAAGATTGACTCCTTATTTCTACTAGAAATTCACATTTTATTTTATGTTAACCTATATAAGTGTATAATTAACCTTTCTTTCACCTCCCCTACCTTCACCTTTACATTTTAACATTGAGATTATTTATTACAACAAATTTCCTCCATTATGAACAACACATTATATCTGTTTACATAAATTACACTCAAGGATTTTATAGACTAGAGAACTTTTAAAAAATATTTTAAACTTTAGTTTTTAGAAAACCCTCTATATAAAGGTGCTTTAAATGAACCCTATAAATTATACATTGATCTAAAAAACATAACGAAACATCAAGGAAATTAAATCCCAAAAGAACCAGTTAAGCAACCTAAACTGCTGAAAAATGAAAGAATAATATTCTTGGAGGTGGAAATGTCTTATCACTTCTCTCTTCTGCTTCATTCCTCTCTGCAGCATTCTCCTGCTGTCTGTAGATCTGCTGTCTCACTGGCCAATAGGGTTCCAGAATGCTGGCTACCGCATTGGATCAAGCTAGTTGCTATGTACAATTTGTATTTTCCAGGTGATATATTCACATAGATTTGGCTTATGGCTAAATCCTCTGATATTCCGACTCACTGACCTGTTTTATTCCAACGCTGGGTGGATTTTTGACCTTTATAACACTTTATAACTTCTAATATTCTAAAGCTGCTGTAAATGGTTTCTGTGACAAAATGGAATGGCAAAAATATTCACACTTTCTAAAAGCTGCCCATTTTCCAACAGAGGGGGTGCCAATGTGGTCAGCTTATTCTAAAAATCTGTCGCTGTAAGAAAACCGCCTTTAATTCAATTCAAACAACTTTATTTATCCCCGTAGGGCAATTCAGTTGTAGCCTACCAGTCGTAGCAAACAAGACACCAAAAAAAAAAAAAAAAAAATCACAACACTCAATCAAACATTCAGAAACACTGTCAATGACTTCATATTGCATTTGGGCACCAGAACAGAGCAGCAAATACACAATGAGATTTACATGAGATTTTAAATCATCCAGTTATTCTTTGCTTTTGACGTCAAAACATAAACAGTCATGAGCAAAAATCAGTTTACTCTTTTGTTGGTTTTAAACTTATCTTGATGTAAGAAACCATTTATGGCGATTACCAGACTCAAACCTGTTATGCCTGCATGAACACCAAATCTTACATTTACATTTATTCATTTAGCAGATGCTAAAGAGTATGTTGACGTGTCAGAGCACATGTTCGAACAACAACGAGTCAGTACATTTTCTGTTCAGTGAAATTACCTCACATGAAAAGAGTTTATTTTGGCACCCATTCTTGAAATATCAGTTTATCAAAAATCTTGTTGTGGACTGCCCCCTTTCCAGAAATTCTGATTCCAATGATTAATTTTTTTGGTGCTAAGTGGAGGAAGGCTGTTTGTGTTTAAGTATGTGTGTGTGTGTTTGAGGTGTATGATGGGGTGAATTTATTGGTTTGCTTCATACCTCTGCCAGGTAAGAAAAATAGCAGCTTTCACTTTAATTTGATTGATTGTTAAATAGGAGCTTCTGCAGTTTCAGTCAAAACAGTTCTAAATCAAACATGTCACAAATTTCCGGATTTAACAAAGGCATCCCAAACTCAAGGTGCAAAGAAACTAAAGTTTATTGTAGACAGATGGATGTTCACGCGCACGCACACACATGGACACAAATGTTCATAAACATTTCAGAAAAATTTGGCTCTCATATTCACATGCTATGTTCACGCATGTGTGTGCTATGTTCCATTCTGAATTTTGGAGGCTTTAGCCATACAAATTGTTTACAGATTTTTTAAATAATTTGTCTTGGTATCTCTGTTTATTTTTCCAGCAGAACAGAGGTGTAACGAGGTGTGAAACCGTTAAATTCTTTAAAGTCGTGAGATCATGTCAAAGGTTTTCCAGTGTGACTTTAATGATCCAAGAGGGATGGTTCCCTGCTGCGTCCCTCCAATAAAACTCTAGGAATATTTAATTAAAGGGGAATAATGAGACACACTCACACACACTCAAATTCACCAGACCTTTATCTGTAATGGACTTTTGCAAAACACCTGGACTTCATCACCACACTCTTTGCAGCAGCTGTTGTTGCTGCCACTGCTGTGTGTGAGTGTGGGTTTAAGTCTTCAGACAGCCTTGTACTGTGATAGATCAGTATTTCTTCTGGCCTGTGCCCTGGACTAGATCCATCCCAAAAGGAAACAAGTGTGTATGTCCTGTGTGTTTGTTTTGTTCGTCTGATCATGAAAAATGTTCAAGCACCATTTTTTATTTTTATTTTGTACCGTTAGGAAAATACCTATTTTTAACAATTTTAAACCAAAGATAAAACCATAATTACATGTACAATGTTTAGTTCAGAAAAATAATAAAAAGAAAATAATAAAAATAAATACCTTGTTAGTCTCTGTACTGTTTGTCACTAGTGGGTGTTCCTACTGCTGGTCGCTCGAACTGGATTGGTGGGCTGCACAGATGAGATATATTGCAAAAATAACTCGTTTGGAGCATTTGTTTTGGAAACTGGTGCATTTTCTCCCTTGGTTCGACTCATATAAGCATATATGATCATGGCAATAGCACTCGGATCAACACCAAAACAATTGGTCCAAAACCACCTGGACGAGGTTGTCTCTGTCCAATTGCAAACAAACTCTTGAGTGGTTGACTTGTGATCAACCTGACCAAAGGTGAAGCTTCCATGGGACATGAGTGAGGTCCGAAGGCTGCCCCCGTGCCCCTGCTAAGGTTCCTTCCTAGCCCAACGAGACTAATTAATTGCAACTCTCCTCTCTCCTGCCCTCTCCCGTTGTGAGCCTGGCTGAAGGATGGGCCTCAGAGGCAAGGTGATGATGACGAGTGGGAGGAATAGGTCTGTAAAACAGATCAAGGTCACGGGCAAGTAAGAGGCGAGAAACCGGCTTGACATATAACTTAAAGGTTTAATGGAAAACTCAAAATACAAACATATAAGACAACGGACATGTCCGTGAACAATCTCTCTCTCTAGTGGCCTTTATCCCTCTTGACGGCTTAATTAGCCTAATACGGGACCGGGCGTGCATAATCACGCCCCGGTCCCGCCCTCCACCGTGCCACATTGTCATTCTGCCACACATGATATAAGCAATACAGAAATATTTGTACCAGTTGACTCATTTTTACAGGTATATAATTTTAACCAGTATATTGATTTATGAGCTAAATCATGGACAGTACGCAAACTTTCTGAACTATGAATGGACAGTTTGCTCACGTGTCGCATATATTAACACAGTTTTGGTCTGTTTTAAAATATTCCCTTGTAAAAGCGAACCTAACCAAGAAGAAAATGCAACATTGTAACAATTGTAGCTCCTGTTTTGGAACAAATCAAGCAAGTTACTGGTCTGAAAACGCACAAGATACAACTAAGTAAAACCAAGATATTATTCTAATTTGACAAGGAATCGCTTTTCTTGCACTTAAGATGAACATTCTGCAGAGTAGTGTTTTTAATAAACAGCTGCAATGCTTTCAGATCATTAAAAATATCAAAAAATCTATTAATATAAGTTAGTCTCCCTCTTTTGTGGTTTTTCTATGCCTCCATGTACAGTATGTGGTTACAGACAACTGGCATAGAACAGCGAATTCACAGGAGACGGATGTTGTGAGCACCAAAGTCTTCTCTTCCATTGGTAGTCACTGCCAAAAGTTGCTTGTTATTTGCATAAACTCAAACTTTTCTCAACTTTTTTGTAGTGATCGTCCAATGTGGGTTTTTTTAAAAGGCTGATGCCAATATCTTGAGAGCAAGGAGGCAGATAGGCCGAAGTAATACAAATTATATCACACAATTTAATATGATAGTAAATTGAATGTACAGAAGTTGCTACAAATTCAATTAACTTTTATAAAAATATTTGTATTTATTATTTAGATAGACGTAGATAGCAGCTTCTCCTGATTTGTTTAGTCTTATAGGGCTGGGCGATATGGCTACAAAATTCTATTTTGATATTTTGTCTACATGTAAAATGTAGAGGTAAAAATCTAGTTCAAATGTATGTGTTTTCCACATTTTTTCACTATATGAATATTAAGGACAATGATATTTAAACATAATTTAGTGACTTGAGTTTTTACTAAAACATTTTTTTTATTGCATGAACAGGATCGGAAATAACATCGCTCACTTTTTGGAAGCCAGTTAAATTTTGTTATAATAGTGAATTAATAATGTAGGACCCAGACAAGTTTATTGTTATGATACAATACTGAATTATTATTATTAATCTGAGGATTAGATTTGTTTTATACAATATATTTCTGTCATATTTACTTCACCTGGAGCTTTAGTTTTATTGCAGTGTTAATTTAACAGTTTAGAATTTTCCTCATTAAAAGTCTGGTGAAAAGCTGTCATCGTCTCCTTTTCTGTGATAAGCTTACTGTGTGGAGTTTGTAGATTTGTATAATAAATTGTAGCAGTACAGATGTTTGGAATTGCATGAAGGAGTGATCTGCAGTACTTTGCACTTTTTACACATCATGGGAACCACTCTAAGGTGCTGACACAACCTGGGATAGCCTTTTTTCTATATCACTGACCATCACGCAACATTCATGAGCCAGAGGGATACATTGATCCCAGATGATATAAAACAAGCTTAACAGGAAGACATATGAGAGAAATTGTTGGATTTGCAAATTTTTGGTGAGTTTTGTGAATTCAGTCTTTGAAAGGTGACAGGTGAGATCAAGCATGCCTAGCTTAAAGCATTTGCATTCACATAATTACATTGAGAATGTAACAGACAAAAAAAAATTCTTCCAAGACAAAGACAAATTCCTTCAACAATCAGTTTTCCTCTTGTTCTCAATAAGTCTATATCCAGGGTGTAGTTCTCTGAACTCATCCAATCAGATCATTATACCACTGATACATTATCCATCAAGCCACACCTATTTTTCTTTCTTTTCCCTATCCACTATGTGTATGTATGTCCATATGTATGCATATTGCATATGATTGTTATTGTTAAAGTGGCCTCAAACTGGTGTGTTCTGTGCATGTGTGTTTCAGTGATGTCAGATAACAGTGGTTCAGTTCTCCTCTCAGGGTTTGTTTTTAAGTGCTGGCATGCTAAGTGTGAGGCCCTGATATAACGACACTGTATGTTTACACTTCACTCAGCATATTAGCTTGGCCTTCTCTTCGTACAGCCCTTATGCTGGTATAAAAAGAAAAGAAAAGAAAAGGAGCTGAATATGTATTCAAAAGCATTGTACGTAAAGTGTCTGGATCATGTAGACACAGAACAGAAAAACAGATGCCTTTGTCACTCTCTCTTCCTCTCTGTCTTTCCAAAAGGTCTTGATAGGCCTTAACAGGACTTCCTGCTCTCTCTTAATGAGGCATCATAGTTATCTTTCTGCCTGACTATGATAGACATCACATGGACTATACACGCACAAACGCACAGCCAACAATAACTTATCACTTTCAAATGTATAGATTCAGTCTTCCTTTGAGCCCATTTGCCTCTCAAGTCTTCAGCTACCTCCAAACATATGGTCTGTAAAGAATATAGACTGTTCATTGTTCTATGCTTTGGGCTTTGTTCAAACTGATGGCCCAAATCCGAATTTTAGACATATGCATAATGCAAATGAGATTTATGTAGTCTGAATTTTTTATTTAATTTTGAAAGAATAGTGTCTTTCTGATTTCACACATTTTTTTCTCACTCTTTCCATATTTAATTAACTTGGTGGCATAGATGTGTTGCCGCCGGCATCTACTATAGCAATCAATGTAGCCAAACCAGATATCTACTTGTAAAGGGAACAAGGGAAAGGAGGACGTGAGAACTGGCTTGACAATATAAATAATATTTTAACAAGGAACTTTAGGACAGGATAACTTTAGGATAAGGACACAAACACAAAGGTGTCGGACAGCTGCCCGTAAAAGGCAGCCGTCTCTCTCTCGCACCACAGTCCGCAGTCTGCCTTTATCCCTCTCGGAGGCTTGATTAGCCTGATAAGGGGCCGGGTGTGTAGAATCACGACCCCCCGGCCTGAAGTACACCCCCCCCATCCCCTTTCCCTGGGCGTGCCTTACGCCCCGTCTGCTGGCAGGTCATCCCCGCCTTCCTGAATCTGGGAGGGGACAAGTGGTGGGAAACAATAATGATTAAAATAGGGGGCACTTCCTCTAACAATGTAGTACCCCCAACAAAAAAACCCTGTCAAGTTTAAAAGTGAGGGAAAAGGCCAACGCGGAGCAGCAGTGGGAGAGAGAGAGAGGAGGAAAAAAACCCCCACTTACTCGCCTGTTCTCCGATACGCCGCAGCTTGGTCCTCGGCCACTCCTCCACCCTCTAACGGATGACAGCTGCACGTCCTTTGGCGGATCGGGGGCAGTCCTCCAGCCCCTCACAGAAAGAACACCCCGCTGCTTTCTGGGGGAACAGAAGGGGTCTCCCCCGCCACTGGCAGCGGTACTCCCATTCCAGGCGGTCGGCCAGGAGCCCCTCTCCACTCGTGGTCGGAGGTCCTCTATTAACCCCGCTGCGTTTAGCAGCTGATAGGGGTCTCCCCCCTCCCCTGGCAGCGGCCCTGACTGCTCCAGTCAGTTGGCTAGGAGCCCCTTCTCCCACAGCGGCGACCATTCCTCCGCTTCCAGGCAGCCAGGTTCCTCCATCCCCTGGCAGATGGCCGCGGCTGCTCCATTGGGGTAGATGGTAGCGGCGAGAACTCCACTACGGCATATCCCTCCTCCTTCCCGGATATCAGCACCAGTGTAAATGGATTAAGGGAAAGGAGTAGGCGAGAACAGGCTTGACAATATAAACAACATTTAATTAAATAAAAAGACACACACGGGGCAGCTACCCGTAAACGCTCTCTCTCTCCCGCACCACCGTCAAGCCTTTATCCCTCTCGGAGGCACGATTAACCTGATAAGGGGCCGGAATGTGTAGACCCGGCCCCACTCTCCACCCTGTCACACGTCTTGCTTCCAAATAAGTACAGTACAACTAAAATAAGAGTCCTGAAATTTGGATCTGAAAAACTCATCGGAATTGCACACAGTGTGCAGAAAGCCAAAGGAACTTGGACAAATGTTGTGTCTTTGTTAGCTGAGTGGATTTCAGAGAGGAGAAACGGGCTAATGATGGTGGTGGGCAGCTGGGTCTTGTTTTCACCATTATGTTGAAGGAGATCTTGATGTACTCTGCTTCCATTACACGGGAAGCTCTACAGTGCTGAGCCTTGTCTGCAAATGTATCAGGTTATAATGAAATAAAACAGAAGATGAAAGAGAAGAAGATTGCCTTGGTTGGTTAAGAATTGTGAACTCTGAGATGCATGTCACATTTGTTTTAAAACGATGCTTTTATCACAAGCAACTTTCTTATTACAATGCTTAAAGGAATAGTTTACCCAGAAATGAAAATTCTGTTATCATTTACTTGCGCTTATATTTTTCCAAATCAATTTTATTTTTATCTTATTTTTTCATTTTAATTAGATTATCATTGAATAACAAATGACATTTCAGTATGATCCTCACCAATTGCTATCTTTTGGATTCAATCAAATAGACTTTTATGACACTTTTATCTTTATTTGTAATTCTGGAGCTCGACAGCCAGAGTCCCCATTCATTTTCATTAAATGGAAAAGAGTGGACAGCACATTCTTTAACATTTCTGTGTTTCGCAGAAGCAAGAAAATCATACAGGTTTGGAATAACATGAGGGTGGTGGGTGGGTAAATGATTACAAAATATAATTTTTTTTGTGAACTATCCTTTTAATCATTAAGTTACACTCGTGCCTTCTGAAACCGATGAGACTTTAATTTTCCAAGGTTTTCTAAGAGTTCATAGCAGAATGTCCAATGTGCTCTATTCCATATATGATAATGAATGGTGACCACAAGTTTCAAGTCAGAATATCAATAAATAATGACTTCAATTTAGGTCTGTTACTCACTCAAAGCTATCATATGGCTTCAGAAGACTTGTAATATAGTACATAAGTTGTATGGACTATTTTTATGATGCTTTTTTTTTTTTTTAAATGATGAGAGAATTGGGTGAACTATTCTTTTAACATTACAAACCTGCACATAAAACAACAATAAAATGCGAACATTTGCTAATAAACAAAAACATGGATAAAAATAAACTTTGTCAAACATTAAAACCCATGGCTGCAACTTAAGACCACATTAAACAGAACAGGCTTGGTAAGGGGCGGTGGGGGGGGTGGCGGCACAAGGGGGCTTTCCGACCCAGATATGGCCATTCAAACATTCAAAGACTGCAACCACCCTCTAAACAAAAGACCACCCAAAGCACGCTGTGGCACAAGACAAATGAACTCCTCCAGTACCTCTGCATCATAGAAAAATAGATCAAATTACAGATATACACTAAATAATTCAATCATCTTGTCTCGGGAGATTTCAAGATATTTTTTTCTCCCGTCGTTGGGTCATACACCACCTACTTCCGGTTGTTCCAGGAATTTGGACTAGGGAAATTTTTTTAGAAAAACACAAACAGTAAGAGTTTATAAATTCTGTTAGGATCAGAATGGTTCTAAAGTTTGCTGAGAGGGCGAAGAGGAAGACACACAGGAGTGTTGTGCAATGTGTATCCATTTCTGCCAGTCGACTCCAGACACCCAAAACATCCTTTGAAACCTGAGAAATTGGCACATAAGGTCTTCCAACATGGATCCACACAATAACCTTTCCACACCCCACCCGCTACAAAAAAATAACATGAGTGTAAATGGACAGGCTATGATGTAAATGGGTTTTCTTATAACTTATGTTCTTATTTTGCAACAGCATTGAGGCAAAAAAAGAGATTTTCCAAAGTATAAATCCTGGGTGCTTATGATGCGCTTCTATGTAACCAGATTGCTTGGAGTCGTTTTAGAAGTTCATAACTGTAAGATTATTGCATGGGTCTGCAACAGTTTAAAGTGTCTTAAATTCTGCAACATTTTATTGAAGTAATCCTTTGTCTGTAAGACACCCCACCTTAAACTTGTGGAATATAAAGAAAGAAATGCACAGTGCACCATCAGCATGCATAAACATTACAAAAAGTTGCTTCTCTCAATTCATCCCTTTAAAAGCACCATAGCTAAAAATATTAAGCTGCCTTTACATGCTATCAGAAGTTTCCCTCTCGGACATTGCACAGGATTTACCCCTCAAGTCGTAATTAGGACTGAGAAACTCAGAGATAATTTTGATACCCGTGTTTCCTATTTGGGATCAGATGTAAACTTTCAACATGGCAGAGGTGAGTACAGTTTCTGTGGCGAATGACGGGTTTTATAAATGTTTCTAAATACAGCTAATTGGTAGTGCTTGCTGGTTCGGTCAAATTAATTTATGTATATCAGCAACCACTTGATGCATGTTGTACATTTTTACACTGTAAAAATAGCTTGTCACTAAAATCGTCAGCAAGGTGAGTAAAATGTATTACGGTTTCAAAATAAAAGTGAGAGCATGTATACATGTACTTGTGTCGAAGATTTATAACTGTCTAATTAACTATATCCACAAAAACAAAAACCTGATAATTTTAATATACATATTTAAATCATTAAAATAAAGGATGACTAACCAATTTATTGCAAGTTCTTTGAGACAACATATGAAGGAAAAATATGATTTTTTTATGTTTGTTGTAATGTATCATTTACCATGATTAATCACTGGAAAGAAATTATAATATATAAAAATTATATTTTTAAATGATTCACAGCCCTAGTATATTTTTATGACTTATATGACTGTCTGCATTTTTACCTCCTTTGTCATCAGTAACTCTTAAACTTTCAAATGCTCCCAAATAGCCGAAAGCCAAAAGGTCACTTTTGTAGTGGTTAGGAGACTGGTAGATTGAATTCCTTTGATTTATTTTAAAGTTCATGTATAGCACCAGTTGCATGTGAATTTAAAGTTCACATTCAATCAACGACACTTGGCCAAGCACCACGTGGATGCAACCATAGCAAAAGTTGCTCTACCCTCCCAGAGATTTTAACATTTTGGCTTAAACCAAAACAAAAAGTTTATATTATTTATTTACATATTTTATATATGTAACAATTTTTCTAGTGTCAATTCAACATTTCTTGGTTTTAACCATAGATTCTAAATTCTTACAGTTTGAGTCACCATGCCATTTTTAATCGCGGTTAATAGTGAAACTCGCAACATCACTACATACAGTATAGCCTGGTTAACAGTCTAGGCATGCACTGAAATAAACTATCACCATTGTTCCCATAATCAAAGCACTTAAGCTAATTATTTGGATTTGCTAGGCAATCTGTGGTGTGAAATGTGGCAAGCTGTGGTTGGATGTACATTTTTAAATAATGTGCATGCTTCCATAGCTGACTTTAAGTCATGTGACATGTTCAAAAGAACACATGCATGATATATACTTATACAGTCAACTTGCACTACTCGCATTGTATAGGTGCACACACAGACTCGGATAGACTCACACAGTAGATGTAAATGTAGGCCTATACGAAATACTGTAGGAGTACATAAATGCATGCTAAAATTGGGGGCCTGGGTAGCTCAATGAGTAAAGATGCTGACTTCCACCCCTGGAGTCACAAGTTTGGAATCCAGGGCATGCTGGGTGACTCCTGCCAGGTCTCCTAAGCAACCAAATTGGCTTGGTTGCTAGGGAGGGTAGAGTCACATGGAGTAACCTCCTCGTGGTTGCTATATATACTATACAGTCAACTTGCACTACTCGCATGCCGCTGAGAATAGCGTGAAGCCTCCACACGCACTATGTCTCTGCAGTAACACTCTAAACAAGCCACGTGATAAGATGCGCGGATTGATGGTCTCAGACGTGGAGGCATCTGAGATTCGTCATCTGCCACCCAGATTGAGGCGAGTCACTATGCCAACATGAGGACTTCAAGAGCATTGGGAATTGGGCATTCCAAATTGAGGAGAGAAGGGGAGGGAAAAAAAAAACATAAATGTATGCTGTGCATTTTCACCACTTTTGCTCAACACAAAAAAGTGTGAAAGAAAAAGAACCATAAATCACTTCATTGTAAACAGTTCTGACATGGAGTCTGATCTGAATTTTGATATGCGTTTCAGTCGACCAAAAACGCTGAAACACGAGTTACACTCAGCATTTGCATGCGGGTACGTCCACCATCTAAACACATGCTTTTGTATAAACTCTCTAACTACGTCTCTCTTGTGCGCTCTCTTATGTAACATAATGTAAACTCACATTGTTCACATGCTGTTATGTTAATTTTCTCTTATTGTAACAAGTTACAACTACACTTTCATGTAGTAACACAAGTGACAATAGCCTAAGGCCTGCTTACATCACAAATAGACTGTTCGGAATGCATGATCAAATGCATTCATATCAAGCATTTGGCAAGTTGGCTTTACAGATTGTTTGTCTTGGTAAAGCAGATGAACAACTATAACCAGTTTAAAATGACTCTATTGTTACTGTACAGTAAATGGGGCAATACTTCCACTGATAATAGACATGGGAATGATTTCTGTCATGTGACTGGCACTATAGGGGCTTAATATGTAATAATTATCAACACCTCAGATTGGTCACTGGTTAAATTCTAACATCAATGTAAGTTTGATGCAACTCTAAACATACTTTTAAAGCTAAATGGGTTCATGAGAAACCAAAGAGCTTTAAAGTGTGACATTTTTTATATTAAGATACTTTCTTCCATCCCAGTTTAATATGCAGAGACATGTATTAGTAAGCCATTTGTAGGTTGACTTCCTGAAGAGTGTAAACAGTGTTGTATGTTAGCGCATTTAAAAATTTATAATATTGCTGTTAGTTTAAGCAGTCCGACATGCCAAATTCTGGCTCAAACAATAGTGTGAGTTTGGGGGGGGCTAGGCGGTTGGGAAACATGTTTGAAAACAGTCATTATTTTTTGCCATTCTGATTGATACGTCACTTTGAAGTACTTCTCATAGAGGAATTGTTCACCAAAAATAAAAAATACGTTATTTTGTGCTCACCTACGGTATGTCATTTTTAAACTTTATAGTGTTGTTTTTAAATCTATGAGTAAAGAATGACAAATTATTATTATTATAATTTGTATTTTTTGGTAAAGTATTAAATAAAAGAAAAAAAAACAGATGTGGCATTTTTAAATCATACCATTTCAAGACTGGGTGGGATTTTTATTTATTTATTCCTCATAGTCATGGCATAAACTGTTGCTCTGTTTGAACTGTGAAACTTATTTTTATTCATTATTAATTTGGAGAACCACAGCCCAGAGCGCCCAACAGTCCAACTGTCAGAACTTCCACATTTGAGACAATATTCATCATTCAAGATCAAGGAGCTACCACACACCTTCCATTTGTCTACATTCATCCTTTCCTTCCTTTCCCTTTCCTGCCATCCCTCACTGCCCTGACAAAGTGTTACTTGTTTAAGATGCCACATGGGAAATTTAATACCATTTTAGCTGGCTTGAGCTAAAAGAGGAAGCAAAATTGACATGGGAAGCAAAGGTGAACATTTACTGACATGATAAAGAGAATGCCACCTTATTTCCTTATCTGCTCAAATCAATGCAAGGAAGAAATCTCTATGCAAGCAACAGTTGTATCGCTGAATATGGCAGCTCTAGAAATTAAAATCCCACCTTACAGTAAAGAGACAATCACCTTTTTTAGTTTTAGTCAGTTTTTATTGAGAACACTCGATAAAAAGCACTTTTATATATATATATATATATATATATATATATATATATATATATATATTTTAATTTGTTTAGCTTGATATGAACTAAAGAAGCACTTGAGGAAATGAAAGTGAAAGTTGAGAAGTGGAGAGTTGAGATATTCTTTTAAAAATCTTCATTTGTCTTCAGTAAAAGAAAGAAAGTCATTCACTTTAGGGATGGCATGAGGGCAAGTAAATGATGAGAGAATTGTCATTTTTGGGCGAATTAACCCTTTAAGAATTGGCTCAAGAATTGAGTTGGAATGAGAGGAAGAGAAATATAATAAATTGCAATTATTCCAATACAGTCACATAACAGAGGCATTTCATTTGTATAACACAAGACAAAAGATAAATAATTACATCATTATTTTGACTAATTATGCCTATTTATTCCCTGATATATACACTATTTTTTCTAAATTTATTATAAATGTTTATCTAAATAAAGCTCAATTATCAATATCCACAGCCATTAAAACAGCATCATAAAAACAACAATAACAAAACATCAATATATTAAGTAAATTAAGTGTGTTCTTGAACATTTATGTTCTTCCAATGTGTACCATAAAATAAGTTAATTTATTACATTTAAAGAAGAAGATAGATAAATTAAATACAAATTTCAATTAAGTTTTAAAAGGTTCACAACCCTGTTGGCCAGCTGCAGAGTACTAATTAGGGATATGGAGAAAAAGCCATTCAGGATCCTTCTGTCAACACTATAACTATTCCTGACCCCAGATCAGAGGCTTCCTTACCCATCACCAGCAAATTCTCATGCGCTAACCTGGTAGCACATAGTAAATTCACAATTTATGACTTGGCTGCAAAAATATTTTGTCTGAAAATATTTCAAAAGCATTTTAAGAACAAAAAAGAGTTGAGAAATAACAAAAAATTTGGTGAATCTATCTTCTTGGGACCCCTCCAGATGCTTCATGTCATGGCCAAGGAGACACTCATTTTAAGGGTGCAAACAGACTGCTTTTACTCACAGCTGCAGATGTGAAAGACCTAATCCATCCGGTCACACGAGGACCGTGTTCTTAGAGTCCTTTGATTAAGATCACCATGTCTGTCGATATCAGAACTGAGAAAATTCTGAAGAATTCAGAGAAACATATGCCTTTTGAGTTCTGAAACTATCAGATCATTTTATTTATAGTACTGCAAGTCTGCAAGGCCAGTGATTAAGGTGTAGATTAGGTTTATTTATATAACTGAACCAGAAACAACATCAACAAATTTGCAGGAATTTCTGCGAAGGGTCTAAAGCAAATTGGGGAATAATTTATTTGTGCTGGTCAATTTACATCAATAAAGCGCCCCTCTGTGGATATTACACCCTGAAAATGTAGTAATTTTGGTCACTACGTAATTCCCATTTCCATTTGTGTTATTTCATAGTTTTAATATTTCTTACCTGGGAACTGCTGTTTATTTATTATTGATGGTACTTCTTTTATTTAAATTATTTTACGCTTTACGGTTTCTATTACTTGGGGAAAAAAACACAATCAGCATGCATCATAATACTCTTATAAAATCATAATACAGGCTCATTGTCCATCTCCACCCATGAAAGCATTCAGTCTGAATTCTTTATAAAGGCACCCATAGCGGCATTTAAACAGAAAGAGTGGGAGGCATTTCCAATGTCAGTCACAGAGTAAATGACCATTTCCTGAAATTATTGTCTGCTTGCCTAGAGGCAGCTCGCTGTTGGTTCTGGAAGTGTGTATGTGTCTGTTGTGTTAATGGCCACATTAAACATTCGACAGGGTGGAAGAGTCAATGTGCTGCTAATTAATATAGGGTGCACAATATTTACCTTTCATCACATCTGCTTATTTGAGATGAAGGGATAAGAAGGGATGGAGAAAGAGAGGAACAGAATGAGCGAGAGAATGAGATGGTTCATCTGTAGTGGTGATAAAAGCTGTCACATTCTTATCTCTCTGTCATGGAGTGTGTGTTATCTATTCACATATCTTCATTCTCTTCCTCACACCTGTTGATAAAAGAGATCCTTGCAGAAACCCAATTCATGTCATCACCTCACTGTATCTTGGGCCTTGGCTCTCTGAAGTGCTTAAGATATTTTAGTGCCTCTAGTTCCAGTTTAAATCTCTCTCTCTCTCTCTCTCTCTCTCTCTCTCTCTCTCTCTCTCTCTCTCTCTCTCTTTCCTCTGTAAGGTTTGACTGGAAGCACAGCCTTTAACATTTCTCTTCTCTGTAAACAAGGTGAAAAAAAAACCCTCTAAGAAACTTTGGCTTGTTGTTGAGAGGTGTGATTTTACTTGAGATATCAATTTTCTAAGCTGTCAGACTTACAATTATAAGACAATTACTAAGCGTTAGACGCATGCCCATTACAACTGCCTTGTGATACTCTTTTAGTACAGTCAATAGCAGGTGAATGCAGCGACGTGCAATCATCAGTCTGCACGGACTGTGTAAATACGATGCCTTTATAATCATTCAATAAATTCCATGAATTCAGTATAAGGATTTGTAAACATTTACATTTCACAAGTTGTTTATATGTATAATTATTTACATTTTAAATGGTCAACATGTCAGTACTGTACATTTTAGAGTCTCTGCAAACGTAAGCTATAAAAAATGTATGTAAAATACTTTTACAAATACTATACAAATACTCTTAAAATCACATTGTCTGGGAACATATCAAGAGACTTGGGGTGGTCTCTTTTCACCTTGGCAAATAGCAACCAACTAGCAACTACACAGAACTCCATAGCAACCATCAATGAAATCCTTGGAACCACATACTGTAAAAATGAAAATTCTCTTATTATTAACTCAACCTCATGCCATCTTAGATATGTATTATGTTCTTTCTTCTGCAAAACACAAACACAGATTTTTTTTTCAAATTTTGGGGATGGGGGTGCGGTCGTGTGTCTGTCTGCGGGAATGGGACAGCAGTAAGGCTCATCACCTGTGCTGTCATTATCATTGTTATTGTGATGGTGGAGGGAGCCCTGAAAAGGCAGACAAAGTGCATCAGTCGGCAGAAAGAGAGGGACCAGAGAGAAAATGTTCCTGTGTGCGCGACAAGACTTATTGACTCGTTTGTGTGTATTTATTTATCCACTGAGTGCCCTTTTGTTTGAGTTTTGAGAACGACCCTGAAAAGTAATAAAATAATCACATTGACTGTTTCCGCTGCCTTTTGACACCTCCATTTGCCCTGAAAATACGAACTCTGTTACACTGGTGCTGAAACACAGGATTTGGAGGATAATGTCGTCATGGACCCTTCACCACTTGGCGAAGTAATCAAGTCACTCGACAGCATCCAGCAGAACCAACATCAATCCCTCATGGATTTATGCCTGGAGCAGGAACAGTGTTTCCAACTCCTGCTCCAGGCACAAGCGGAGGATCTGTAGGCATTCCGGAGCCTGAAGGGATGACCAAGTGGGTCTAGTTCCACTGCCTGGCATTGCTGTAAGAGGCCATCTAGCAGGCTGAAGACTACATGGCAGCATTTCCAGAAGGCAGCTACCAGAGTTTATTGCTTCTCTCTCTTCTTTCTTTCTCTCCTACCTAGCAAAACAGACGTTATTGCTTCTCTCTTTGATAAACCCTTTGATAGGTAGGGTTACGTATCAAGCTTTGGTGGATTTGGGTTGTACCCAAACCTCTATCCACCAACGCTTGGTGCAAGGCAGGGAATTGGGCACGAATAAACAGGTGAGTGTGTGGTATGTGCACTGGGATATTCACAGGTATCCGGTAGTTACTATTGAGATACTATTTAGAGGGAAAAAGCTGTGGTTAGCGCCTTATCCTTCCACTGAGTTTGGGAAATAATTGGCCTGATTTTAGGAATTTAGTAAGGGATATATGTTTGGATGGGTCCTGTAAAATGTTGTCTCGGTGTGTGACGTGTGATGCTATGGCTGGGGAGGCGGTGCCAGTGCCGTCTACATATGCTCCTTGTCAAGATGATGCAAGGAGGGAATTCCTGTCCTCAGGGGGTTCCTTGTGGGGGATTTCCCTCTAGAGTAGTCACGTGACAAGTCCCTCAAACATGCATTTGACCAAGTGAGAGATATTGATGGTCAAATGCTCCAGCCTGAAGTCACACTCACATACCCATATTTTTCAATTAATAAAGATTGGTTGTATTGAGTGCCTGAGAGATAAAGTGCTTGTTTTACTGCCTACTTCAAGCACTAAATTACTCGCCAAGTGGCAAGGGCCCTTTGAGGTCACATGGCGAGTTGGGGATCTTGATTATGAGGTTAGGCGAATGGACAGGGGCGGGGTGAATCAAATTTACCACCTCAACCGGCAAAAATCGTGGAGGGAGGCTTTCCCTGTGGCCTTGGTGATGGTAGTTCTGGAGAGGGCAGAGCTCGGGCCAGAGGTGACTCTCAAACTAAGTTCATTCACCCCAGTCCCGTGTGGTGACCACCTCTCACCGTCGCAGCTCACAGATGTGGTCAAGTTGCTAGCGGAATTCGTGGATGTGTTCTAACCTCTCCCCGTTCACACAAACCTCATATGACACCATATCGAGACCACCTCATGGTTGGTGGTTTGTAGCCACCCCTATTGCCTTCCAGAACACAAGAAAAAGGTTGTTCAGGAAGAATTAGAGGCAATGCTCAAGATGGTCATAATAGAAGAGTCGCACAGCGATTTGGCCAGCCCAATTCTGGTTCTGGTACCTCTTTTTCTCTGTAGACTATCACAGAGTGAACGCAGTGTTCAAATTTTTACGCATACCCAATGCCTCAGATTGATGAGTTGCTCGATCGATTGGGCACGGATACATTTTATTCAACACTGGATTTAACAAAGGGTTTTTGGCAGATCCCTTTAACTTCCATCTCCAGAGAAACAATTGCTTTTTCTACACAGTTCAGCTTACACCATTTTGTGACTCTAACATTCGGTTTGTTCAGGGCCCCAGCCACATTTCAGCATCTCATAGAACAAATTATCAGACCACACATAGCATATGCTGCCGCGCATGTACATTATATTATTTATAGTAATGAATGGCGGTGGCACATGCAAAAGCTGTCCTGAGGTCGCTGTGACTCACGGCCAACCTGATGAGGTGTGCACTTAGGCAGGTGGAAGTTCGGTATCTGTGGTTCCACTTGGGTCATGGGCAGGTGCGACCCCAGGTTAACAAAAACTCAGTGATCGTGGCCTGCCCAAAGCCAAGACCAAAAATGAGGTAAGACAGTTTCTGGGGCTGGCTGGCTGGCTGGCTACTACCGAAGATTTGTGCCTAGTTACACTGACGTCACCAGCCCTTTGACTGAACTTAATAGAAAGGGGGTCCCTGATCCAATACAGTGGATGGAGTCATGCTAACAGGCTTTCCTGAAATTAAAGTGGGCGCTTTGTGGGGGGCCGTGTTTACATGCTCCTAGCTTCTATTTCCGGTTTATTTCGCAGACGGATACATCCTACAGGAGGTGGGAGAGGAGGAACAGCCGGTACTGTTCATAAGACGCAATCTCTCCTTGAGGGAGACAAAGTACAGTACCATCGAAAAGGAGTGTCTTGCGACCAAGTGGGCTGTCCTCACCCTCTGCTCAGATCATGCACCACTCCAATGGCTCCACCGCAGGAAAGATTCCAATGCATAGATCACCTGTTGGTATCTGGAATTTCAGCCGTTGGGATGGGGGTGCGGTCGTGTGTCTGTCTGCAGTAGTGGGACAGCAGTAAGTCTCATCGCCTGTGCTGTCATTATCATTAACACCTCTCTTGTTATAGTGATGGCGGAGGGAGACCTGAAAAGGTAGACAAAGTGCATCAGTTGGCAGAAAGAGAGAGAAACTGTTCCTGTGTGTGCGACAAGAGTTATTTACTCGTTTGTGTGTTTATTTGTCCACTGAGTGCCCTGTTGTTTGAGTTTTGTGTACAACACTGAAGAGTAATAAAATACTTATGTTGACTGTTTCTGCTGACTCCTCCATTTGCCCTGAAAATACTAGCTCTGTTGGTCTTCACAATGCAAATGAATGGTGACCAGGTCTTTGAAGGCCCAAAAGAGAAACGGATCACATTTTGTGTCATTTTGATCCTTCTGAGTTCTGATCACCATTCATTTGCATTGTTTGGACCTATAGAGCTGAGAGATCTTAATTTGTGTAATGCAGAAGAAGAAAGCCATACACATCTGGGATAGCATGAGGGTAAGTAAATCATGACAGAATTTTCATTTTTGTTTGAACTATCCCTTTAAGCTAATTTATGTTGCAGGGTTAAAAAATCTAGCCAATGATTTATCATAAGGATCAGGTTACTAGTTTTTGGTCGTGATCCTACACACCCGGTCCCATATTAGGCTAATCAAGCCTCCGAGAGGGATAAAGGCCGATCGCAGAGGATGCTGCGGGAGAGAGAGATCGTTTACAGACATGTTCGTCATGTGTGTGTTTGTGTATTTTGTCTTAAGTTTATTATTAAACTATTATTTATATCGTCAAGCCGGTTCTCGCCTCCTCCATGCCCATCTAAATTCCTTGTTACACTGGTGCCGAAAGCCCGGGAAGGAAGAAGGATACGCCGTAATAGAGTTCTCGCCACTACCGTCCTCCCCAACAGAGCAGCTGCGGCCATCTGCTGGGGGACGTGGAGCCCAGCCGCCTGGAAGCGGAGGAACGGCCGCCGATCGTGAGGGGAGAAGGGGCTCCTAGCCGACCGCCTGGAGTGGTCAGGGCCGCTGCCAGGGGTGGAGGAGTCCCCTACCAGCTGCTGAAACGCGGCGGGGTATGAGACCGCTGACAGCGAGCGGGGAGGGGCTCACTGCCGACCACCTGGAGGAGGAGAACCGCTGCCAGGGGCGGGGGAGACCCCTTCGGCTCACCGAGAACGCGACGGGGCATTCTGTCCGCCAGGGGCTGGAGGACTGCCTCCGATCTGCCCAGAGAGGCACGGCTGTCATCCGTTAGAGGTGGAGGAGTGGCCGAGGAACAAGCTACGGCGTATCGGAGAACCGGCGAGTAAGTGTCTGTTTTGTTTTTCATCTCTCTCTCCTCTCTCTCTCTCACTGCCGCTCTGCGTTGGCCTTTTCCCTCTCTTTTAAATTGTAGTGTTTTTTGGGGGGGTACTACACTGTTACAGGAAGTACCCCCCCCCCCCCCCCCCCCCCCACATTTTTATTATTTTTGTTTCCCTCCCCTTGTTCCCTCCCTCATCCAGGTAGACAGGGATGACCTGCTGGCAGACGGCGCCGAAGGCGTGCCCCTCCCCAGGGAAAGGGGGGGGTGTATGTCAGGCTGGGGGCTCCCCAGCCTGAAAGAAGGAATGTGGCAGGGCGGAGGGCAGGGCCGGTCCCGTATTAGGCTAATCAAGCCTCCGAGAGGGATAAAGGCCGATCACAGAGAATGGTGCGGGAGATAGAGATCGTTTACGGACATGTCCGTCGTGTGTGTTTGTGTATTTTGTTTTAAGTTTATTATTAAACTATTATTTATATCGTCAAGCCGGTTCTCGCCTCCTCCTTGCCCATCTAAATTCCTTGTTACACTCGGTTAATAGACTGAGCTTTGTATGGTGCCTGGTGGAGGAGTGGAGACCCACCGTGAGGTTGAGAGTTCCAGAGCACTGTCTTGTTGTCAAAGGATGTTTTGAAAGTGTTTTTTGAAACCAATACTGTTTATCTACTCATTTTCTATTTCCTTTCAGCCAAGGAGGATGTATCTTATTCAGATTTTGTAGCATTAATGCCTTAACATGTTCTTTTGTCTAGCTTGTTGGTCAGCATTTTAATAGAGTCTACACAAGGTTTACAAAATTCCTGTGGAATGTTGTTTCTTGACAGTGAATGCCAGGTCATTTCTGATGTGCCAGTAAAACATTCTGATAAAAGCAGGCATGGCCTCTTAACAATAATACAGATCACAAAGGAAGTGTTTCAGCATGTCGTTGAGCTATTTTTGGCTTTTTGTGTATTCTGTCCAATTTTTCAGTGATGACTCCCAAACCTCCAATCCATGGTGTCTCTCTAAATCTTTATAGATCAATTAAATATCTGTTGTATCAACACACAATGTGCCACAAATTAAATAATCCTCATAAAATCTTGGCATCGTAAGCTGATATAAGATCAGCCTGTGCCTCTGCAGGCAAAGTAAATTGCCATGTTTATGTTTAACCTTTTTCTTCCCTGTTACGGGAATAGAAAGAAGTGTTGCCCTCATTTCTGTTGAGGTTGGCAGTGCAGGTAGACACAACATGGTATGTTTGTTTGCAGTCAAGCTTCTAAAAAGAAAGAATGCAACCTGGGGCCGTCCAGAGGTATGCTGTGAATGTGAGTTTTGAACAGAAACATTGATACCTTGGCACTGTTTCAAAGTAGTAACTCTCTCTCTTTCTCTCTCGTTCTCTTTCACTCTATTTCCTTTTAAGACACATAGACTGCATTAAAGTGCCTATTATTATAACACTGTGGCCCAGGTTGTCTTCTTTTCTAACACACCCCTTTCCCAAACCTAAACTCCACCTGTCACCCACAAACGTATGAAGGAAAAAACAGGTTTCCTGTCTGCAGAGTTTGCTCGGGGCCAAAAATCTGATGATATGTACAGAATCCAGCTGTGTTGTCAGTTGTATTAAACACAGTCAATTCTTCAAGGGTGTTCTGTGTTACATCATCCAAGTCTTTCTGAGACAGGAAAAGGAGTTGACATAACAGTGCTCCATCTATCATATACTGTGATCTTATACTAAATAAAAATTCCAAAAATGTTGGGACCGTATGTTACTGTTTTTCGTAAATGGTTGTTTCTTTAAATTTGGGCATTAATAGCACAAAAACAAAACTAATCACACTATCGATATTTTATTTGATTTGTCTACTAACAATATCCAACATTGTAAGTACATTGTATGCATCATAGGAGATTTATGTAATTTTTTTCTGAAAGTCAGGAACATTCCCAGCATAGTGTCATTCCCACCATCTCAGATTAAATATTATGCTTAATAGAATTCAGTGGTGGAAATGATGGTCAAGGAAATAAAATAAAAAAAAATTGTTGGAATAAAATTTTATCCAAAGCACTTTTGTCTTCTGCTATTTACTCGAATTTACGCGAATTCCCCTGAGTAAAAACCTTTCTCAGGGTCAGGGCACACTCTGGCATCCGCACACAGACCTCTGGAACGTCCACATCTGGCCCCTGGACGGGACGTTGAAGATCTAGCTGGTCTACCACCTGTCGTCTTAGACATGATCAACCAAGCCAGAGCCCCCTCTACCAGGCAACTTTACGCCCTGAAGTGGCGCTTGTTCGCAAATTGGTGTTCTTCCTGGGCTGAAGACCCACAGAGGTGCGCAGTTAGGTTAGTGCTCCTATATCTGCAGGAGAGGCTGGAGGGGAGGCTGTCCCCTTCCACCTTGAAGGTGTATGTTGCTGCTATCGCAACCCACCACATCGCAGTAGACGGCAAGTCTTTGGCTAGGCACGACTTAATCATCAGGTTCCTAAGAGGCTCCCGGAGGTTAAAACCTTCCCGGCCAGGCCTGTTCCCCTCCTGGGATCTCTCGGTGGTCCTCACGGGCCTCAGAGACCCCCCTTTGAGCCGCTAGAATCAGTTGGACTCAGGGCCCTCTCTCTAAAGACGGCCCTGCTGATTGTGCGTGCCTCCATTAAGAGGGTCGGGGACCTGCAAGCGTTCTCTGTCAGCGACACTTGCCTGGAGTTCGGTCTGGCAGACACGTATGTGATCCTAAGACCGCGGCCGTGCTACGTGCCCAAGGTTCCTACTACTCCCTTTAGAGACCAAGTATTGAACCTGCAAGCACAACAAGGAGTGTTGCATCCTCGTGGGCACTGGGTTGGGCCACACCTAATACCTTTTCGAGATTCTACAATCTCAGGGTTGAGTTAGTAGCGTCCCATGTTTTCTCAGGTCCGAGCCGGTAGAACTCAGTACACAATGATGGACTGACCGGGTGGATCGCTTTCCCTCGGCCGAGGTAAAACTGCGCTTTCTCTCCCTGGTGATCCCACCCATTCGGATCCCTTGAGGACTCCTCCCTAGCATTTTGGGTCCGCTGTTCAGCGGAGGAACTCGCCGACACAATCCACTTCGGGTACTTATTCTACCCTGCTCCACAGGTCAGGTCTCCTGCTTGGACTCCCCCTGTGTGTATTTTCCACGGTACGGTCTCCTTACGAGTAAACCCGCGTCTCCCTTAGGCAGTCCCAGCTGCCCTCCGGTCGCCTTGTTTGTAGCAACTCCCCCCCTCCTTGAGGCTAGATATACCACTGCGCCATTATCCCACATGTGACCCAAGAGGCCCATGTGATGTATTTTGCCACTTAACCTCCCCCTTTCTGGTCAGGTGTGGTGCCCACAGGGTCTTTTCCCCCCTGAAAGAATATGAAACTTGGTAAGACACCCTTTCCTCGATGCGTTGTTAGGGCCACAGCCGTTTCTTGCTCTATTAGGAAAAACATAGAGAGAAAAGAGGCCCAGCTAGGCTCGGCCCGTTCCCGGGTTGGCAAGCGTCGCCTTGTTCCCCTGTTTAGGGTAACCAGAAGGATTCCGATGACTTTTACGGGGCATTGGGGTGGTCGCATTTGCACGTAAAATACCTGCCCGCTCCTGTGTCAGCAGAACACGTACACGGCTCAGTGCATGGCGTGATTTAAATTGGACCCCTAGTGTCGCTTCTTCAACACAACGTAGAAGTGAGTGACAGACGGGGAATGTCTAGGTTACGTATGTAACCTCCATTCCCTGTTGGAGGGAACGAGATGTTTTGTCCTCCCGGCCACGTCGCTGAGCCGAGCCACTGTTGTGGCCGGACCATTTCCGGCTCCTCAGAAAAATCCTGAATGAACTCAATGTATTTCCCTGCTTTTATACCCGTATGTCTGGGGGCGGGGTATGCAAATACTGTCTGTCAACTTCTCATTGGCCTTTTTTTCAAAGATCAGAGGCATATTCAGCACTCAAGAGAGACCCCTAGTGTCGCTTCTTCGACACAACGGCTCGTTTCCTCCATCAGGGAACGGAGGTTACATACGTAAACTAGTTGTTTCTGCATGTTATTCACTGACACTTTTGTTCATTTGATTTACATGTACACTAACTTTTGAAATGTTTTTTTTAGGGGCAAACTTGTTTGGTGTGGTCTTCAAAGTCACGACTGTGGGAAAGTTGCAAGTTTTGAAAACTTGATAACATAATTTTCACACAATACATTTTTAAATGCTTTATATTTATTCCACTCTTTGCTTAGATGATTATAGCTTTAAACATATAATTATTTGTATTTTTATGATGGACATTCAGTTTTTGTGTTCTTTTTCAAAGGTTTAAATTCTGATTCTGGGACAAGGCTACAAAATGTAAATGGTGAAGGCCTGGAAGAATTTTCACAAGTCAGTTTAAACGTGACCTACATATATTAAAATATTAAAAGTTGATATCTGTTAATTTCAATAAATAAATCTACCCCTGTGGCATCAAATTTTCCCAATTGTTGAAAATCATATAAATACATTGATTCTAAACCTGCAAAAACACTTTAAAATGTACCTTGTCGTGGTCCAGTATAGCACACAATTTTCCTTGCTTCACATGTGGCTTTTGAGGCAATTATGGATAATTTCCTTTTCAGCACTTTTAATACAAATAGCTTTTCATCTCAATCTTATGCAGTTTGAGTGCATCTCCTTGGTTAATTTTTTAAAGTTCATGAAAGTTCACTGGAATGTAATTCTCTTTGTGTTTGTCTTTTCTTAGTATTTCTGGCTTCCCCCGAAACCTTAAAATGTCACTCCACCCACTCTGCGTCAACCTGACTCCAGACTGGTAAGACAACCACCCACTCAATCCTCGACAGAAAGAGAGTGAAAGAAGAAAAATATTCCCTTCACATGGGGAATGTGGTAATGTAGGCCTTTGAAAAGCATGGGCCATTCTTATCCATCATATTGCATCATATCTCATGGCAAGTAGACTCCTCTGCAGTGCACAATGTCATTGTGAACCTCATACATCAATTTATTATTGAGACCTGCTCAACACTGACAATTAGTCATTTGCAATGCTCCTGACTGTTTGAAGACATTGTGAATATACCAGGTACTTCTCTGTCCCTTGAAAATTTTGAGGTATTCTTAACAGCTGTTTTATACTAGGTGCTGTGAGCAGCAATTTTAGTTACAAAGTATCAGCCAGTCAGAGTGCATTTGATGTATAATTTATTTTAATTACTTATATAGATGATTAAGGAGAAGTTTTCCAAAAAGAAAATCCTGTCATTATTTACCACTATTTCATTCTAAACTAGTTTACTGTAGTTCTTGAGGACCACAATCAGGAATTTTCCATTCGAAAATCATATAATAGCTTTATAAGGAATAAGACCAAAATTTTATATATTTACAGATTTTTTTCTTCTGCCAGAGCTCAGATTCTTCAAAATGTATTTTTTACTAAGGCCCCGACACACACGGGGAAGTGCTTCTTCATTCTTTGCTCAGAGCCAAAAAGAAGTTAGAAACAGCTGAGCAACTATATACTGTTTGCAAACTTTCAGACACCCGGGGGAGATGTTTAGAGATGCATTTAAATGTGAGGATGCTCAGGACTACATGTAAAACATCAACTAATATGGCATTAAAATATGTTATCAATGACTTCATGGCTCATTCTATTAGTATAATTCACGAGATCAATAAAAGAAGGTGTTTAACCACTCGATGATTCAAAAGTATCATACTGTAGTAGATAATGTGTAATTTGTAATGTTTAACTTTTGTATTAATAGCTCTAATGCACCAACATGCTATACGCTCGCAACAAAACATTCTATTCTCTATGCGAACAATTGTACAGAAGTTTGCAACAGTTTGCTAATAATGCTGCACAATGGTGTGTTCATGTTGACTGATCTTAAATGATTGAACATTGTAACTGGAATCGGCCTCAAATTAGGTGGAGCTTCAGGTCACACCTACTGATGACAAGGACCAATGGAGGTGTTTAGGTGTTTTGCTAAAGCAGGTGTTTAGCATTCAATTAGAGGTTTTTTTTCCTGAAATTTTGTCCTAGCGAGAAATTACAAACCACCTAAACTAACTTGTTCTAAATGATGCCTTTTGGACATACTTTGTTTTAAATTGTGTCATGCATTTGTTTTTCGATTTCATAGGTGTGCAGGGACCTTTACAGCTTACCCAGCAAACACAGAACGTTCCCAGAACCTAAAATTGTTTGCTGGGTTACAGGTTTGGAACAACAGAGGGGGAGTAAACAATTATTATCATTAAAAAATATTATCAAAAAAATTATAATTTAAATTTTTTGGTGAAAAGTAGTTTTTCTATTTACATTGAAAACAAAAATGTGTGTAAAGTTACAAAATCCACAGCCAAAATATGGGCTGTTTAATATACAGCCATGTGGAGTGAGTTTTGAACCAATGAGATTTTATTATGGGTGTGGGTACCAAACATGACAAAACAAAAAAAGATACAAACAACCAACAAAATGTCTTGTTGCTAGACACTGTCGACAGTTGCAGCTGGTTATAGGACACACTTTCACAGTGTCTTTGTCTGAAACTGCTTTTATCAAAGTTTGCGCTATGGACTTAGGAAATGGTGGCACAGGAGGGATATGGCCTGCTCAAACCTAAGAATCTATCTGGCCAATTAAATTCCACAGTACTGAATCCTCTCCTCTCAGACTACATTTGCTGTTTTCATTCAAAATATCACAGCGAGTACCCATTGTTTTATGCTTTACATTAGGGCAGCAAAAACTAATCGTTAAAATAGATTATTATCGATAATGGAAATGATCGACAACGAATTTCATTAAATTTGCTGGATATATGCTGTGAGCACGGAGAAGATCCATCAGTGACGTCACTTTACAGCTCGGTGAAAAATTAGATGCATGATGAAACTCATTTGAAAAACAACGGAGACAAGCTGAAGCTGGAAAATCACGACCTAAGTTGTCCAACACACTAGAGTATTTTTTAAACACTTCAAAGAAGATCATAATATGCATATAGTTTAATGTGGATCGGTTGCTGCATCAGGTGCATTGACAGAGTGATTGTGCCGTTTGATGCGCTTAAGAGTTGTTTATCTCCAGCACATGACTTACATTTTACTGCTATTTTCTGTTTTATAATGTATACATGTTATGAATTCAAAATCAAGCATGTATTTCCACATATTTCGCAAAACAGTTTTTTTTAACACATTCGAGTCTCCGTTAAAAGGGTTAATTCACCCAAAAATGAAAATTATCCCATAATTTACTCACCCTCAAGCCATCCTATTTGCATATGACTTTCTTCTTTCTGCCAAACACAATCAGAGTTATATAAAAAAAACTTTTAGCTTTATAATGGGAGTGAATGGTACCTTCGATTTTGAAGCCCAAAAAAGTGCATCCATCCATCCATCAAAAAAGTAATCCATACAGCTCCAAGGAGTTAATAAAGGCCTTCTGAAGCTGATGTGTTTTTGTAAGAAAAATATACATATTTATAAATTTATAAACTATAATCACCGGCTTCAGGTAACGGCAGTCCACGCATTCACAAGAGAGTCGAGTTCCGGCTTATGACGTAGGCGTTGTGTAAGCTCCTTATTCATATCCATATCATATCCACCTAGCTTGAGGGTGAGTAAATTATGGAATCTTTTTCATTTTTGGGTGAACTAACCCTTTAACTGAGCAAGCGCGTATCCACATCAATCAAACTGATCGCAATTGAGAACAATAGAGAAAGGAAGTGCTATCACATTGATTAAACTTGTGGAACATCATACGCGCTTTCAATTTCAATATAATCAACTGTGCAGCTTTCAATGATGTCACGATGATGTTTCAGAGGTCAAAGTGTGTGATTTAAAGTGTTTTAAATAATTTCACATAATGTAAGCCCACGTAATACTGGGATAATGTGCACGGCGTTTATAGATTATTGTACTATATCAAACTGTATATAATGCTGAATGTAATGTATAATAATGCTAAGGGTCCTGATATTTGACTGACTTGATATTGCCAAATGTAATGTCTGATCCCACCAGTAAATTTATACCATGGCATACATTATTTTATTGGATAAACATACACGTTTTTTAAAAGAATAGTTTAGATTAATGTAATCAGCGACAATACTAGTTTAAAACATACAATATATAAAATGCATAATGTATGTAATCAGTGGCTGTGTTCAAGCATATAACATAATTATGCATTTTCAGCTCAGTATTATATTATATATTTCTATTTTGGTGTCACCATTGCCCTCTGCTGGGCCGTTTTTTTTTTTTTTTTTGTCCCACTCCATGCCCTATAGATCATTTTACTCTTTAATGAACAGTACCTATTTTTTATCCGATTAATCAAAGATTAATCGATTATCAAAATAATCATTAGTTGCAGCCCTACTTTACATAAATATTTAGAAACGCTGCACCAGGCTAAATGAAGTTTGGGCTAAATGGACCATAGAAATACTCTGAGCGCGGGGACAAAGATGGTCCCATGAGAGACACAAGTTGTTAAAATGAATGTTTGTGGCAGAGAGTAAAGGGGATTTTAACTAAACACTATGAAAGCTGTTATTTTTGGTGGATGCTATTTTTAAGAAAAGTTTGCTGCTCTCCCAACTGAATTTAATGCAGCATATTCCTATTTTTCAAGATATCGAATTGTGGGATATTAAACAGAGATTTGAGGATTTCTGGAAGAAAATTTCCTTGTATATTTAAACTTAAAATAAAATTGTGTCAGAAACATAATAACAGTTGAAAATAATCTTGATTAAATAGTGAGAGATTTAAAATTATGTTAATTCATCATGATGGTGCCACGGATGGCCGCCTCGTTGTGGAGCGCTCTTATTCTTTTATTGCTTTTGTTTGTTTGTCCTGTGTTTAGTAATTTTTTTCCAGTCGGTTTTACCAGGGACGAACTGCTGAACATTTGGATTTGTATTTAGTTTTGCATTATGTACACTACCGTTCAAAAGTTTGGGGTCACCCAAACAATTTTGTGTTTTCCTGAAAAGTCACACTTATTCACCACCATACGTTGTGAAATGAATAGAAAATAGAGTCAAGACATTGACAAGGTTAGAAATAATGATTTGTATTTGAAATATGATTTTTTTTACATCAAACTTTGCTTTCGTCAAAGAATCCTCCATTTGCAGCAATTACAGCATTGCAGACCTTTGGCATTCTAGCTGTTAATTTGTTGAGGTAATCTGGAGAAATTGCACCCCACGCTTCCAGAAGCAGCTCCCACAAGTTGGATTGGTTGGATGGGCACTTCTTGCGTACCATACGGTCAAGCTGCTCCCACAACAGCTCAATGGGGTTCAGATCTGGTGACTGCGCTGGCCACTCCATTACCGATAGAATACCAGCTGCCTGCTTCTGCTCTAAATAGTTCTTGCACAATTTGGAGGTGTGTTTAGGGTCATTGTCCTGTTGTAGGATGAAATTGGCTCCAATCAAGCGCTGTCCACTGGGTATGGCATGGCGTTGCAAAATGGAGTGATAGCCTTCCTTATTCAGAATCCCTTTTACCCTGTACAAATCTCCCACCTTACCAGCACCAAAGCAACCCCAGACCATTATATTACCTCCACCATGCTTAACAGATGGCGTCAGGCATTCTTCCAGCATCTTTTCATTTGTTCTGCGTCTCACAAACGTTCTTCTTTGTGATCCAAACACCTCAAACTTGGATTCATCTGTCCACAACACTTTTTTCCAGTCTTCCTCTGTCCAATGTCTGTGTTCTTTTGCCCATCTTAATCTTTTTCTTTTATTGGCCAGTCTCAGATATGGCTTTTTCTTTGCCACTCTGCCCTGAAGCCCAGAATCCCGCAGCCGCCTCTTCACTGTACATGTTGACACTGGTGTTTTGCGGGTACTATTTAATGAAGATGCCAGTTGGGGACCTGTGAGGCGTCTGTTTCTCAAACTAGAGACTCTAATGTACTTATCTTCTTGCTCAGTTGTGCAACGCGGCCTCCCACTTCTTTTTCTACTCTGGTTAGAGCCTGTTTGTGCTGTCCTCTGAAGGGAGTAGTACACACCGTTGTAGGAAATCTTCAATTTCTTAGCAATGTCTCGCATGGAATAGCCTTCATTTCTAAGGACAAGAATAGACTGTCGAGTTTCAGATGAAAGTTCTCTTTTTCTGGCCATTTTGAGCGTTTAATTGACCCCACAAATGTGATGCTCCAGAAACTCAATCTGCTCAAAGGAAGGTCAGTTTTGTAGCTTCTGTAACGACCTAAACTGTTTTCAGATGTGTGAACATGATTGCACAAGGGTTTTCTAATCATCAATTAGCCTTCTGAGCCAATGAGCAAACACATTGTACCATTAGAACACTGGAGTGATAGTTGCTGGAAATGGGCCTCTATACACCTATGTACATATTGCACCAAAAACCAGACATTTGCAGCTAGAATAGTCATTTACCACATTAGCAATGTATAGAGTGTATTTCTTCAAAGTTAAGACTAGTATAAAGTTGTCTTCATTGAAAAGTACAGTGCTTTTCCTTCAAAAATAAGGACATTTCAATGTGACCCCAAACTTTTGAACAGTAGTGTATGTATGTATGCATGTATGTATGTATGTATGTATGTATGTATATATAACTTTTGCATCCACAGTTCGTTTACTCAATCTAATTTTTACACTCTTTAGACCCCTCTCCATCTTCTGGATTTATTGCTTTTGGCTACCATAAGACAGTTAAAAGCCAACTTATCTTAAGGGCTGACTATTTTAGTTTTGAATGAGCCTGATGTCTTACTGCGAGAGTCCTGACCTCTGAATTAACCCACTGATAGTATCCATTTAATCTAAACTGTTCGTCTGAGAGTCTTGTGCATCTGCTGATCCTCAAGGGGACTTCATCAGAGATTATTAATGACAGTTTGATTCACTCAGAGGTCTCGGAGTATCAGCGCCCCTCTTTAAACTATAACCCATCAACATTATTGGAGCTTTCTGCTTTTTGCCTCACAGCCAGCCTGTCAAAGTCAAAGCCCAGGGCGGACCTCCATGTTTTTTAATAAAACTGAAAGATCACAACAGCAAGACAAATAGTTTAGAGTGTTTCATATGTATTTCATTTTTGGGTTCCATTTCATTTGTTTGGATTGTGATTTCCTGTTTGACATACATAACATTTGAGGCCTTAGACTAAAAAAGTTCACCCAAAAATGAAAATTCTTTAATAATTTACTGATCCTCATGATATCGCTGGTGTGTTTGACTTTCTTTCTTCACCAGAATACTTTTGAAGAAAAATATCTCAGTTCAGAAGGTCCTTAAAATGCAAGTGGATGGTGATTTGACTTTTGAAGCTCCACAAATCACAGATAGTCAGCATAAACGTCATCCATACAATGTCATCTAAAGCGTAACAATTGCTTTTGGTGCAAAAAAGATCAATACGCAAGTACTTTTTTAACTCTAAATCATTGCTTCTGGTCAGCAGCAGCATGTCAAGAGTGACTCGTGACTGATATGAATGGGGTTGACACGTGAAACGCGAGAACTGACGTACGTGCGAAACACATGGATGAGTAGCTGTGTTTACAAGTGAGTAGGAGGAACGCTGCACAGGAGCTTCATTGGTTTTGGTTTAGATCTGTATTTATCAGTTTTTTTACTCACCGCGTAACCCTCTCGTGAAGCTTACCATAAATGATGATTTAGAGTTTAAAATTACTTAAATATTTATCTTTTTCACACCAATAGCAATCGCATCGCTTTAGAAGACATTCATTTAAATGCTGGAGTCGTATTGATGACATTCATGCTGACTATCTGTGATTTTTTTTTTTGGAGCTTCAAAAGTTGAATCACAATCCACTTCCAGTATATATATATATATATATATGTATTAGGGCTGTCGATTTAACACGTTAATTCAGTGTGATTAAATTATAAAAAATTACTGCAATTAATCGCAATGCCCCTGGACTGTAATAAGTAAGATTCCTGAGAAATGCCACCTGTTTACTACAGAGGGCAGTAAGTGAAAATTCAGCTGCATGGCAATGCTCAGTTTATACAGTGAACAAAACAACCTTCAGCAAGCAGCACCGTACAAACATGCGTTACGTTCTGGCATTCAAAACACTTGATGGAACGCAAATTCGAACTAAGGGATCTCAAGCATGTCTGATGCAGGTGTGCATTGTCGGGCCCTTAAACAAGCCCTCAAAATAAATTTCAAACTGACTGACAAATTCACTTGTGAAATGGATTGCTGTGAACTTTATGCCAATGATTGGCTTATGTTCAATAATATGGTAGTAAACAATACATTGTATTCTAAAGCTGCGGGTGGTCCGAGGGGGTGTACCTGGCGTAGCTGCACCTGCCGCCGTCCCCAGATCGCCTCCAGAGCGAGTGGCATCGTCCTCAATCTGATGCCGCTGCCGATGGGAAGAAGGAGCGATGCGGGGGGCGGCTGGAGTTGCGTGCTTTTTGTTGAAAGCAAGCCGCGACCGCAACGTTGACATATTCATGCTCTCGCAGTGAGAGCATGAGCCATCCACAAACGCTGCCTTGGTGTGATCGCAACTCAGACACACGAGACAACGCCTGTGGCCGTCTGAAGCGGAGAGCACTCTACCGCATCCAGGAACTACAAAGGGGAGGAATGGCATCTTTATAAAGACGCGTCCTGAAAAGGACGTTCATGCCTCTGTGTATTGCTCTTTTAATCACTCTTAAGAATTTAAAACTTTTAAATTTGCGCTGTCGAAGCACCCAGGGACAAACTGCACTGCCGCGCATAGAAGGAGAAAAGCCGCTGACGTGCGCCATAGATCCAACAGCAAGCAAAGCATCAGAGGAACAGGAACTGCTGACACGACCAAGGCTCCGAATAAAATTTCTGAATGAACTCATAGTATTTTCTCGCCTTTATACCTGTATGTCTGGGGGCGGGGTATGCAAATACTGTCTGCCAACTTCTCATTAGCCTTTTTTCATGCATCAGAGGCATATTCGGCGCTCAAGAGAGACCCCTAGTGTCGCTTCTCGACACGACATCGAAGTGAGCGACAGATGGGGAACTATGGAATAATATAAATAGAACTATGGGAATTATGTTGTGACTAAACAAAATCCAAAATAAATAAAAACTGTGTTATATTTTAGCATCTTCAACATATACTCTTTGACATTTTCTCACCAACTTCTTGAGGTATCACCCTGGGATGCTTTTTAAACAGTATTGAAGGAGTTCTCATATATTTATTGGCTGCTTTTCTTTATTATTTCGTCCAAATAATCAATTGCAAAACGTTTTTTATAAAATAATTAATTTTCTTCAAATGTGTCCTGGTGAAGTAAGAAAGTCATACACACCTGGGATATCATGAGGGTGAGTAAATAATGATTTGGGTGAACTATCCCTTTAATTAATATTTTAAGTTTGATTTTGCATTGATTTTTTTTCTTTTACAGCATTAAATAGAGGTGTAATTCAGCATACAGTACTGTAGTCGCAAAATGTATCGATAAATGTATGCGATAAACATGAAACAAAAGATGTAGGCCTGAACAGGAATTTCAGGGCACCTTTTAAGCGATGTTGGTGACACAGTGGCTTCTCAACTCTACTGAGGTGTACTGCATTCTGTTTTTGATTTAAGGTCCTTTCTGTTTGAAAGCATTTGCTGTTTTCTTTGAAACAGACACAGACATGTTGGCCTTCAAGCATGAAGTCATTTACAAACTATATCTTAAGCCAGTCTGACAGCAAAATTAGATTTTTAAAGAAACGTTGCATGGCTGCCTCCCTTCCCATCCTTAAATTATAAGAGATTATAGATAATCTCCTCCATAGAAGCTACACTGTATTTCACAGCGCCAGACTTGCAGGATGGGCCAGAATAAAAATCAGACCATTCAAAGGAGAATGATCTTAAAAGCAAGGCATTCTAATGCAGGTTTCTTTTGATGTCTGAGAATGATTTGAAAGAAATACAAAAAATCAGAGCAGTCCATTTTATGTGTTTATGTAACATGAAATCAGTGTTGTCCATGCAGTCATTGCTTAGCTGCAGTGAATGCACAAAAATTGACATGCTTAATTTTCAAGCCACAACAAGCTTTACATCAAAAAGCAAATTGAAAGATTGAAAAGCATGTTTTCAGCAGGACACATATCAAGACTTTATCAGCTTTCAGACTGATTGAGACAGATTGTGTACTCAATATGTTCTTTTTAAATTAATGAGTGATCCGATACCCTTAAGGCTTTTTTTTTTTTTGTTCAAAGCATCTGTCCTTGTAAGTTATTTTCCTTGTTTTAAGAAAACCTCTCCAGTCCACACTGTAATCATGAACAGCTAAACCAGATGGAAGGATGCCAGCTACTGTATGTGTTACAAACGGCAACACTGGTGATTTAGTTAAAGAGGCATGCAAAGGAGGAGAGACAAGATGGTTATAATAATCCTCTTTTCTTTGTGATTGGAAGAGTTTTTGCTGGTAAATTTCATAAACCTGCTTGTGTCTGAAAATGGATGAATGGATGGATGGCATTAATCTGCATTAATTGATCATAAAGTGATCTCATCTTTATCAAAGTCACAAGTACAGGCAAACAACTTGCTTAAGCTAACAACACAAACAATTACAATCTTTCATGTCTTAATTGAACACATCCTACTAAATATTCACTGTGCTGTGGAAACAGGAAGTGAACCTTGGATTTAATAACTTGTCGATCCTCCATAGGAAGCAATAACCACAATGTTCAGAAGGAATTTTGGACCATTCTTCCTTTCAGAAATGCTTCAGCTCAGCCATATTCTTATGATGTCTGGGAGAGGCATTTCTAGGGTCAGTGGATATTCAGTGATCAGCCCAGGCCTCTGTGGAGATGATGTGGACAAACTCACTTTTGTCTCAGATATGCTGTTTAAGATTAGAAAACTGCGTGCTTTTAATACTATGTATTTTAAAACGTGGTTTAAAAAAACACTATGATGTCCCTTTTGCCATTCTGTAGTTCATCTCATACATCTGTTTACAACTGACAGTTTTATAGCTTATTATTAAATTGCCTGGTGTTTTAAACTAAGTTTAGAAGATAACAGGCTACATCTATGTTAACATATGTCCTTATAAGAAAGTATATTTGCAAGATTTTGCAATGTTTATGAGGTTCATGGCAACATGTCTTCATAAAAGAGTTTAGCAAAGCACAAAATGTCCTGGCTCATGACTTGTTTGCAAATTCCCTGAGCACATCTGTATTATTCTTTGCTTTAAGGGGCATATATCTAAATATTTTAAACTGACCATAGTAATATTGATAGTATAACAGCCAACTAACCAGAGTAATATTGATGATAATGTAATTGGAGCCAGCTGGTAGATAGCTGTGCAGTGTGTAAACCTCAATCTCCTGATGTCAAGAGGTGCACTAGCCTTTAGCCTCCTTGTTAGCGCACCCACCTTCCACGCCTGAGATGGTGGTTTGAGTTCTGTTTGGAGCGGGGCGACCAGGTCCGGTTACAATAACAGCTTATCAACATCAAATTAAAGTTGAAAAAGAGCATGGCACTCAATTTCCAATACAAAATTATTTTATTTTATTAGGCAACAAAACATGAAAAAGTCAACGCATATTGAAAGACTAGCAGTCTTCGTCAGGGCACGACATCTTAAATTGTCAGTTAAATCATCTACTTTAACAGAAGACATAAAAAAACTAAATAAATATATGTGAGGGACTCCACAAACAGAAGGGAAGGAGGACGCAGGGAAGCAGTTTTTTCCAGACTCAGGTAAGGCTTTCGGCCACTTCAATGCTTTCACTCAAGGCACTCAAACTAATTAGCTTCACGAACATAAACACATTAGCTTCACAAATATAAACAAATCAGCTTCCAAGAGAGCTGTAGGTTTCCTTGTGCCGGACTCAATGCCTCTATGCTGTTGACTTGGCCATTTATATACCACTCTCCCCATGCTCACTGGAATTAGAGACAGGTGTTAGACATAATCTAGCTTAGGTGTAAGCGCCCTTTCCACTTTCTCTCTCCGGAGGGATGCTTGACCATGCCCCCACTGCAACATATCCCATTCGGCCTGTCTACCACTCCCCCTCCATTTCTGGAAAGGAAGTCAGCAACAGCCATCTGTGCCCCCAGTCTTTGTACCATCTTTAATTTAAAGGGCTGAAGAGCAAGATACTACAGGGTGATCCACGAGTTGGTATCCTTCATGCGGTGGAGCCATTGGTGTGGGGTGTGATCTGAGCAGAGGTTGAAGGCCTGCCCCAGCAGGTAGTAATGGAGAGTGAGGACAACCCACTTGATAGCCAGACACACTTTTTCCATGGTGCTGTACTTTGTTTACCTCAAGGAGAGCTTGCGGCTGATGTACAGCACCGGAAGCTCCTCCCCCTCCACCACCTGCAAGACTACAGCCCCCAGCCCTCTGTCTGATGTGTCCGTCTGCAATAGGAAAGGGAAAGAGATATTCGGTGCATGTAAAAATGACCCCCGGCAATGTGCGGCTTTGATCTGCATTGATGCCTGTTGGCACGGCTCAATCCACTGGACCGGGTCTGGAGCCCCCTTTTTTGTGAGATCAGTCAGCAGGCTGGTGGCGTCCGAATAATTAGGCACAAACCTCCTGTAATGGCCAGCCAGCCCCAGGAACTGTCTCACCCCTTTTTGGTCTTGGGTCTCGCAGCAGTCTTGTCAATTTGGGGATGCACCTGACCGCGGCCCAAGTGGTACCCCAGACACCATACCTCCACCTGCCCAACCACGCACTTCTTGGGGTTTGCCGTGAGTCCCACCCGTCGCAGCGACCTGAGAACCGCCCTCAGATTCTGCATATGCCACTGCTAATCATTACTATAAATGATGATGTCATCTAAATGGAAGCAGCGTAAGCCGCATGCAGTCTGAGGATTTGGTATATGAGGCACTGAATCGTGGCAGGAGCCCCAAACAAACCAAACAGAAGTGTCACAAATTGGTGTAATCCAAACAGTGTGGAGAAGGCTGTTTTTTCAAGGGAAATTGGTGTCAAGTGGATCTGCCAATAACTCTCTTTCAAATCCATTGTCGAATAAAATCTGATCAAGCAACTCATCAATGTGAGGTATTGGGTATGTGTCAAATTTATACATCGCATTGACTTTTCTATAATCCACACAGAACCGTACAGACCCGTTGCTTTAGGAAATAGAACAACCGGGCGTTGGGATTCCTCTATTACCCCCTTATCGAGCATTGCATCCAATTCTTCCCAAACTATTTTAATTTTGTGCTCGGGCAAATGGTAGGGATTTCTACGTACCACCACTCCCGGCTCGGTCTTGATGTGGTGCTGGATGGACCTGGTAGAGGGGAGAACATGTCTGCAAATTCCTCTTGCAACTTGGCAACCTCTGTGACTTGATAGGGTGAGAGGTGGTCTCTGCAAGTGACCTGGGTGATATGATTAGGTTTTGTATTCACCTCTGGCCTGAACTCCGCCCTTTCCGGAACAACTGCAGCCAACGTCCAACCTCCCTCCACAATTTTAGGAGGTTAATGTGAATTATTTGATGGGCACTACCTCAATCAGTTCACTTTACCTCATAATCGAGATCCCCCACTTATCGTGTTACCTCAAATGGTCCTTGCCACTTGGCGATTAATTTGGAGCTTGATGTGGGGGGTCAAGTCAAGTCAATTTTATTTTGTAGCACCTTTGTATAGCACCTTTCACATACACACATCGTTTCAAAGCAGCCTTACAGAAGATCAGGCATTAACAGACTATTAAACAATAATGTCTATAATATTGATGAATCATCATTGTGTAATGATTGTTAATCGTGTTTAAAAATAAGTAATTAAATAATAATTGTATTAATAACTCCAGTGAGCAAGCTGAAAGCGACTGTGGCAAGGAACACAAAACTCCATAAGATTTTGATTAATGGAGAAAAATAACCTTTGGAGAAACCAGAGTCACTGTGGGGGCCAGTTCCCCTCTGATTAACATCATGAATATAATGTAAATATTACTTATGTATAGTTAAAGTCATAGTTTAAAATGATTAAGCTAAGTAACTGTTAAGGGTCAGTGTTTAAACATTGATTTTGTTTGAACTGTAAGATTAATGACCAATGTCTTTGAAGTCCATCCTGGATTAACTGCAGAAGTTCACATAGATGCAATTGTCCTTGTTATTTGGCTGATGAAGGCTTTTGTTGGCAATTGTTAGTCTATGCATTTCATTTCAAGATCGTAGTCTATCAATACACTGAGGTGATGCAGGCAGAGATCAGGGTTATTTCGGTGAGGTTTGGTGTGGTTCATCCTATATCCAAGGATTAGACAATGGCATATGAAGTATTCCATGTCTTATGGTTGGAGTTGGCATCTTTTCAGCCTCTGAAGTCCATCATAATACACTGAAGTGATGTTTGGCTGGCACCGGCTGCATTTAGTCATCATCATTCAGCGACACGTAGCAGTGGAATCCAACACGAAGCAGGAATGGTGCTGGATCCAGCCGGTTCTGGTGACCTCAGGAGTCCCGAGGTTGAGACATGGAAACAAATAAAATAATATTAGCATAGATGTTGTTCAATTTATTGCAGAGTTATAAATCATGATCAATGTTTCTGGCTTCTGGTTCCGGCAGACCCAACTAAAGCAGCCTAATTGTGGGATTGGAGGATAAATTAGCTGTATGCCTGGCTTAATAGATGAGTCTTTAGGCTATACTTAAACTGAGGGAGTGTGTCTGCATCTCAAACAGTATTAGGGAGACTATTGCATAGTTTAGGAGCCAAATATGAAAAGGATCTACCTCCTTTTGTGGATTTTGATATTCTAGGAACTATTAACAGGCCAGAATTTTGTGATTGTAATGAATGTGATGGAATATAGCATGGCAGAAGGTCACTTAAGTACTGCGGAGACAGACCATTAAAAGCTTTGTACGTAGTTAACAGAATTTTTAAATTAATACAGAATTTAACAGGTAGCCAATGTAACGATGATACAATGGGGCTAATATGATCATATTTCTTGGTTCTCATTAGCACTCTGGCTGCTGCATTTTGAACCATTTTTATTGATTTTGCTGGACATCTTTATTTATTGATCTTGCTAGACATCCTCCCAGTAATGAAATACAATAATCTAGTCTTGAGGTCATGGATTAATTAGTTTTTCAGCATCAGCAACAGAGAGCATGTGCTTTAATTTAGCAATATTTCTTAGGTGGAAGAATGCTGTTCTACAAACATTGGTAATTTGATTTTCAAAGGACAGATTGGTATCAAATATAACACCTAAGTTCTTCGCTGTTGAAGATGATGTAACAGTACATCCATCAAGAGTCAAATTATATTGTAGTGGCTTATTTTTAGTGTTTTTTTTCTGACTGCAAAGCGATCAGTTGATAAGAGCAAGTCATTTGTAACTCTGATAAGTGCAGTCTCTGTACTGTAATGAGGCCTATCCTGATCCTGACTGAAATTCTTCATATATACTATTTCTCTGAACAAATGAACATATACCTTTTCTAGTATTTTTGGCATAAACGAGAGATTTGAAATCGGTCTATAATAAGCCAGTTCTCCAGGATCAAGTTGTGGCTTTGTAATAAGCGGTTTGATAACTGCCATTTTAAAGTTTCTTGGGACATGTCCTAAGCATAGGGAGGAGTTAATAATATTAAGAAGAGGTTCTGAAATTACAGGAGATACATCTTTTAAAAGCTTAGTTGGTATAGGATCTAACAAACATGTGGCTTTTGATGTTTCGATAAGTTTTGTTAGCTCTTCATGACCTATGACAGAGAAGGATTGAAGTTGCACGTGAGGAACATTATTAGACACTGTTTTCTGAGGTGCTATGACAGATGATTGCATAATTCCATTTTATTTCTGATTATTTCAATTTTATCTGTAAAGAAATTCATGAAGTCATTACTCTTGTGGTGCAACGTAATATCTGGTTCTGTTGAGGCTTTATTCCTAACCAATTTAGCCACAGTACTGAATAAACATCTAGGATTGTTGTGGTTATTTTCTATGAGTTTACTAAAATATGCTGACCTGGCAGCTTTTAGTGCCTGTCTGTATCTACAGACACTATCTTTCCATGCACCATGAAATACTTCTAATTTTGTATTTTTCCACATGCGCTCCGAGCTGCTCTCTTGAGAGCATGAGTGTGATCATTGTACCATGGTGCAGGGCTTATTTCTTTAATTTTCTTTAATCAAAGTGGGGGGACAATATCAAGAGTGCTAGAGAAGACTGCATTTATATTTTTTGTTATTTCATCAAGTTCTTCTGGGCTTTGGGGTTTATTGAGTGTATGAGATAGATCTGGAATATTATTAGTGAAGCTATCTTTAGTGGTCGAAAGAATAGTTCTACCTGAATGATAGCGTGGTGTAGATTGAGTAACATTAGCTGATTGCAGCATACAAGAGATGAGGTAATGATCGGAGATGTCATCGCTCTGCTTCAGAATTTCTATATTATCAACATCAACTCCATATGACAGAATTAAATCTAGCATATGATTATGGTGGTGAGATGGTCCTGTTACATTTTGTCTGACTCCAAGAGAGTTGAGAATATCGATAAATGCTAATCCCAATCTATCATTTTCATTATCTATGTGAATGTTGAAGTCACCAACAATTAAAGCTCTATCTACAGTAACTACAAGATCTGATAAAAAAATTTGCAAATTCACCAAGGAAATCAGAATAAGGCCTGGGTGATCTATACATTGTAGCAAGGACAAAAGATGACAGAGATTTTTTATTTATATCTGACGGTGTCACATTAAGCTTTATTAGTTCAAAAGACTTACATTATATCCTGTCCTCAAAGTAACACCAAAAACTTCACTGTAAACTGTAGCAACACCTCCTCCTTGACCCTTCAGATGAGGCTCATGTTTATAACAATAACCTGGGGGAGTAGATTCATTTAAACTAATATATTCACCCGGTTTAAGCCAGAGTAATTCCCACAGCTGAGTTCCCCTGTTAAACAGTCGGCTCTGTCGTTCATGAGCTTGGAGCAAATTCTCCTGTGTTAGTTGCCCCAAGGTGTGGAGTTTTTCTCTAAGATCTAGAACGTATTGAATGTCATTCTTAACGGCTGAAGGTTCCTCTTCCCAAGCTTCGTGTATGACATCTAGCACGCCGTGGGGGCGCCACCCATAGAGGAGCTCGAATGGGGAAAGCCCAGTGGAGGCTTGCGGGACCTCTCGTACTGCAAATAACAGGGGATTGAGTGATTTGTCCCAGTTTCTAGCATCCTTGTGCATGAACTTACAAATCACGTTCTTGAGGGTTTTATTAAATCACTCCACTAAGCCATCTGATTGTGGATTGTAAAAGCTGGGGCGAATTGACTTAATGCTCAATAATTTGTAAAGCATGACATAAAGGTTGTACCTGTTAGGAACCAATTAGGCTCTACACCTCACACCACACAACGATCACTCTCTCCGGAGTTCTAATCACTTGCACCTGTTCCAAATCAGCAGTCAGCTCCATATAAACACCCAGTTCACAATCAGTCTTTGTCAAGTCTCCAACAGGAACAGACGCTTCCCATTGTCTCAAGAAGTCTCTTACTCATCCTGTACCAGTCAAGTAACGTATACTCACCTGAAATATACTAACCTCTGTGTCCATGTTCTGATGTTCCCAGAATCTGCTTCTGAATCCAAGTTTCCTGGTTCCTTGTGTTCCTCCTGAGTCACGCTTGCTGGTGGAAGTATCTGAAAGAGAAAAGACAAGTATCACTGAACTGTGTGAGTTTGACATTGGATAAACGGAAGAGGATCTGCTTACCTGGAATCCTTCCTGCAAAGTAATCCTCATCGAATTCACCTCTGAACTTTGAAAGAACTCACCATTGTACTTGATGCACTTAAATAAAGCTTTGTGTTTATTCACTTACCTCTGTCTCCGAGCCTGTACCCTGACAGTACCCTGATTAGTGAGGATTTGTTTCGGAATCCCCATGTGGTAGATTATTTTGAAGAGTGCTTCTGCAACACTATGTGCCGAGATGCTGCATAGAGGCACTGCTTCCGGATATCACGTTGCATAGTCCACTTGGACTAATACAAAGCGATGTCCACATGCTGACGGCTCTAATGGCCCGATGAGGTCCATGCCAGTTCTCTCGAAGGGGACCTCGATCAGTGGAAGGGGCGCAATGGCGCTTTTGGGGTGGCCGATGGATTCACCAGCTAAAATTCATGTCATGCCGCACATTACCTGCAATTATCGCCATCAATGCCCTGCCAATAAAAACGGGATATTAGTTGGTTCAGTGTTTTCCTTTCCGCTAAGTGACCTGCCATCGGATTATAATGAGCCGCCTGGAACACAATTTCCGGGGGGCTCCGTGATATTAAGAGCTGGGTTGTATCGCTTTGTTTGAGCATCCTGCATTACACTATACAACTGCTCGTTTATAACTGCAAAATAGGGATATGAAAGTTTGGCATTCGGCCGGAGCTGCTAACCATCGATCACTTTCACTTGGTTGAAGGAATGCTTGAGGGTTTGGTCTCGCGACTGCTCCAATGGGAAATCCCTCGAGGATGGGAGGGGCCGCAGCCTCTACCCCCATCACGTCATCCTGTCGTGGAGCTGACAAAGACGGCCCTGGTTCCGCCTCCCCTGCCAGAATATCACACATTTCACATCTTGTCGCTTTTGTGCAGTACATATTCCCTTTAATACATTTCTAAATTCAGGGCAATTAGTACCCAGAATTAGCGGATGGGTGAGGTGGGAACTAACCGCGGCCTCCATTCCATGTTTTGTTCCCCAGAATTTAATCACAAGTGTTACCACAGGGTATTTGTGAATATCCCCATGCACACACTTCACCCTCACCGTTAGCTGTGCCCAAAGCCTTGTGTTGAACCAAGCATTGGTGGATAGTTCTTTGATTACAACCCGTGTCCACCAATGCTTGGTTTGTACCCCCCTTGACACTCTCTGGTATCTGGTATGCTCCGGCCTGGTCGGGGGCAGCCTGCAGTGTTTGGCAGTGGTGCCACGCCCGCACCTGCATCGGTGGACACTTCCACCTGAGTGAGAGAGCGGTGGGGCACTGTAGATTCTGGAGGCAGTGCAAATTCTCACGTGCAGGGAACTGGCCTCCGCGGGGCAGGAACGGGCTCTGGAGCGAGAGCAGTGCAGTGAGAGGGAAGAGGGGAGGGGGAAGAGAACAAGGAACACAAAGAGGGAGGGGAGAGAGAGTAGGAGGGCTCTTCCGCCCTTGGGTATGCCGCCATATGGTCCTCCGCCAGTCGGACAGCTTCCTCCAGTGACACCGGACTTCTCCATGGGGAGAAAGCAAACAGGCTTCTGCTCCTCTCCATTTTCATGGATTGATGAGCTGCCGGTACTGCTCTGGACTGTGGCCAACCCGCCGCAGGATGGACTTCTTCAGGTCCTCATAAGCCAGGGGTTTTGCTTCCGGCAGTTGTTGAGTAGCAAGCTGGGCCTCCCCAGACAGCAACAGGAGGAGCCTGGCTGCCCACTGGTCACGCGGCCAGCCCCAGATCTCTGCGGTTCGCTCAAAAAGATTGAGGACGGGTTGTCTTCCACCCCCATCTTTAAGAGCGTGGGTGGGGGCAGGGGGCTGTGGTTGTCTGGGTTGCGGCCGGGGCTCCCTCCTGGCCGCAAAAAAGGGATTTTTGGTGGGACTGGTGTAGGCCGGCGAGGGACTGGAGGATCTCTGCAAACTGTGTATTGCATCCGGATTGCATGCCTGTCCTCTGCTTGAGCTCGTAGCATCTCGAAGAACCGGCGATCTTGGTCTTAGTGAAGCTCAAGCAGGGATTTTTGGTTGGAATGGTGTAGGCCGGCGAGGGACTGGAGGATCTCTGCAAACTGCGAGGACTCCATGGGGTGTACTTCTTCCAATCCCGGGTTTTGGCACCAGTGTGAGGGACTTCACAAACGGAAGGGAAGCACAGGGAAGCAAGTTTTTTCCAGACTCATGTAAGGCTTTTAATCGGCCACGTCAATGCTTTATATCTTCACAAACTCAACAGACTCAGAGGCACGTAGGCACTCAAACTCATTAGCTTTATGAACATGAACACATCGGCTTCCACGAGCGCTGTAGGCTCCCTTGTGCCACACTCTCTATGCCTCTCTGCTGGTGGCATGGCCGTTTATATGCTGCTCTCCCCACACAGGTGTTAGACAAAATCTAGCTCAGGTGTAAGCGCCCTTACCAATTTCTCTCTCTCTGGATGGACGCTCAACCATGCCCCCGCTGTCACAATACAGTTATATTCATTCACGAGCTTTAAGGAAGTTAGCTGTAGTTTATATACTGTATATGCCTTTGGTTTACAGTCTCCAGCCTAAAACTGCTCTGGAACCACATGGTAACCTGCCTAGGCACAAACAGTCTACCTGGCTAAGATGAATCTTCAGGCTGGGGCTGCAGCTGCATGAACCATGAGGAGGTTTTTACTGCTTCATGCTTTTTCAACACAAAATCATGATGCTGCCTACACTGTACTTCACTGTTGAAATTATGTTTTCATGTTGGTATGCGGTGCCCTTTTTATGCCATACATAGTGCTGCATGTTCTTCCCAAACAATTCAACCTTAGTTTAATCTGTCCACAAATTTTTTTTTCCAGTAGCATTGTGGAGTGTCAAGGTGGTATTTGTCAAAACTTAGGCACGCAGCAATGTTTTTTTGGTAGGCAGCAACTTTTTACATGATGCCCTGCCATGGACACAAACCTTGTTGAATGTTTTCCGTATAGTAGACTCTTGAGCAGAGATTTTATCCAGTTCCAATGTTTCCTTCAAGTCTTTAGCTGTCACCCTAGGGTTCTCATTGAGCATTCTTTGGTGTGCCATTTGAGTTATCTTGGCTGAACAGCCACTTCTAGGGAGAGTAGCTACAGTACTAAATCGTCTCCATTTATAGATCATTTGTCTAAATGTGGACGGGTGAATATCCAAGATCTTCAAGATAACTTTGTAATCATTTCCAGCTTTATGCAAAAAAATTATTGATCGTAAGTTTCTGAGATCTCTTTTTGCCAGGTATTGTCCATATCAGCAAATGCTACTTGTGAATAGCAAACTCAAAATATTTGAGTTCTTTTTACAAGTCAAAGTAGCTCTAACCAACATCTCCAATCTTGTTTCATTAATTGGATGGCAGGTTTGCAAACTCCTGACTCTAATTAGCTTTTGTTGACGACTTTAGTCTTAGGGGTCCACATACTTTTTAGAACCTACACTGTGAATATTTGAATATGTACATGAACAATACAATAATTTGTGTGTTGTCAGCTAAAACAGATTGTGTTTTTTCAGTATTTTAACTTGGATTAAGATCAAACCATATTTTAAGACAAATGAACACACAATTGCAGGTAATTCCAAAGGGCTAACATGCTTTTTCTTGCCACTGCATTCTAACTTTATATTAAAGGTGCTGTAAGTTATTGCAAATGTTTTGATAACTTCTGCCAAACTGATTTGCTTGTTTACTGATTAGATATAAAAGCATGGACCAGTCTCCTTTTACTATCCATCAGGTCGTAGGGACATTTTACACATAATATTGCAAAACAATTATTTACAGCACCTTTAACATTATGTAAATAATTGAAGAGGAGTTTTATTATACAAAATCGGTAATGGATGAGATCAGATGGCACTATGTGTAGCACTGATCAACATTGCTCAAAAAACAACAAATGGGTTGTCTGCAATGTTAACCTTGAACCTGGCCATGTTAACATTATGAATAACACTTTATAGTTTAAAAGAAGTTCACAGATATTCATGAATATCAGGTATGTTTAATAATGTAAAACTATTGCCCCATGTTGAACAACTCCAACAAAGCGAGGATGTGAACATAATAGAACCCAGACTGTCACTAACAGAGCTTGTGCTCTAGTGTTAATTTCGTCAGACGAGACGAGACTAAATATGTTCGTCAACGACCTTTTTTTCCATGACTAAGACGAGACGATAACGAGACTGCACCAATGTCCAAAAACGCTGACTAAGACTAAATTAACATGCATTATTGTTGACGAAAAAAGACGAGACTAAAATGTTTTGCATAAAATAAAAACTAAGATAAAATCTCTCTTCATTTTCGTATACAATCGTCTCTACTTTTTCATCATGAGATTGAATATTCAGCTGTTACGCCTTCAAAATATTCCGAATGAGTTCGCGCTGTTGCTCTAGTAACGGTTACAACAGGTCTCATACTCCTGTGGCTGCAACACGAAACTACATGGAGCAAATACACAACAATCATAGACAGTGGCGAACACGCGATGAGCGCCGACGACATGCTAGGTGGAAGGAAGAGGGTCGATATTTGGTCGCATTTTAGGTACAATGATATTGACAAAAAGTCAGAATGTGTCATTATAACTGACAGGAAGCACTGCGGACAAAAAATATCGGGGAAAAACACCACCAACCTTAAGCGACATCTAAAGGCTAACCACCCACACATTCAGGGAAGTTAACTTAAATATACGTCTCATAAGCTAATTTCTGATTTTAGGCATCTACGCTGTAAATTAACCAGTAAGCTATGGTGTTGTGGCACATACATTATGCAGGTTATATATATTTTATGTAACTTATTTGCTTAATAAAGTACTCTTCAGAACAAGTTCATCATTTGTGAATGTGTCTCTTAAATCAGAAAATCAGACATGTTTAACAAAGTGAATTCAACAAATCATTCAACAAGTGTATTTTGTCAGGTAATTATGACATTTAACCAATATTTGAGATGTGTGAAACATTATTTGACTGAAATGGTTATCGCAGAATTAATCTTAGAAATAATTTATTTAAAAAAAGACTAAAATGTTTTGAAACTTGACTAAGATATATTGAGTTTTCTTTTGACTAAAACTAGACTAAAATGACGAGACTTTTAGTTGAATAACACTTGACTAAGATACCTTAAATTCTCTTTTGACTAAAACTAGACTAAAATGATGAGACTTTTAGTCGACTAAAACTTGACTAACAAAAAAAGATATGTGAATGACTAAATATGACTAAAACTAACAAGGACATTTGGCATAAGACTAAGACTAAGACTAAATTAAAAATAGGTGACAAAATTAACACTATTGTGCTCTCCACTGAGCAATTACAGAAGAAAAGAGAAACAGCCAATCCAACATGAATCTGAATAAACTTGACCCATCCCCACAGAGCCTGGAGTCACACCCAGCTTGTAAAAACATTAAAGGTCGTTAACATTAGACAGTCTGAAAGAGCAATCTGTTGGATTGCTTCAGTATGAATGGCTGTGAGGAAGCTTTAACTGTATTAGGTTGAATATAAAGGAAAGTGTAAGCTTATACGTTGCACATTTTATTTATGCTTATTTTGATTAAGTTCTTCCAGTGAGGACTACTCCACATACAAACATGCTTACAAACAGTTATAAGTCATTGTAACCTGTACACCATCTGCAGGTCTTTATCTTTGCAGGCTGAATTGATTCAGCAAGTTGCATCTGTCAGTCTATTGAGGACTCATTGTTGGCTGTGAGCCTGAACCGTTGTCAGAGCTCGTACCGCAGTAGGGTGGTTGAGAGCTGCACTGGACTGCTGTTTGGAAACGGCTTTACAGCTCTCAGGTCTTATGACACCTGTCACTTCGGCACACACAGCAGTGAGTGGGATTAGAGGCGAGGGGAGAAAATTCCTGCTGAGAGAGATGGGGCGGGGGGAGAAAAGAAAGTTCAGAGGAGATGACTTGTCAATCCATCATGTTATCGTCCAAAAACCATGATCTCAAACACAAAATTATTCACAAGCTTTTTGTTAAGTCATACAACTTGTCGTCACCTGCCTCTGATATAAACAATATATCAGACGTTTTATATTTGATTCTGAAGGCACACAAAATGCATCATTAATACTTGTAAATCATCACAAAATTGGCCCATGGTAACCATAGTTTAATTTCCTCTGTAGTAATGTTTTTTTGGGGTGTTTTTATGGTCACCATGTTAAGTTTTGTTAATGGTGTTGCTATGAAAATTGATAATTTATTACATTATTGTCACAAAAACAAGAGTCCAAATGCATTTAGTATTGTTTTATAGTCAAAACAATTGTATTTGCAAAATGGAAAATACCACAGTTAAAATAACTGCTACTTTGGCAGAACCAGTGGCATTTGCAGGCATGTTTGTTGTGTAAAGTGTGTAATTTCTGCACCATGTGGAAAATGGAATTGCAATATGTATGTTTTAGTGGACAAAATGGGTCATAACTAACACTAGCTCAATGTGAGATGTGTTATAGTCTATTTCAAGGCAAGTCATTCTACTCAGCAGCCATCTTGGAAAGCTCAGCTCACACATTAAAAAATCTCAGTTAGGTCCAGCTAATGCACATGCGCATTGATCAAATCAAATCAAAATCAAATCACTTTATTGTCACACTACTGTGTACACGAGTGCAACAGCAGGTGAAATTCTTGTGTGCAGTTCCGAGCAACATTGCAGTAATGACAGTGACGAGACATAAACCACTTTACAATAAACAACATATTTACACAAAACAATTTACATAACAAATGTACACATACCTACACAACAATTTACATATCAAATGTACACAATACACACAATGTAGAATACACATACACTAGATAAGGGTATAAATATATATATACACTAACTGAATTGGGAGCGAGAATATATTGACAGAATGAGGATTAATAAAGTGCAGTGCTGATTGTTGATTGTGAGGGATCAAGTGTTCAAAAGTCTTATTGCTTGTGGGAAGAAGCTGTCATGTATCTAAATGATGTCTGTATCTAAAAGGTGATTGGCTGTTTTACCTGTATAACAGTTTCCTTTTCTTCCTTTTATGCATCCGCCATATTGGGGGTTCCAATTTCTCCCAATAATTTTAACACCAGTGCTCCGTCTTGGGGCTAAATAGTCTCTAAATGCATTCAACAAATTTCATCATTACAGATCAGCAAGTAAATGGAACAATAACAATAATGTTAATATTGTTGTATGACAATAATCATTAATATATTTTACATTATAATAAAAAAATTATTTAAGAATATTTACATTTAATTAATACTGACATTTATTACAACAAAACATAGTTAATATGTATCTTTAACTGTCATACGAACGGCCAGTCAGTAGTTAGACTCATTCTGCATTCCATTTAACTCGGAATGTCTGAATTTCCATCTTTCTGTTAGGAAAAGAGCAATGGAACACCACTTGAAGTCAGACTTACAACTTCATCTCACAAACATGCAGTGCACCTGGCAAAATTTACAGTTAAAGATAACCATTCATTTTTATACAATTAATATCCATCAATGAATGAAGTTCCTGAATTATTTGATATGGTGTTAAAACCATTTAGCAAACGTTTGCTGAGACAGGTGTACAAAACACTGTAAATTATACTGCCTCTATTTAAACTGTTCACCTGTACAAATGCAGCATTGTTTTACAATATGGTTGCTATGAGAAATCTCTGGTAACACCTGCTAAGTTACAATTTTGTTTGTGATTATGACTTCCGAGCATCTGCCAATGTAATGCCTTATAGACAGAGTTCAGAGAAATCAAGAATTAATTTCCCACTTCCGACTTTGAATGGAACGCAGCATAATTTAAAATGACGAACCTAAACAGGTCGCGGTTCATAAGTGGAGTCAGCTGTGAACTCTGCTCTGTGTGATAAACTGAGCAAGTTTGATTCCAACCACTTACTCGTTTAGACTGTTTCATTAATCTTTTTGACTGATTCATTAAAGAGAACCATTTCCAATAGTTTTTTGTCAGCGAATCGGACATTACAGTTTGTGCTATGTTTGTTGTTGCATGCAGCAACCACGCAATGCAACAGCGAGATGTATGGAGAGAATTCCAAACTCGATGGGTTGTTGATAGTATAGTATAGTATAATCAAAGCAAATGTGAGTTGAAAAACACAATTTCATTTTATGGTGCTTCTATGGCACTTCCGGCACACGTGTCGACTCATGTACTCTTCAGGACTCATACTCCGGTCCTTTTTATCGCAAGTGCAAATCTTATCAGTTGTGCTACCACGCAATTTGATTTTAACAACTTAAACAAGCTTGTAAATGTAGTTGGTTATGTAATGCAAACGTTAAAGTTTTTATATGTCATAACAGCATTGTGTGTGGAACAAAGTGAAAAGTAAGTGTTTATGAACTGATAATGTGCCGTTTTACTTGTGCTTTGAGTGAATAGACATTAAAGTAATTGTTTAATTATCTCTAGTTTTCATTCCATCAGGAAATTGCCAAATTACCTACAACAGGCCACATAAAACTGTGCAAAAAATATATACGAGTCATATAAGAATATACGTCACACAGGGTTAATAAATAAAACAAATGCAAACATGTATTTAATGTAACATGATTCTTACAAGGCGACTTAACAAACATCCTCTGTGTGACAAACTTCACAGTCACCAATATAAAAGAGCACATAGGGAACTGGGTTCACAAGCTGAAGGTAAGCTTCCTTTTAATGTCAGCACTTCCACAGTACAGCTTTTGTATCAGTGTTTTAACTATAAATTATTTTCAGTGCACAATCGTGGTCTCTGCCGAACTCTCTCTCCCAACTGGAGGTGCTGACACTCTTTTATGCCACTCTCCCCGTACTCACTGAAATTAGAGACAGGTGTTAGACATAATTTAGCTCAGGTGCAAGCGCCCTTAACGCTTTCTCCCCTCAGACGGGCGCTTGATCACACCCCCGCTGTCACACTCTCATACAATCCCATTCTAGTTAGGAAAAAAGCTACTTTTTACTTTTTTAATACTTAAGTACAATTTAATGTGAATCATTTTTACTTTCACTCAAGTATGTTTTTGACTAGATACTGGGACTTGGAATTGAGTAAAATTTTCACTCAGTATCCATACTTTTACTGAAGTATTATTTCTGAGTACTTTTTACACCCCTAAGGGGCAGTCATACTAGGGTTTGAGCATGCAATTTTCTTTTGCCCAACGCAATGGACGAGGATATGATGTCAGGCGGGAGGACTTTTGGTGTAAGTTAATAATACATTACAAATGAAAAATAATGATATTTTAAATTGTTAAAAAAATATATATATTGTCAACTCACTTTCGTGCAACAACATAACACGCAGCTTTTGAAATATGAGCCAAGTGTTCTTCCTTACAAAAAATCTAGATCACTCAAAAATGAGCTCTGTTGTTAACTCTTCATTATTGCCAAAGGTTTGCTGCAGAATGACCACTACCGGTGAAGAGCTGCAAACTTCTGGCAAACATTTGTGGCAAATAATTTGCATGTGAAAATTTGCAGCAATTTTGCATCAAGATTTTTTATAAGGGGAGAAAAGACCAATGAGAATTGGTGTGTGGAATTTGCATGCCACTCCCCCGGACATACGAGTATAAAAGGAGTGCCGCTTGCAAACACATACTCAGGTTTCGCACTGAGGAGCCGAGCCAAAGACCCGGCCATTTCAGCGGTTGGTTCAGTGTTGTGGCAAGAGGGATACAATGTCTCATTCCCTCCATCAGGGAATGGAGGTTACATCAGTAACCATGACGTTCCCTATCTGTCACTCACTCAACATGTCGATGAGTTGAGAGTAGGGGTCCCAATGGAAAACGGCACAAGATCTGAACTGAGTTACGCAGACTGATGGTGCGAAATGGGCAGAAATCTGAAGTCCAGCCACAGACTTCTCTCTCTTGTTCTCCCTGAAAAAATGAAACAAAATCATTCAGCTGGGGGCCATATAAGTTCCATGTTGTGGGGTGTCCCTCCAAAGAGGAGGACACTGCAGAGAACACACCCTGCCCCGAGAAGGGGGGGGGGGGGGACTCCTAAGTGGAATCGGAGCGGAAGTATGTCATTCTGAGCAGCACCGGGGTAGGTCCTACCCAAGGAGGGGAGGCGTTACTACAGACATGGTGACCAAGGACAGAGGGCCTTCTGTCCAAGGAAGACCAGCGGGGAAACCATTTTGCGGAATATACATCACACAGGGTTACCTAAAGAAACAACCAGCACATGTGGAGCACTTACCTCGGTATGGGGGTCTAAGTGACGCATGTACTGGGGCGGCAGCGAGCCTCTCCAAGGACTCGTTGGCCACTGGGCTAAGGAGGAAGAACATCCAGGGTTAACACTTTTTTGTGAACGCAACTGGGAAAAGAGCCCACATCTTCACCTCAAGGGAGGGGAAAGGCATTATGCGCAAGCGGTACAACTTGTCAGCTGACCCGAACTTACCTGTTTGTCACTTGATAACACACAGGACGATACTGGCTCAACCCTGAAGTTGTAGAACCTCACAAAGGTGTTAGGTGTTGCCCAGCCTGCAGCTCTACAGATGTCTGCTATATAGGCACCGCGGGACAACGCCCAAGAAGCCGCAATGCCCCTGGTAGAAGGGGCTCGAGGCCAGTAGGTGGCGGCACATGCTGGGCTTGGTATGCCACAGTAATGGCATCCATGACCCAGTGAGTGATCCTCTGTTTGGAGACAGCGCTTCCTTTCCGCTGTCCGCCCAAGCAGACAAGAGCTGCTCGGAGCTTCTAAAGCAACAAGCACAAGCCTGCGTGATCAGAACACGGTGTGTGCCGTGGCGCCATGTTTGTCTCTCGACTCAGGTCTGAGACCAGTGCTGAAGTTGTCTCATATGCATCAACCCAAGTGCATGACCATCAGTGAGGATGCCATATGCCCCAGGAGCCTCTGAAAGGATTTCAGTGGGACCGTTATATTCTGTCGGAGTGTACAGAGACAGTTCAGCACTGACTGCGTGTGCTCATTTGTGAGGCGCGCTGTCATTGTGACAGAGTCTAACTCCATACTGAGAAAAGAGATGCTCTGAACTGGGGTGAGCTTGCTCTTTTCACAGTTGACCCAAAGCTCCAGCCAGCTGAGGTGCCTGAGCACCAGGTCCCTGTGCGCACACAACGTGTCCTGCGAGTGAGCTAGAAGTAGCCAGTCGTCGAGATAGTTGAGTGCGGACACCCACTTCCGTTTAAGGGGCAAGGGCTGCCTCTGCGACCTTCATGAAGGCATGAGGTGACAGGGACAAACCGAGAGGGAGGACCTCGTACTGGTATGGAAGTACGCGTCCTTCAGGTCTACTGCCACAAATCAGCCTTAATGCTGGACACTTGCAAAGATGCGTTTTTGCATCAGCATCTTGGACAGGAGTTCTTTGAGCACCTCGGCTTGGTGCACATGCAGGAGAGCCGTGGCATGCAGGGTGGAGGCGGCCTGTCCGGGGCACTGTAGGCTCAGTCGTGAGTGATGTCACAAACCCACAGGCCCTGGATGGGAGACTCGGACTACTTCACCAGTTGGCGGCGCTCTGCGGGCACAGGTGCACCGCGATTGCCTTACCGACCTGGGGAGTCGCTGAGCACCCCCTGGCAGCCCCACCGTCCAGGGTAGTGAAAGAGGATGAGTCTGCGAACCGGGTCCGGGAAGTAAAAGGTGCTCATAATGTACTTCCAGGAAGAAAGGTACAAGGGAGGGCCACGGCGGGAAGTGGGGAAGTGGAGAGGTAAAGATCGCAACCAGAAAACACACACAAACAAAAAGGCATCTTGAAAAAGACGCTTTTGTTGCACCACTTTTAGAGGAAAATCTATATATATATATACACACACACATATATATATATAAAAGAAGCTCTGCTCAGCTGTCGAAGTGCCCAGGAGTGTTACTCAACACAATCTGTAATGCACTGAAGATCCAACAGCTTTTCAGAGAGAGAAATTAAATGAACAGCAGGAGGAATTAAAGCTCTGTGAATACGTCCGCTCGGCCCCGAAGAAGAAATCTTTGTGTGTGTGTTTGCAAGCGGCACTCCTTTTATACCCGTAAGTCAGGGGGAGAGGCATGCAAATTCCACAAGCCAATTCTCATTGGTCTTTTCTCAAAGATCAGAGATGTCTGGGCTCCCAAGAGTGACCCCTAGTGTCATCTCATCGACACAACGTCGAGTGAGTGACAGATAGGGATCTTTCTTTCATTATATTTGGCTGCTAAAGAATGATTAAATAAATAGATTAGGCATTTATGGATTTGCTCTTCATTTTGTTGCATCAGTGCCAAAATGCTTCCTGTCTTTGTTCTTTATGACTAAAATCACTTGAACGCACATCCCATCGAATTTACGGTTTCTGACCACATAAGTACAAATTTCCCAGGAGGACTTAAACCATATGAGAATAAGTATCACAATTGCTCTCATAAACCCAATATACTAAGTGTCAGCATAAATATTCCTTACATATTTATATATTGCTTCGTTTGTTTGTGCATTTACTTATTTTATTTTAACAGAAAACTCTCAGTAGTGAGTACACACTTGTACACAAGTACACAACTTGGAATTAATTTGAATGAAAGCCACAGCAATATTTTTTCATGTTATTGTCTCATGCTTTTCCTATTGGCATTATTCTAGTTTACAATTTACCCAGGTGCTGTCTATCTGTTTCCCTAGGCCTGTAATCCAGAAAAAATGGAACACGTCCAATATGGCGGGCACTTAACTGACTAAGCTAGGTGTCATCCTCTGATAAAGATTCCAGGGCTTGTAAAAACAGAAGGCACAGCCCTTCACTTCACCACTGTTGTTCCTGTGATTGTCAGGTTAGTAATAATATCAAATGCTCCTGTGTTTCAACACTTCAACTCAAGACACTAAAAAGCTGTAAAGAATATGACAGCTCATTCTCACAGGTGTCATGCCATTACATGGCGCAGCACGCTCTCCGTGTCGTAGTAAATGGACTCAAATTAGTCTTAATAGCGGCTTGAATTGTGAGGGTATAAGCAATTATGCTGTTGTTTTGTGTGCCATTGAAGTACAGGATATGAGGTAATACAGTGCATGTTTGTGGGATTCCATTGCTTTGTGAAAAACGAGATCCTTCATGGACAGTGGCTCTAAAATTAGAAACTGAAATTAAAAGCCATTTTATTTTAGCTAGACTGTCCTATGATACTGTCTTATATTTTTACTTCTTCCCAAATGTTCCAGAAAGAAAACGAGAGAAAAATAAAATGCCTGAGTTGAAATGACTGACAGTCTGCCAGTACAGTCATGTTTGATGTGTAGAAAAAGCAAGTCGCTCTGTCAGAATCTATGAAGCACACATAGCTGAATTTGGCATACCGCTAACCACACCAGAATCAAGTTCAGCAACACTGCTGGTTTTAACACAGCTTTGTTTGGGTTTTCTCTTCATTTTTTTTTTCTCACCAGCAGTTTTGAGAGCATGTTTTTGTGACCACCAACAGATACTGGTTTTCTAATAAACTAAACATGATTATTGTCATATTGTCATATGTCAGCACATGTCGTATTGCATGCAAAGGTTAATGTGCAATCTAAACGGATTGAATGAGGTGTAAAGTGATCACTGAAAAATATATTCTTGAGGGCTAATGAGTCACATTCATAGTGTCTACACAGCATGTCATCATTGTCTTGATGTTGTACTGTACTGTATGTAAAAAAAAAAAAATGTACATTTGTCTGCCTGGAAGGCTGAGGATGTTGATACATTAACTATGACAAGCAACACGTTAAGTCTGTACGCAGATTAGAAAGCAATAGAAACCGTATGTCTCGATGAATCTTTGGCACTAGTTCCCTTCTGGAACATGATCAGGGGCCGCTGCCTGCATTAAACATCTCTGTTAGGTGTCATAAAATTCAAACATGTGTCTTTGTTGCAATGATTGGAAGCTACTTTGAAACTGTAGCTTGCCAAGCTACTATCTAATCATAATATACAGTTAAACTAAAGTCAACGTCCATTTTTAGAAAAAGTAGTTACCTACATACAGAAAGGTAGCTAACCACATTAAAGCTATTCGAGAGGGGTTCATATTTCTTTATCTTTTTTAATGTACTGTATATCTCTGAGATAATATAATTTACTTTTACAAAATAATCAAGATCTCAGTTAGGGTAACAGCATTAAAATTTAATAGATTAATTTACTCATCATCCTTTTTAACTAAATTGATATAACTATATGTAAAACTAGATTTACATTTACATTTATTTATTTAGCACACACTTTATCCAAAGCGACTTACAAATGAGGAGAACAACAGAAGCGATTCATCCAACAAAAGGGGCAACAGTAGGTGCTGTAATACAAGTCTCATATAGCCTAGAGCAGTACACATAGCAAGGAAAGGTTTATTGTTGTTGTTGTTTTAAAGAACATGAAGGTAGATATGTCCTTTTGCGACCCTGCGTCCTTCTGCGTGAACTTTGTATTTAGTCTTTGCTATAATCAACGCATAATTTAAATTAATTTAAACCAATTGTTCTCAGTTCAGAAGACTGAAGTTGATGTACAGAGTCATGTGACAAAACAACATAGCGCCGATTACAGTAGAGTTTGTCTTTGGGAGGAACGCCAACTAAACTACATCTGATAAGAAACTTAATTAAGTTTTTACATTGAAACCTGTTTGAATCAAAATATTAGAGTCTCTAGTTTCGTTCGATATGCCTTTTTAGCTGTTTATCGCAAAACGGCAATCTGTTAAACACAATGACCACTATAGTGGATATGATTGCAAGTTTTTAATTCGAATCCTATATTTACAGTGCATTTTCACAACGAGAATTGTATTTTCTTTTAGAGACTTTATATGGATATAATATATCTTATGAATATAAGATGAATTTCAAACTGTTCTGAGACCAGTGCAGACATACAGCACACTGCAGGTTAAGACATTCAATAAATAGGGAGCAATGGAGAATCCAATATCCTTTTCAGCTAAGTGCACTCATTCCTAAAATCTGACCATAAGTTCAGTTTCAGGCTGCAGATGATGTTTGGACCACTCAACATGTTTCGCAGACATAGTAATCAGAACATAGATTCAGAGTTTATATTGTATAATTTTATTTTAACATGGATGGCAGTGATTTGATGATGCTTGCCATTACTTGGAATCAGAATCGTTTATGCTCATTTCTGATTGGTAAAATGCTTCAGCACTGGCTATCACTTGTTTGGCAGTGCAAAGAGAGAACACTGAGACTTTGTTGCACACACGCGTACAATTTATAGCCTTTTGGGGGGGTTTTAACAAATGAAACTCTTATAGAGCAGTAGTGTTTTAACACACTGAATATTTCAAGCTGATGAGTAATTGATTACTCTATTACTCATATACCTCCCTAATAGGCATTGTGCTAACTGAAGAGCCTTGTGTGTGTTGCTTATTTCTAAATAAAAGTGTGTTTTTGGGCTCTCGAAAATTTATATTTTGACATTGTTGTTTTTATGTGAATAAATGAAGGTACTTTTCGAGTTTCAAAATTTTTCATACATACTAGCCAACATACTAGCTTCCTACCAGGTGACCCATATTATATTTTTGACAATTGAAAATGAGTAAAATATAACAGCTTGTGGATGGAGCCACATATCTCTGTGACTTAAACATATAGGGCCTTTAAAATAAAGATACAATTCTGAACTAGAATCTAAAATAATTTTAAGATATCTTTAATACCTCCGGAGAAATAGGCTTTCCAAGTGTCTCAAGGTTTTTTTGTTTTTTTTGGACTCACACCAATGGCATATAATGCAACAGGGGGCATATAATGTAACAATATTTACTGAGTCATGCATTATTTTTTAGAGGGAGCTCAAAATAACAAAACTACTGTAACAAAAACATGGCAAAAAATACCCTTTTAAAAGTGGCAGTGTCATTATCCATGGCATTTATTATTTTGGCTTTCGTCATCATTTATGTATTCCTTTCACCAGTAATGTAATGAACAGAAACAATTTTGAGCTGGGGACCTCTTGTTAAGTTGTCATGGAATGACCCAAATGTAGTTTTGTATTATTGCTACTTTTACAGTAGTTAGTTTTTCCATAACACTTGCTCTCTACCTTGCTCTCTACCCTGACAAAACAAGGCACCCACACAAGACAAATCATCACCTCGCCATTTTGTGCTACTTGCAACACTATTGTGCAAGCACCCAGGCTCAAATATAAAGCATTGTACTCTGCGAAAAGGGATCTGAGCCATAATGACCCATGAGAATGTCTGATTTTGCATTGCTGTGCAGGAATGAGTGGGAGTCTGGCATAGCGGCTGGCATCCAGTGCCACTCATTTGTGGGTCACCACCTGGTCAGCCAAACCGCCTGCCTCAACTGCCTTCTCTTCCACATCCAGTTCTTGCTTTATTTGCTCGGTAAATGCTATAAAGGTTTTTTTCCCCCCTAGTTTCCTCTAAGGGGGGAATAAAGACTCTTTCTTCCAGGGCACTGTTGGTTTGGCAGGGGGCAGTCAGGTTGGAGTCCAGGGTCAAAGAAAACTTTGTGTCCGTAGCAATGGCTATGAGCTCATGCTAGCTGAGAGGCCAGAGCCCCAAGCTTGTCTCAAACATGTGTGTGTGTATGTGTGTGTGTGCACTGGGTCATTACTATAGCAGCTGCTCTCTCTCATATCTTTCCTAATGGAGGGATTCATTTCATTGTGACCTCATCAGCTTTACTCTGTAGCCATCCTCTCAGCTCAAGAGCTACTTTACCCCTCTGACTGTTTTCTTTATCTTCTCACTCTCTTTCAATTCCTAGTTCTTGCATGTTTACCTTTCTTGTGTTTTACAGTTGGCGGGCCAAATCTGTGACGACCTGCTGTGCTAATATTGATATTTCAGAGTCATTAGAGTGTAAAATGTGTATGGCAGTGAAGCTGATCAACAAACTTAGTGAAATATGCAGAACATTTTTACAACAGACCCCATAGTCAACATCTCAAAAAAAAAAAAAAAAAAAAAATATATATATATATGTGTGTGTGTGTGTGTGTGTGTGTGTTTTTTTGGTTTTTTGTTTTGGTTTTTCATTTGGATAGACATTGGATATGTGTCTACAAATCTTGAACAACTCTTTACATATAAATAGCTATGAATACTAATGAAATCATTTTTATTATTTAGGAAGACTCTACATATTTGCCAAAATAACATGGCCACTTCAGTTATTTTTACTGTAGTGAAATCATTGTAAATTTCTTAAAGGGAACATTGTTACTGTATAAACCGGATGTTGTGATCATACAGCACTTCCTTGTGATTTTTCTATGGATAGGCCTATTACCAAAAAGCTATCTTCCTCTTTCACAGCCACTCATGTTCACCTTCCTCATCATTACCCTGGTGCCTCCCTACAGATGTGATGAATAGAATCAATACTGTTCTGGTTAACCTCCAATGATTCGTCATCATAATTTTTCAGCAGGAGCCTTTTGCAGCACTGATGGAGAGCTACGCTAGCTATTTTTGGGCACAGCAGGGCTGTAGTGAGCCTTTCAATAAGCTCATTGCTAATGTTGAATCTCTGGCAGTGTCAGTGAGTGAGGAATCACCCTTCCATCACACTCCCTTGTGGTTAATATGGTCAGATGCTCTGCATCTGTGATCAGTCATCTCTCTGGTTAGCCACAGAGCACGGGAGGCCCTGTTGCTTTAATCTGAGGAGAAGCCTTACAGAAATGGATATTCTATTGGTGAGTAGAGAGAGAGAGCGAAAAAGAGGGAGAGAGAGTGAGGAGATGAGAAAAAGAGAAAAAATTAAATGAGGAAAAAGAAAGATGCAGAAAAAATAAAAAGATATAGAGGACAAGAAAAGGTCTTATGAATCTCTTGAAAATTGCATGATATTTTTCAAAACCGACATCAAGTGGTTCAACACAAGTATTGTAGCAGTTCCAAGTTGAATGTCCACTGTATGGTGCTAAAACTGAGTTAAATATTCTCCCAAAAAGATGACGTTTTTAAGGTTTGAAATCTACAAAACCTGCCTCCCTACCTTAAACATTAGGCCTAAACCTAAACGAAAGTGTGATCAAAGAAAATGTGAGATGAAAATTGTATTTGCTGAAGCAACCACGTAACTGGGATGGTGCTTCTATGACACTTTCGACTTGTGTATTAATATGTGTGCTCTTCTGGACTTGTACACGGTCCTTAATCATGCTTGAATAAGCTTTTAAAAGTAGCTGGTTATGTAATGGAAATATTAAAATGTATTGCCTATAATGCAACCTAGTCTCATAGAATGGATGTTACTATAACAAAATTGACTTTTACGTGACGAATTCAATGTTTTGTTGCAGTTTCTTGGTGAAATACTGCGTTGTATTCACTTTCACACAAATAACGTGTGCAATGGCCGATTATGACTTCATAAACTTTGCTTTACTCACACACTGCTTTGTTATGAAATCGAAACACTTTTTTTTTTTTGAAAAATTAAAAATTGTAATACTTGTATTACAGACTCACCTATACACACTTATTCCAATGTGATTATCTTCTGCATTAGCTCACCTCATAGAGTGTTGAACATTGGACTCTGAAGTACGCAGTTCGAGACTAGTCAAGCACACAAGCCGACACTTGAGACAAGAGTGTCACAGAAGCATCACGACATGATGTGTTTGCTTCAAAAAATTTGCTTTTCATTTCTCATTTTGTTTTTGGACATTTCCGGTCAGGTTTAGGCACTGGTTAAGGGAAATTATGTCTGTTTTGTGTTTCTGCTCATTTGATTTTAGATCACTATTGGTTAGTTTTAAGTTAAAGTTTTAGGTTAAGGAGGAACGTTTTACTCATTAAAACATCCAGTTAATTTTCACCTTAAAAATCTTGTCTGATTATGATACCATTTCACTTGCTTTTGGCATTTAACTGGAAAACTGCAGCCAAACATGTAATAAAGCACATCATTTTGTTTTGCTATGGCACTGTTGCCCCAGTCACATAATATTCATGAGAACAGGCTGAACAATGTGCTATGGTAAATGTATTATGATGTTGTAAGATAGCATTGTGTGAGAAACAAAAAGTAAGTGTTTATGAACTGGTAATCTGCCTACTGAAAATGTACTCATGATTTGTGTGTGAATAAAAGCCATTGTAGATGTAGCACCTGTTTATTTTACCCAGGAAAGTGCACAAAATATTCTAAGAGCCACGAATAATTCATTTTGTCAAAATGTAGGTATAGTAACGTGATTATATGAGACCATTTTGGAAAAAGATTATGGAGAATTAGAAAGGAAATATGAAGGCTAAAATGCTAGCCGGTTTGTTGCTGCTCCAGCTGTAACCAGCTTGACCAGGATGGTTTAACAGCCTTTTAATGCCCAACAAGCCGGAAGTTCACTACGTAAACCATCTTATACCACCTAATCACTTGCTTGAACCAGATGGAGACCATGCAAAACCAGCTTGCAGCCTAATTTAGTTTTAGCTGGATTTTTCAGTGTGGTACACATGCAAGAGGTAGTTTATTGCAGTAAACTCCAGTGAGTAAAACAAGACAGTGAGGGTTATTAAAAGACTAGAACACAGACATATATCGTGTTGAAGTACTACGGGTAAAAGCAGGGCCTCCCGGTGTGGTATGGCGGATGAATCTGAATACTTCTCACTGATGCAGGTCCAGAGTGTCCCAGGCTGAAAATATAAACATGGCTGCAAAACATTTGGTCTCCGGGCAACAGTGCAGCTTATAGTAGTAGAGCAGTTCTACGTGGGACAGTGGCACATGACTGGATTCATAGATTTGGTTTCAATGTCTCAGAGGAGAAGAGAATGAGAGCCAGGACTAGACACATCTGTCCCAGAATGTCAAGGCCAGCTCTGAACATAAAACCCACCTCTGCTAATATACAGAATTCTGATTTAAACTGTTACACATTATACATATAATATTTGGGTTGTACTATTATTAAAAATAACAGATTTGTAAATGCATATTGTAACAGCTTGGGAAAGGAGGATGCGGTAACCGGAGTAACAAAACTTTAAACAGAACTGAAAAAACAACATAAAAACACACAGAGCTGCCGTGTCTCTCACTCTCTCTCTCTCTCTCTCTCTCTCTCTCTCGCTCTCTCTCTGATTAACTCACTCAGCGCCATGCGTGTATCCTCACGGCCCGGCCACACCTTCCACCTCGTCACACTCTTCCACCACCGATTCAGGTTCCGCCAGGACGCTATCCAGACTGGCTTACTCCCCCCTGGAGGGGGGCCGAACATGCCCTCCTCCTCGTCACACACACACACGTATATATATATATATATATATATATATATATATATATATATATATATATATATATATATATGCACATTTTTCTGCTTCAGTTGTTGTGGTGATAATTCACATTGTTTCTAGATTATTGTGCAGAGTGATCAGATGCATTTTAAATAATTACAAAAAGCTTCATTGGCCAAAAAAATTTAATTTATCACAAAAACACAAATTTCACTTTTTTGGCCCTGGCACAAAATGACCAGCACCTGGGAAAGTGTGAACGAGTACTAGTCAGGTGAAATCATTCTGATTGGATTATAAGAACTGTTTGGTACATCTGGAAAATCAATAGTCCGGAGAAGAAAAGGTGAACGCTACCATGAGTCCTGTGTCGTGCCAACAGAGAAGCATCATGAGACCATCCATGTGTGGGGTTTCTTTTCATCCAAGGGAGTGGGCTCTCTCACAATTCTGCCCAAAATCACTGCCATGAATAAAGAATGGTATCAAAACATCCTGCACGAGCAACTTCTCCCAACGATCCAGGAGCAATTTGGTGATGATCCGTGCATTTTCCAGCATGATGGACCACCATGTCACAAGGCAAGAGTGATAATGAAGCGGCTCGGAGATCATTACATTGAAATTTTGGATCCGTGTCCAGGCAACTCCCCAGATCTTAATCCCATAGAGAACCTGAGGTCAATCCTCAAAAGGCGAGAGGACTGGCAGAAGCCCACAAATTGTGATCAACTCCGAGCACTAATAAGGCAAAATGGATCGCCATCAGTCCGGATTTGGCACAGAAGCTGATATCCAGCATGCTAGAGCGAATTGCAGAGGTTATGAAGAACAATCGTCAGCACTGTAAATATTGACTCTTTGCATATATTGAATGTTTTTGCCAATCAAAGCCTTTAAAACTTATGAAATGCTTATCATTGTTTTCCAGTATGCCATAGAAACATGTTTAAAAATAATCTTCAAATACTGAAGCAGCAAACTTTGCAAAACACAAAATTTATGTCACTGCCAATACTTTTGGCCACAGCTGTATACCTGTATATACTCTAAATACTTTAGGTCATTGGGCCACCATAACTCGCTCTTAACTAAAATCCCACCTCTGATAATGGACAGAAACAGTGCATTTTTTAAGCCCTCTCTAAAGCTGCCTGTGTGCCAAAAAACATGGATCAGTTCATGGACGATATAGCTCCGAGAGTGGGGAGAGGGGTACCGTGTAATAAGAGCCTAATGTGAACACTCTTGAGAGACTGAACTGGCTGACTTGGGCCATCAACAACACATTTGAAAGGCACCTGTCACAAAGAGGAGCGATGCAGCCTGTTGTCTGTGTTTCCCTAAGGACCCATCTGTCTGACTGACTGACCAGTGAGTCAGAGTCTCATCCATCTCTCTGTGGCTTTATTTAGCCCAGCAAATATATTGGTGATTGTAGAGTTCACGTCCACCTGTGTGGTGATTTAGGAATAAGGATGGTATTGCATAGCTATAACTTAAAGACCTTGTAAAAACTCTCAATGAGCATAGTTTTTTCCTGTGTCTACATATTGAAATGGTAGGAGATATCAAATTATTCAACCTTTTTATTTTTTATTCTGTTTTTTTATTGCCAATAGAGCACAACAGTCAAGTTCCGGATGTAAAAATCCCATTATTTTTCTCTGTAGTTTAAGTGTTTTTTAACGATTACTTATAAACCTCTAAAGACATACCTACCTTGAATTCTAAGGCAGGGTTATTATAGTTTTTGATCTTTAATTTAGTTTTTATATGTATTTTATATTCAATTTGTCATTTAAATTTAGTTTAGTTTTCGTTAGTTTTCTAGTTTGTTTAACTTAGTATTTAGCTAAACACAATTTTAGCTAAAGCTTTGGTATCATTTAAAATGTCTAACGTCATTACACTATCTAGTGGAATTTTCATGTGAAAATGAAGTTAGATTGTTAATGTTTTAAATGATATAATATAGGGTGAAGTTGGGTAAAGCAATGGTAGAGAAAATTGCAGAAATTTCAGGCAAATCATTTTGTGGTGATAAGAGTTGACCTAATGTCTGTAAATGTTACATATGATGATTTATGACGTGAACATGTGTAAGAAAATATAGAAATTATAGATATTTTCTATGAATACATTCTCCTTTGTCCCACTTCACTTCACTTCCCTTAATTTTTTTTTTTTTTTTTTTTTTTTTTTTAACATAAAAAAGTACATAAATTACAAATAAGTTACTACCTGGATTAAACTGCATACAATCTCATTTCCTTGTTCTACAGAGATAAAAAGTTTTGGCCTTTTAGATTCTGGCTTGAAAAGAGGGATGCAGTACTGTTTTTATTGTTTTATCTTCCTAACAAATATGTATCACTCATCTTTATCTGTCAGTATGCTCATTTACTACAATTTTTTAGATATTCTTTTAGAACAGCACAGTCAAGCCTCCTGCAGTGACAGCTATGCCCTCGAACCCTACCTCTCTGCCTTAGCTAAAACCCTCTAATGCCTCCTCCCTTCACCTTTACTTTTTTCCCATGCTGTAGGTCTTCTGTCTCTTGGCTTTGTAATCATGTAATCCAGATGCCACCTGATTACAGTATGCATAGCTGACAGGTGTGAGCCTAGCATACTTGAACATTTGAATGGTGTTCTAACATATGGAGCAGCTTATAAACATATACACTGTACTTTCTTGCAATAACTAAATGAGCCTTAAAAAGTTTAGAAGAGGAATAGCAAGACTTGTTTAGAAATGGAGTGAATTATGAGGGTTGCATATACTGGCTACCTTAAACGTTATGTGAGAGAAATGTATACAGGTGGAAGACATATTCAGATTACACAGTACTTAAAAATTGAATAACGTGTTCAGAGGTCATTCATTGTTCTTCATTGCAGATTTAAGAAATTAAATTGTCTTGATGTAACAGAAAACCATGATTATAGCAGTTTGACTCCAGGTATAAGCTGTACAAAAACTTAGATTTGGACTCACATACAGAAATCTTATATGTCAAAACATGTAATAAAATATTTTAAAAATCAATTATGTTCATAAATATGTTCATGTATGGATTCCCACTGATATTAAAATGTCACATACAGTATATGTACATTGGGAGACCAATTTTGGCATAGCCACAAATTTTGCAGTTTTGGCAACAAAAACAATTAAATGCTTTCACCATTCTTGCCCAGGAAAAAAAAAAAGATAAATCTCATTGAACACACCTAGTAGCGGGCATATTGTCACACTATATGGGGCAGGTTCTCACAATGGAACTTGGCTCTAAACCATTGGCATATGTTTCATGTGAACATTAGGGGTAATGGGGAGAACGTATCCCCACCATCACACTCACCAATATAAAATCTACACATATTTTTAAATCTATGTTTGCATTAAACAGCCTATTATAGGCTTTTCAGCAAAATAAAAACAAATAAACAAATTAAATACAAAACAAAAAAAAAAATGATTATAAATTAAACATTTATTAAAGATTATAGTTTAAAAAGTTATTAAACAACAAAAAAGGAAAAGTTAATATGCAAACATGTAAAAATGTTTTGGCCAATAATTTTATTTTATGACATTTATAACCGAGTACAAGTGGTCGAAATGGGCTTCCTCAGAAGGGTGGTGGGCTTCTCCCTTAGCGATAGATTGAGGAGCTCAGTCATCCATGAGGAGCTCGGAGTAGAGCCGCTGCTCCTTTGCGGGGAAAGGAGTCAGTTGTGGTGGTTTGGGCATCTGGTAAGGATGCCCCCTGGGCGCCTCCCTAGGGAGGTGTTTCAGGCACGTCCAGCTGGGAGGAGGCCTCGAGGAAGACCCAGGACTAGGTGGAGAGATTACATCTCCACACTGGCCTGGGAACGCCTCGGGGTCCCCCAGTCAGAGCTGGTTAATGTGGCTTGGGATAGCGAAGTTTGGGGCCCCCTGCTGGAGCTGCTGCCCCCGCGACCCGACTTCGGATAAGCGGTTGAAGATGGACGGACATTTAAAACACTGACATTACATTTACACATTTAATGAATACAAACACATTTACTGCTCGTGCGTTAAGCGCATGGAAGTATAATTGAGCTTCTCTCATGCACATGACAAGAAGACAACGGACGTCAAGATTTATAGTGCTACGCACTTAAATTTTGCTCTGTTCGTCACCAACAACTGATTGTATTGCTTCAGAAGACATGGATTTAACCAGTGGCTACATTTATATCCTTTTTGGAGCAAGAATGTGTTGGACCCTACTGACTCGCATTGAATGGAAATAAACACATCATATATCCATCTAATCTGTGATTGTGTTCTGCAGATAAAAGAAAGTCATATGAGTTGGAGACAGCATAAGGGGGAGGAAATGATGAGAGAAACAATTTTTAGGTGAACTATTTTTTTTTATATAGAATTCAATTGATGTGCTGTTGCAGGTGTACGGATGTCACACATTTTACAGTGACTTTTTACAGAGCCGTAAAAATCCATTTATAAGCATTGCAATAGTGTGCTAGAATTTAAAATAGAATTGTGTTTTATGAGGTGTTACAGCTAAGCTCTCGGTGCCTATGGGCCAGCCCTGCCCTCTCGGCTCTAGAGCACTAGAGCATAGACTTTGGCTCTTTACCTGTCACTTTGAATGACTCCATAAAAACCAAAAGCCATTTAGAGCACAGAAGCTGGGGTAATTTGTTTTGACATGGCCTAATACCTCTCTTAAACTTGGCCAGGTTTGGGTTCAGCAGCCCTATTCAAGCCAGGCTAGGACAGAGTGGCCCTGTCTGTGCTCTTCTATAAGAGGAATGTTTCTGGCATGTTTCAAAGAGCTCTAGACAGAGATCAAGACAAGTCTGACATCACCCTGGCCTGTCGATCTCCTGTCAGTTTCTTTAAAATGTTACTGTGTTCACTTCCCTGAGGAAAGTTTTATTACTCAGAGGTTGCTCTACAAGAGCTTGAGAGACATTATGGAGTTAAAGGGATACAGGAATACACCCAAATAATGAAATTTCTGTCATCATTTACTCAACCTCAGAATGTTAGCCTTTCATTGCATCTTTTTCCATATAATGAAAGTGAAAGATGATTGAAGCCAACATTCTAACAAACATCTCTTATGTTTCATGGATGAAAGAAGTCACATAGGTGTGGAGCAACATGAGGGCGAGTAAATGATGACAGTATGTATCACATAATTGAGTCTTTTTTTCAGGAGAATAATCTGAGAAAATTTGAGCAAAATGTTTTCTCTATTTAATCTCATTTATAGGAGAGACAATTGAGATATCGAGATGTTTGTGATTTTTGTTTCCCATCGGTTAGGCCTCTCAGGGAGGGAATTGTACAAGTTCTGGTGGCCTCTTGTCCATAAGCCAATGTTCACCGAACATACATTTTCATCGTCAAACAGTACCATAAATAGGTGTAGCTCTTTATGGGAGGATGAAATCACTGTTTGACAGGATGATCTTATAAGGTCTCCTACTCTGCGTGGGAAGAGAAAAGGGTTTAGCAGTTTGAGGCACGTCTTTGTCTACACTGTCAAAGTTTAAAAGAGACGAGGTAAACTCAAGAAACCCTCCAAAATGAGTCATACTAATTGAATAGTACTGGATTAACTCTCTTTCTGTCTCTCCTCCTCTCTCTCAGTTAATATCTGAAAGCCTCATTCAGGTTGCAATGTCACTCCTATCCACAATATTCCTGAGTCCCATGATGCTTTGCGGGTGATGTGGGCGGAAATTCAGTTTAAGCGTAAACAATTCTTATGTTATGCAACTTACATAGCATTTAAAATGACAGAAACTTGAGAACAAGTGATCATAGAATTATAGCAAGACGATATTGTTCTTCCTCACCTGTCTATTAATGATTATGGGTTTGAGGATGATGGCCAAATATTACAAATAGAAGCATTTTAGTTATTTTGTTGAATCTTTATCCATCGACGGAAGAACCTGTGCAGACTAACCTGAAAAGCTATGTAGCCTATTAGCAACTTCAGAGCTGTAAATTTGGACATGTTTTGAGAACTGTAGATAATTGTGTTTATTTTATATTGAGTCTAGTCAGAACCCGAAGAGTTTGCTGTACCAAGATTATATACTTACTGCAGATACAGGGGAGGTCTAAACAGCAGGTTGCTCGTGTATTAAAGGACTCAGGTGAAGATACTGTCATGCTGCCGTTTTTCGGTTAAAATGCAATTATTTTGTGTGAGATGACTGTGTAGTATTCTCAATCTAGCTTTATAACTGTTAGTTTACATACAATATCCGTATCTAAATGCTATAACCTACATGAAATTCTTTAGTGTTGACTGAACAACTGATCCTGTTGATAGATTGAATTTATTGTTCTTGTGTTGGAAATAACAGACCTGCCAACCTGTACGCATTTTGCGTATCAAGTACGCATTTTGACATCAAAGTACGCTGGTATGATCTGCCACTCTAAACTACGCAAAAAGCTGGTGACTCATTTATGTTCAATTGTGCATGTGCAGTACTCAAGTCTAACAGCAAGAGGCAGCAGCATCTATCCTGCTGAAATGCAAAAGAAGAAGAAGAAAAGTTCAACCAATCATAGCAATCTGGGTTCATTCCGCCAACTATCAAGCGGGGATGATTGCCAAATGCATAATATCAATCATATCTAGAGATTGCAACTCTATAGTGACCTCCGTCTGGCTGGTTCCTCAAGTGAGGATGGTGCTTTTAACTCCTTTGCAAAGGTAAACGGGCTGGGGTGGATGTGTAAAGTTGAAATTGTGAACTGATTTAACTTAACGCAGACGTGCCAAACTTGGGAAATATTTTACGTTAATAACTTTAGCCTAACATTACGTCATTTGCAAGCTAGCTTGCTTGTTCACCAGGCATTTAAGCTGGCAATGTAACGTTAAGTTATATGGTCCGTGTGTCACAGATTGTTAAACCTGATTTTCCATAGTACCATATTCATAATTATTATAGGAGCCAAATACGTCACCGTAATGAGAGGAGCAGATCATGTCATGATGAAAAAAACCAAGCGCATGTGCCGCATAAATAACATTACCTAGAAAGTTACTGGGAGGTGTGTGTTTGTTATATTTTTTTATTTTTTATTTGGTATCAAAATCACACAGTAATCATATACAAAATGACAATAACAATAATTGCAAGAAAATCAGTAAAAATAACAATAATATGAATACAATATATTACAAATAAATAAAATAAACAACAAAATAACACAAAAATTAAGAACTACATGGGGGTAGTAAAATTAAAATCATATCTCTAATTACAAAATAAATACAAAAATCCTTAAAAAGGATAATATTTCAAGGCTTTACAACAATCTATAGTCTTTATTGCTTTGGTGTTCCTTGCACCCTCCAATGCTTTAAGACACTGACAAAGCTCAAACTTAAATGAGCAAAACTAGGTGTACTTTTTAACCAACGACATTACCGGGAGGCGTGTGTGTGCCTTGCAGTTAAAATAATTATGATGTCAGATGAGGAGGATACTGACAGGGACAGATAAAGCAACAGACCTAAAAAGAAATGAAAGTTCCTCAGAAGTTCCTCACAAAGAATCAGGAGCAATGGCCGTGCCTACGCCCCCCAAAACTGCCAAATCAAGCATTTTGCACAATGTGCAATTACGATTTTGACATCCAAGGATCTTCAGGTAATAATGTGGCTAAACCTCAAGTTACAAAGTCCTACATTCCTAGATTTTTTTTTAATTGAATAGGCTACATATTTTTCCATTAGGCCTGTTACAACATATGTGTGGCTATATAAGCTGATTCAACTATTTAATTATTAAATAAAATGGAAATCCTGAACAGATACTTGGGTTTTATTCATAATTGACAGTGTTTACAGTGGGTTTTTTTACAAACTCAAGTTTTTGTAAATACTTTAAAATGAAAACATATTACAATATAAAAAAAAATTATTTCCATTTTTATTAAATAATTGAATGCAATTATGGTTATCAGTTTGTATAAGCACACATCATACAATGAAATATTAATCATGAAAAAAATGGTTTTAAGCAGATGCACTGACATTTTTGACTTTCACTGTATATTATAATATAGCCCAGTGCAGTGCAAGTTTGTAAAATATTAAAAGAGTTCTTCTCAAGAATATATTATTGTATTGTTTTCTTCTTAGACTATTTATATGTTCAATAACTTGATGATATGGTGGTGAGTAGGGAAATGACCGTGTGCAAAGCGAAGTGGTGCAAAAGCAGGTGAACTTAGCGCTTAGCACTTTTATGGTACTCAAAATATTTTCCCATGGTTGGCAGGTCTGTATTAGCAGCCACACAATAAACTGTACTGAACAAAAAGTACTACATGCAATAAAAATAATTGGACATATTTTTTTGGACATACATTATAAACGTACACAAAAGTTCAGTGTTCTCTCTAAAGCAACTATAAAACAGTATGTATTTTTAAATGCACTACAAATAATTTTTATTGATACCGAATTAATGTCCACACTGTTTTCCCCATGCACATTCTGCAAAGACACTCAAAATAAAGTGAATTGCAGGCAGGAAAAATGCAGGATAGAGGAAAATCCGTATTTCACTGTAGAATTTATCCATTTAGCATACAGCATGAAAACATTTGAAAACATTGTCACTACTCACAGACAGTTCAGGTAAAACACTATACTCAGTAATAATGCCTTTTCAAAACATGTGAAGCATTACAAAGGCCAATGCTGAATTGAAATGAACAAACTCTCAACATTTCTAATTAACTTTCAGTACATGTACACACACCTGTTAGCACAATAATGCTATCGTTTATTCATTGCACTCAGTTTCTGGACGTCTATCATAGCCGGACCGTAACGGTGGCCAATATAAGTAACCCCCGCTGTTGACTTCTTGCCAATAAAGTGAAAAGTGCACACAAACAAATTATTCCAAGATTTTTTCAAACTGATGTTCCTAATGGCTCCTACACACTACACGACTTTCAAAGACGTTGGATCGTGGTACCATTCATCTGTTTTGTCACTGAAGTCGTCGCGTTTTCAAATTATACGACGAATCCGCGACAGGGGTTCACATTACAAGACATTTCACTATTGACGAATCCCCGACGACTCTGCCTGGACTCCAAATTACATTTCACAACAGAGTACATGCGAGAAGTGATAAGAGATACGAAAACAAATGCATGATCATATGTTATATGATAATATGATGTGTATGTTTTTAATCGCCTCAAGTTATCATATATTTTATTTGGTTAAAATATGAAAAAGTATCTCCAACTGAAAAATCTACCTATTTGCTTACCTGACTGTACAAAAGAATTGGCAATTTCTCTCCAACTCTTTCTCCATCTGGTTGTGGTACAGTTCAGAGGAAACATCAAATAGGCACTGGTGCTCTTGCCAATGTTCCACAAATTTTTCCTCCATTTCTTTAGTCCAATTAGAGTTTCTTGATACTGCAGTCATGCTAGTTGATTTTCTGTTGCAGGTACATCAGGACTTCTCCCACTGAAACTTCCCGTGCCCTGTTTCTTGCTCTCTCATTGGCTGTAGGTCAACGCTGCAGTTGTATTCAGTCCAAAAATATTTCACATTGCGTGATTTGGAGTCTTAGACAGGTCCAGATATTTAACATGCTAGATATCTCGCTGACATCGGCGACGTGTCGGAGATTCTCTCAAATCGCATGTTTGATAGTTAACACATTGCTATTGTTGCTCATGGGAGCGAGCTCCGATTTGCCCATGATTTCAGACTTTTGTCAGCGATCTCCACAAAACTGTCGGCGAACGAATATTGGGCTTAAAATCGTGTAGTGTAAACTCGGCATAAGTCAATCCTTCTGTAGGAAGCCGATGGAAGAAGCAGCATCTGGGACAGGAGTGCAGTGCTTTGCGAGTGGTTTCTGATCATAACATTGCTGTCATAGACAAAAGTTTAAAAAAAAAAGCAAGAATCTAACCGCGTGACATGCAAGCAAATAGTGATGGGCTACACACAAAACACCAACCAAACGCACTTCCGCTAACAAACCGGAAATTCTGCCCACCTAGCAAAATGCTCGCTGAGAATATTGGGAACTTCCGCTCTCGTAAAAGTCCCATTCAATAATCTCTCAATAAATTACACATTAATTCAAAATAAACCCAGTATTGTAATGACAGTAACGCCACACATTGTAAAGAATTAAAAGTAAAAAAAAAATAATTAGAAATTTACATGAGTGAGAGTAAAATGTACCCACTTTTAAACCTACTTTAAAAGTAAATTTTCCCCCCAAAAGTTACTCAAGTAAATGTAATGGAGTAAATGTAACTCACAACTACCCACCTCTGTATATTACATTACAGTAGAGTACATTACATTATATATCTGTCCGATAAGTTATTAAGAGTTATTTTGGAGTGCTAATACTGGAGAAAACGGAAAAAATTCTATTTTTTTATTAAAATTCCCTTATTTGGACAGTAAAATGTGATTGGAATTTGATGTTTAAAATAGTCATGGTTATCTTAAATAGATCAAATAGCCTCAATCAGGTGCTTATGTACTAATTGTGAAAGGTCTAGTATTAATAATTCCTTATATCAATATTTTTATTTATATGTGCATTCAATTAATTTTCAACAGTTCAATAATGAAGAAGCATATCATCTAAATTAGTGCTTTTTATCTCAGATTGTCGTTTCCCAATGTGGAGGTCAGAGCCACTTCTGTGAGACGCATTAGAGATTGAAACTGAACCTGCAGATTTACTCTTTGACTCATGGATATTTTTGGTCTCTCCCATGCACTTAGCACAATTTCAATCACAATTCAATTGTGATGCATTGTGTTGTACTGAATCGTTACATTTGTATTGTGTTGTGTATTGTATCATAAGTATGTAAGAATCTAGAAATAAGTTAAAATAAGCTGTAAGCTCATTAAAAAAAATCTCTTCATTTTGGGTTGTGGGGGATGTTTGGGTGCCTCATGTCTGATCTCACCATGTCAAGTTTACTGCTGCAGTCCTCATACATCTCATCTTTAGACAGTGAAGCACTTTAGTCATCAGTGCCATCTGTTGGAGTAGAGCTGCAGTCAGCCTTTCTTTGTGTGTGTGTGTGTGTGTGTGTGTGTGTGTGTGTGTGTGTGTGTGTGTGTGTGTGTGTGCGCGTGTGTGTGTGTGTGTGTGTGTGTGTGTGTGTGTGTGTGTGTAAACCACGTCCTCACATTCTCCTCAGGGTCTTTGGCTGAGCCATATTGCATGTGGAATGTGCATACAAGTTATTAAAAATGCACATATAGAACGGTCTCATTGAATGCTAAGTATTGAGTCACAGAGTCATTGAGCCATTCATATTACATTGTTCACTCATAACCAAACCAACATCTGTTAAGCACAACTTCAAATGGTCTTTACAAGTGAATCGATGTCAGGTGATCATACCAGACATATGCTTTTGTCCCTGCTGACGATGTGCTTGTTTCTTGGTAACATAATTGAATGTATCTAACATGAAATAACAGAGAAAGCAGCTGTCGTTTGGCAATGTGTGCCATGCAATAACTCATAAACATTGCATTTGTTTAAAAACAATATACTAACGGGCCAAAATAGGAACAAAAAAAGAGTATCAGTTTTCATAAGCAGTAGTCCAACATCACATACACATAAAACAAACAATGACAAAAAAACAAAATGATCATACCCATGGCGTAAAAGCGACTGAAAAGCGTGCAGCAGTTAAAAGGAAGGTGTTGATACACTGTATCCGCTTGCGAACAATTCACTTGCCCGCATCTCTCACCGCAGCCATTGAATGGACAGCGTTGCTTTCCTCAGTCAAATTGACATGTCATCACTTGACTGTATTGATCCAAACCTCAGGTGCAAAGTGTAGCGGTCCGCTGGACACCTTGCAACTTTTTGTGTGTTTCGCCCTTACTCACCTTGATGCAAGAGGAGACCGCTGCAGCATCTGTGATTCAAAAGTGGGCAAACATTGTGGCAAGGCTGCAATTGTCTTCTTTAAAGAGAAGACTAAATAACTCTTTTTAACTGTATCAAGCTCTTAGGTCTGTACAAACACAAGCTGAAGCGATCTGTTGGAGAGACCATGCTTAGCATCCTCGCTGTGGTGTTGCCTGTTGACAGCTCCTGTTAAGGGTCTTTTGTGTGGACATGGACACTGAGGACAGGAGGGCTTAGTAACACACACACAAAATGAGCAAAGGCTGCCTGCAGCTGCCCAAAATCACCTTTCTGAAGTTTCTGCTTTTAACAACACCTTTCTGCTTGGGGGTATCAAAGGGGCGATATTGGCCTTTAAACTTACAAAGGCCTTTCGATAATGAACTAAATCAAAATCAGAATACATCTAAATAAATTGTGAAAAAGTCTGTCTAAAGAGACCAGTGCATATTTATTAAAACATATGTATTATTTTATTCAGGTATTGAACTCAAAGTTAGTACTTGTAAAACTTAAGCTTTTAAGTTTTTGTTTCTTTGTTACATTGTGCTCTTATAATTCAAAAAATGTTAGTTTTTCAAACATAAAATAAAAATTGGAAGAGTGAAAGTAAATAAAGACATTAACAATACATTTAAAAAAATGTCCCCAAAATAATGCTTTTATTTTTAATTTTGTAGCTTGTAGAAATCATGACAATAACATTGAAAACATTGAAGCGTTTGTCTCTTAGGTCAGCTGCCTTCTCAAAAATGTTGCCTTTTTACTTTTAGATAAAGATTGTTAAAGAGAGTTAATGCCAGACGTAATAATAAAAAAAGCTTTATGACTCATTTGTTGCTCCTTTCCAGCCTCTTAAATGTTTACATCCCCCAGGATACAAAAACATTTTTAGGGGTTAAGGAATTTTTGGTATATAATTCTTTGGTAATTATCTAAATTAATTTGTAATTAAATCAGATTTTACATAAGGCCTCCCTTCCACTTTTAAGATTATTATTATTTATTATTATTATTTTATTTTCTGTTTTTAGGTTTTTGGGGAGATTTAACTGGCACAAAAAATTAAAAAATGTCTCAGTTCACTTATTATAAAAAAAATAACTGTAATTTTCCTTTTTCTGCTTTATTTTTTAGTAAACAACTTTCTATTTAGCCATAAAAAAAATCAGTTCTTATCTGAAATTCATTATTTATTTATTGCATTTGGTATGTGGATTCCTTATAGTCTCTGTAACCCTTTCTATTTCTATTTTGTATTTGTTTATTGAATTTTCATCAGTATATGTTTCATTGTATATTGTATTTTGAATCAACAAACCATACTACAGTAAGACTTTCTATTAGGTGCAGAACAATTCTTTTTTTATTATTATTATTATTTTACTTTTTGGATAGATTTGACTGTTAAAAGTCCTGAAAAAAAGGCCTCATCATTACTGAGGGTAAATTAAAATTATTTTATAATTTTGTCACCCTCAAGTTGTTCCAAACCTCTATAATTTTTTTTTCGTGGAAGGAGATGTTAGGCAACATGTCCCCATTCAGTTTCATTGTATAATTTTTTCCCATGCAATAGTGATTGAGGCATCTCCTTATGTGTTCTACAGAAGAAAAAAAAAAGTGATATGGGTTCGGACAACATGAGGGTAAGTGAATGATGAAAGAATGTAATTATTTTAGGTGAATTATGCCTTTAAAAATACCCGTAGTGTCCCATTTTCTGCTGTTTTTAATAAACATTTTTTCCTTTTAGCCAACGTCGCATCCTTTGCTTAATTTTCAGTAATTAAATAAATCAGTTCTTATCTGAAACTTAATATCTCTGTGCCCCCTGAACACTCTTCACATGAAGCTCTCAATATAAGGGATTTTGGAGACAATTAAAACATTCATAAAATGAGAAGGTCATTTAGGTTGCAGAGACAGAAAGCACATTTATTCTCAGTGGAAGTCCGGTGTGGTGGGGATGACAGATGCCGGTAGCTGATTGGCCGGTTCCTGCTCGGATGGGACTCTCTGTCAACAGGTCCCAATTAGGCCAATCAGAATGGAAGGAAGTAGCTCAGATGGGTCACTTTGTTAGTAGCTCTGTTTGTGAAGCTGAGATGAAAAAACAAAACATAATTGGCTGTTCTTTCTTCCCTCCATATGACCCGTTACTGATTCTGACAAGGGATTTTGTCTCGTTTTGACCCCTGTGTTTCTGACGCACGGCGAAGCCATTGAGCCTTTGTTGTTGCTTTTAATGTCACCGATGATATAAATGTTGCCCAGCAATTGCATCTGTGAATATGAATAGAAGGTAATGGGTGAGACAACATCCTGGCTTAAATGTGTCATCAAGAACCATTCAGAAGGCATGCACAATCTGATTCCAGACAATACTGGGTGGAATTAATGCTTCTGTGGTTGTGCTGCCTGAAATCACACACGTAAAACTAACCGGTTATAGTGTCATTGTAAAAAAATCAGATCCCAAGATTCTATCCATCGAACTTCAAGCATATTTCCATGCTTTGAAATTGTAATATGTTCACAATGTGCTATTTTCTTGCAAAATCCAGTTTTTATTTTTAATCTATGGAAACAGAATGGACCAAATTGTGAGTTGCGTACTAATGTTATTTGTTTAAAAATGTATTGTTCTATCAGAGGACATGACTTTCCTATGTGTAAGGTGTTACACATTTCAATATTAAAAATACAAACATGCATCAAAGTCGTCATACTGTTCTGAGCTCACCAATTGGGAGCAACAACAATGTGCTGACTTTGATGCATGTTTTTATTGATGCACATTTTTTGTCATGCAGCTAGATGGATTCAAGCAATTTTTGGAGGTGCATTTTTTTTTAATGATTTTTTTTAATTTTTAAAATAGACAAATTGCTTCAATGCCAGACCTATCCAACCCATATGTCAACCGTAAAAGAGTTTGCAGATGGCTTGAGGGTCAGACAGGGAAAGATTCTGGAATCCAAGCCGTCTTTCTATGATGTGGGATGTATTTTTGAGGCTGTCTGGCCTTTAAAAAGCACAAACAATATTTTTGTTAAGCGTCTAGTGGAGCATGATGTTGTGAATGGCTTAGAGGGCAGACAGATGCCTGCCTCCCATAGCATGGCCCGGAGCTGAGGCTGACCGAACCCCCAGGATCGGGCCAAAGACCCTACTGATGAACTGGAACCCCTTTAACACTTTGATGTAGTGTGGTCGAACAGATGCGGAGTGTGCAGTATGCTTGTGTGTATGTATGTTCCCCACCCTATGTCAGCGGTTTCATTGAAAATTGATGCACTTCAATGAAACTCATAAATAAGAAAAAAAACGCATAAAAAAATACTTGAAGAACTTTCCCTTTTAGAGATTCAAAACTCACAGCTGTATTATATGGTGGCTCCCTAGTTCCCTTTTTGGCAGTGCGTGCTGTTTTTATACCTTCATCACTCATCTTATGCAAGTTTAGTATTACAGGTTTGGGTATCGTCTTTTAAAACGCAGCTTAGATAGATTAATTTAGATTCTGGCCTTAGCCAAAGTGTGGCTTTTAGTACAGACCTGGGGAGCTGTTCTCCGTCCACTGTTGACTTAAAGTTGAGCACACTCTCAGTAGAGGGAAACAGAATCGAGGATCTCCCAGCGGCCCCAGCTTCTTTTCCCATGCTCATTAATCATATACCCTGCAAGGACCAATCACACAGCACCCTGCTTTGCTGAGACACCCTGTCAGCCACTTTTCATTTGTCCACATAGGGTTCTGTGAGCCAATGGGGTTCAGCGGCTGTTTTGCTGTGGAGGACATTACATCTCAGTGAGGGGGAAAAATTATGAGCTCCTTTGTCAACATTATTAATTACCAGTGGCCTTCGTCCCTAAACGTAAGGGTCTTGTCCATAAATATTTCCGAAACATTAAACCTGAGGCATCTTTTGTTACAGGGAGAGCACACTGGGTGGTGTTACACAACCAAAGAGAAACATATACAATGCCTCTGAGACTCGCCTGAAGTAGCTTCCTTAACTGATTGTATGTGGCACTTCCTTTGGGAGTAAAATTAGAGATTTCTCGGTGGACTTCTGCAGAAGTGCTAACTATGGTAAGATTATCACCCAGGCCCTTGGTATCCTCTTTTGAATATATTCCAAGTTTTTATGTGGTCTGTTTTTGACTGAGGGCAGTAGAAATGATAGAAGAGGCCTTAGAGCACATTTTTAAAACTAGTCTTTGAAAACTATTTTTTTCCCACTGATTTTATTTTGCAGTCACCGTATCCAAAGCGACAGTTTCATTCTCTGAAAAAGGTTGGTTAGTTGCTTAGCAATAGTGAAAACAGCCAACACAAAGTAACGTCAATGGGTTTGAAGGTTGGTGTATGAAAAATTGTGCAACTGCAAAAACTGAAAGATTAGAATGGGTGACGTTTATTATGCAATTTTTCAATATGTAGCCTTGAAAAGGCTTAATTCAAGCTTTCAAACCAAAAAATATTGTGTAGGCTATATGAATGATACAAATACACAACTTATCTTCTAGCCATGCCTAAAGTAAATAATCTATCTCCCTTGATAAGGATTTTGGGTCAAATTTAAGGAATGTTCCAGGTTCAATACAAGTTAAACTTAATAAACAGGATTTGTGGCATTATATTGATTGCCACAAAAATAAATGTTGACTTGTCCCTCCTTTACTTAACGGGTTAGTTTACCCAAAAATGAAAATGATCTTGTCAATTACTTGCTCTGATGCCATCAAAGATGCATAGGACTTTCTTTCATCTGCTGAACACAAACGAAGAGTTTTAAAATAATTTTTCATACAGTACAAGTGAATGGGTACCAAAATTATTCTTCGTCAGTTTTTGATTAACATTCTTTGTGCATATCACCCCCTACTGGACAGGGAGGACAATAATGATTCTCACCCACATCTATCATATCATGTCTGAAGATATGGCTTTAACCACTGATGTCATATGGATTACTTTTATGCTCCCTTTATGTGGATCTTGGAGCTTCAAAATTTTGGCACCCATTCACTTGAATTGTGAGGACCTACAGAGCTGAAATATTCTCCTAAAAATCTCAATTTCTGTTTTGCATAAGGCAGAAAGTCATTCACATCTGGGATGCCAGGAGTGTGAGTAAATCATGAGAGATTTTTCATTTTTGGGTGAACTATCCCTTTAAAAAAACTAAACAATTAAAAATAAAAAAGCAACAGTGAAGCACTTACAATTGAAGTGAGAATGAGGCCAATCCGTAAATGTTAAAATACTCACTGGTTCAAAAGCATAGCAACAGCATGTAAACAATATGCGTTTTAAAAACAATGTAATAAAATTGTGTTCTAACCTTTTCTGTTTAAAGTTATATGCAATTTAACTTTTTAAAACAACTTTTTTTTACATTTATATATTAAGTTTTACATTTCTGCCTTTAAACCCTCCAAAAATTGGCCCCACTCTCTGCCATTGTAAGTGCCTCAATGCAACCTCAATTTTTACTTTAAAGAAAAGTAGTGACGAGTCAAAATCATTTTTTTGTGGTCATCAGCATAATGCTACACATGTCATCGATTGACGTTAGCTTGTTTTAACCCGGAATATTACTTAAATGGAGTGGTACTTGGGTGGTGCTCATAGGTGCGGCAGAATTTTGAGCTGAGTCGTTGTAGCTGGGTGCCGTCAACGAATGCAAATAGAAACCAATGTCTTCGAATTTTAGGATGCAGTATGTTGTCTGATGTGTCCGGTATGCGACCCCCTTTAGTGTAATGAACTATTTACTTGCTGAGCTATTTTTTATTCCAACTGTCCAAAATGTTAATATATCAAACTATTTATTGCACATTGTTGTCTTTATCATATTTCTGTTGCTTAATGCACAAGGTCGAGCACTACACTGATTTTACCATGATTAAAGGGATTTTTTTTAAATCCCAAACTCCATGGTAACATTTCTGTGACGTGATGTGTGGCCTCTCATGGCTTATTGCTTTATTTGGCTAAGGCAGATGCATTGCTTCATTCTAAAATATTGTCCTGCTTGTTTTTTATACTTGGCCTTTAAGGTAATTAGGCCTTCAAGGTGAAACCATATGACATACAGGTCTATGTGTGTGCTCATGCAGTCATTTTTTAAGTGCATTTGCATGTACTGTATGCATCACTGCACACAAATATGTGTCTTTGCTTAGGGGGATTGGTGGGGGAAATGTTCAATCGTGAACCTGAATTCCACAATTAAAGCGACGGACCCAAGTTAAAGGCTTTTGATGATGGGGACAGGGCATCAAACCAAAATCTCTCAGTAGAAAACCCTCCCGGAGACCAAACAGTGGTTCTGCCAATCAAACTCTCTTTGAGCTTTTAGGGGGCTCTTTGACTCCAGGGGGATGGGATGACTCTTAGAGTGGTGCCTGAAGTCGTGAAAGACTTCTGTCTGTCTATTGCTTGGAAATCATATTGATGCAGTTCATGTTCCTTTGCACACTTACAAATAATTATTAAAACATTTTCTCTGGAGTGTGAGAGCGAGTGTTTCTTCTAGCCCTCTTTAACAGAGCATGGAGGTGCGATTGACATCAGGCTGAACGCTAATAGTTCCCAGCGCTCAGCTGAATCATGACACAATATGTTTACACTGCACAACCACTGAACCCACCAACACTGCTCGTCTTATACACACACGACACAACACATATGTTTCTTTGATACATGTATTTGCCGCCTTTGCATGCCATCTCGCAAATATACGCACAAACATACACTTTATCTTGCCGATATTTGTAACTAAATAAATGAGATCCCTTGGGCACATTATCCCTTTGATTTATGGTCAAACACGAACCATTGAGACATGGAGTTATGGCCTGTGAATAGCTTGTTTTGGCTGTTCAATAAAAAGCATACATGCATACATCTCCTACATCAAGATGCTGGACTCTGGAGTAAAGAAGCAGGTCAAAGTTTTGTGGAGCTTGGGTGTGGTTTATGTATCTGCACTTTTGGAGGATCTATATAGAGAGTATATTTACATGTGTACATCTATGTATGTAAGTGTATTTATAAGGGTGTACATGTGTGTGTGTATACGAATAAATGAATGTGTATGTGTATAATGGACACTACACTTGGAAAATCAGCTGCTCTCCATATGGGTGGTCTTTAACCCCCAATTTACAGCCCCCCCACAATCTCTTCCAAAGTCCCCCAGGAGACTCAGAAAGTCATGCAGAAGTAACATATGCAGGAACTTTTCGGTGATTGGGACAAAATAAATTATTATATTATCATTATATTAATGAGATCTGCCATTTTTTTTCTTCATTTCATTTCTTTCAGTGTATATACTGTCCAACCAGTCTCATTATAAACAAGAAACCTATGTAGTAGCAAATGTGTATAGGGAGATGTATTTGCTGTAAGTTGGGCTCCCTCTTTCTCTCTCACTCTTTTTCCTTGCTTAAAAGACCAGCATAACTTGCTGGTTTGTGCTGATGCTTGAAAGTTGTGGACATCTGCCTGGGTCATTCCATGTCATCTCAAGCCAAAGTCCCTGGCTCAAAATGTTTGTTTTTGATATATATATAAATGTTGTATACAATTCCTGGTGAAATAAATAAATAATGATAAATGCCAAAATATGAAATACTATGGATTAATATTTACTGGATATTTCTTTATTTTTTAGAGTGGGGTCAGTTTGACATTTTTCACCTATGATTTGTAGCAAAACTACAGGTAAAAGAAAAGAACCTTAAAAAAGATGGCTGTGTCATTATTGACATTTTTCACAGAGATAGGTCTACTGAAATCACTGGACTTAAGCACCATTTGTTGCATTACATGCCAGTGGTGACAGACCAAAATCTTAACCCCGATTAAATTTGAAATCCGATTAGTAAAAACTAAAAAAGTAAATAAATGTAAATACTCCCAGAGATATGGGGCTCTCAATGTGACATCATCATTCATAAATATTTTTTATATTTTTTTAAACATCATTTATGTTTATCTTTCTTCAGAAAAATTCTCAAAAATCAGCTAGGGAAGTTTTTGAAATTTGGTTGATTTGACATGGAATAACCCATCTCTCCTGCCATATTAGCAGCTGAAGACCACCAACACTGCTACACCAAGTACTGCTATTGTCATGAATGATAGGGTGACAATGAAAGATCATCTTCACTCTTTCCCCAGAGTCAGCCGTGAACTTTGATGGAGCCAGGCCACCAGGATATCCAGTTTCAATGCAAATAGCCACAGAGATGCTCAAAATTCCCATGCTGTAATCTCAACATCAATATTCTGCAGAACAGTCATCTTGAACATACCGATAACATGTTTTAGCCCAACCATGTTTATTATAGATTTAATGAGGGTTGAATTCATGCTTTGTCCCACACTTATCTTAGACGGCGCTAATACCAAGGTCATGAAATCCAGCTTGGCTTTTCCCTTGGTTAGCCTTCATTACATCCAATTATACTTCAGCTGCCTGTGCACTTTAGTCAGTTGGTGCCTGCCCTTCCTTGGCCCTGTGTTATGAAAGTGGAGAGGCTTCTGAGTGGGCAGCAGGTGGTCAGAGATCCTTCTCTCTCTTGCCTGGGCCACATTCTCACAATGGCATCTCATCAGCTGCAAAACAATTTTGCCAAGCCCTCCTGACCGAGAGATGAGTGGCAGTTCAAGCAAAGCAGAAAAGGAAGTTTTTTGTTTGGTTGGTACAATATAACCAGTAATGACACAAGCAAGATGATGTTAAGCAAAAGTTGAGACTTGGTAGGTCTAGACGCACCAAAAATTTAGATGAATGCAGGTTTATCTACAAAGTCGCATGGTACTGTGTAAGAAAGCTCTCTTGACTGTCAGTCCCTTGCTCAAGGGTTAGCACCATTGCCGTCATGCTGTTTAACATGGCATAAAAAGGAAATTAGCACCATCTGTGTGACTGACGTGCAAAGCGACCTACAGGAGCTGGGGCTGCACTATACAATCTGGGTTGTTTGCTCACTGGACTGTACAACGTTCTCTCTTGGGCCTGTCCAGGTGTCAGGGATCAGTACAACATGGCAGTGCCTAGACAGTCTTTCATGCTGTGAGAAACATGTTCAAAAAGATGACATCCAGAATAGAGGAAACACAAGGCCAAAACGACCACACACTCCTGTTCCTCTTTACGTTATGCTTAGAACGTCTACAAAAAGTAGAGCCATCAAAGTTTGCAGCCTGTGATGCAGACATTTTACCCAGAAGACATGAATATAAACCACAAAAACAAACCCCAATAGTTTACATAGGAAATTAAAGGACTCCTGTGACTTCTCAGTCAACGGAAATGGACGCCATAAAGTTTTGTGTACGTCCAATGTGGTATGTCCCTTGAGGTTATATCTTGCATTTTGATGGTGGGAAGCCTTCCTTCATATTGTGTGTGCTTAGTGCCACAGAGACTAGGGAGCAGCACAGTACGGGGCTCTCAAATTTGCTCTCTTTGCTTATTTTCTCCTGTCTGCTCTCTCTGTTAGATGGTTGAAGCTGGCAGACTTTGACTTTGCTGGGGCTCTAACCTCCTGATCCATGTGAAGTCCATATAAACACACAGTGCCATGCAGACTGGGCCAGGCCGAACATGCAGCCAAATAGTACAAACACAAAAAAAGCTAGAACCAGGAAGTTCACAGAAACATGAAAATTCTATCATCATTTATTCCATATATGTTCCAAACTGGCAGGACTTTATTACTTTAATGGAACATGATGTTAGACAGAATGTTAGCCTCAGTCACCATTTACTTTCATTAAAGATTTGACTAAATACTAAATACTGCATTAACTGTGTAAAATAATTTCATCACGTAAAACATTATATTAATCGCAGAAATTAACGTAAAATTTCCCAGCCATATTGTATATATTTTCTAATTTATTACACACTTTATTACATGTATGATTATATGCTTAATTTATATGATTTACAAGTATTTACATTGAGTGCATGTTGATATATAAGAAGCACTAAAATCTGACTCTTTAAGAAAACCGGCAGTTCATTGAGCAAGTGTTAATGTCACCAGTCCTGTTCCGAACAGGATTCGAACCGGCATCTCCGGCATGAGAGGCGGACGTGCTAGTGAGGAGGCTAATGGCTACAGCTATGGCAAGCCATGATTACCAGAATCACGCAATAGTTTTAACGCGCTTCTATATAAAATGGCATATTTTGCAGCTTTCTAAAATACCATAATGCCAAAAAATATGCAAAGTAATTCCAAATGGCGTAAAAAATGCACGAAAGCTGGCGTTTAGTGTATGTGAACAATGCTGCTTTTTACGCTGTTTGGCTTGGCATGTGATGCCATAAAAAACTGTTTTTGGTTGCACAAAAGCAGCATTTTTTTTTTACAGTGTTTTCTATGAAGTATAATGAGCCCCATCTGCTGATTTTCAAAGCCAGAAACTTTTGAGGTGTTCTCACCCAATCAATGATGAACTGTCCGAACAGACCAGTTCAGTGCTGCAGGTTATTTCCACCAATTGCTCATTCAATTCAAACAAATCAAGATTGCCAGAAGAAACTTCATTTTGCGTTGCTGCCGGTGTTACTGTTCAACTGGTTTTGATATTAACTGGTGACCTTCTTCCATTTTACACCAAATGTGAACGACCAGCAGCAGATTAGTTGTTTCTGGAAATCATGCTCCTGATTCAATATTTTGTGCTCCATTAAATGTAAACTTACTAAATGATGCTGACATCATTGTACAGAATAATATAAGTGGTATTATTAGATACAAATATTTACATTTTGCTTTACATTAAAAAAAAAAAATCACTTCGATAAGTCAGACATGGACTGATTTGTGCCACAGTCAATTCAAAGATTTCATTTTATAAATTAGAACTGTTAGAACTGTATCTCAAAACACTAAGAAAATATAATAAAGACTTAGTAACTTACAATGAGAAACATTCTCATTATTGACTTACAAAATCACTTTTTTACTGTGGTGCAAACCAGCTTCAATAGACATTTAGCTGTATTCACTTTTTAAAAAAGCATGACTAAACACGTTAATAAGCTTTTGATATAATAATATGCCTTCATATGTGATAAGTTAGCACAATGTGATAATATGCCAATGTGATAATGCTTTATAAAAAAAAATTGTTTCATACATTAAAAATAACGATATCAATGTACTGTACTACAAATAGGTCCACAAAGTGGCAACACTCACTGTTGAGCCGTTGCTGTCACTAAGAGGTGCTCGAAGAAGATGCAATCATCGCTAAACAACAGGAGACAAAGGAAACAACAACAGTGGAGTGTACGTCAGGAGATACCTGCAACTTGAGTTTGAAGGAATATAAAAATATATTCATGGGTCTAAACCCCGAAGAGAAAGTCAAGAATCTCAAAGCAGTTGTAGCATGCATGCGCAAACTGACAAGTATGCGTGCACAGTCAAATGAAGTATACTGTGAAAGTCTGTGTGTTCTACTGTACGCAGGCGCTAACCATTCACGTCAAAACTGAAGTATACTTTGGGCTTAACACTACACATTTTGGATGTCTCCTTTATTCCAGGAAATGATTGAGAAACACTGTTCTATGTCAACAATTATCTCATTTGTGTCTATTTTGATTTCTCCTAGAATCATTTTTTTGAGTTACAAGTACATCTGAGTGAAAGTTGATACCTTAGAATTCTTTCTTTGAGTATGAAAGAAAAGAAAACATAAATATCTCCCCTTATTCTCATTACAATGCATTTTGTGTTAATGTATATCCTATTTTTCATTCTAAACTTATCCTAAACTCACAAAGCTTACAATAAACCTACAGGAAAGCAATTGATCAATGGCTATTTTCGAATCAAACCCTAATGGGTCTGTATACTAACCATTGTTATATATGTCTTGAAACACGACTCTCTCAGATCGTGTTCGGGGCAAGAAGTCACGAACATCTCTCTTTTGTACCAAGCGTGCTTGGACATAAAGGACCAAGAGGCAGGACTGTAAGAGACCCGCAGAAGAAAAGAGGAAAGCCATATTTTCATTCTCTTCCTTTTTTTTCTATGAAACATTCTATATGTCCAATGACACTTAACAGTATCAGGTTGAGTTTGACTATTTGTTATTGTACAATGACTGCTGTCACATTCTGCTAAGATTAATGAAGCTTGGTGCAATGGCCTCTTTTATATTCTGTTCACTATACCTGGCTAATAATGTCCAGTGTTGCTCAAATATATTGTTTAAAGAATATGAATGAGATGTGAAGTTGGGTCCATTCACTTGCACTGTATGGACCAAAAGAGCTGAGAAATTCTTCTAAAAATCTTAGAGTTCAGCAGATGAAAGAAAGACACACTGGGATGGCATGAGGGTGAGTAAATGATAAGAGAATTTTCATTTTTGTGTGAACTATTCCTTTAACCATGGTATTTGAAGTTAAACATAGTAACCACAAGATTAACCATAGATACATTATACTGTAATAAAACCGCAGTTTCCACCCACCAAAAAAACAAAACAAAAACATGGTCACTACAGTCGCGTTTACTACACTATTACTATAGTAAAACCATGATTTCTGCCAAAAAGCATTACTGCAAAAAAGGTTACTACATGTTTGCTAGTTTATAGTTTTGCAATCCCTTTGAAAATATTCACCATGGTTTTACTATAGTAAAACTGTTGTATCCATGATTGTAATTATTTTTATTACCATTGTTTTTGTTTTCCTGTTTTATTACTATGGTTTCACTATGAATACCATGGTTAAAATATAGTTACTGAAGTAAAACCATGGTAATTTCTTTGAGAGGGGATGCAAACTATTGTGAAGGCACGCAAAACATATTGCGAGGGCGCGCAAAACTTGTATGCGAGGGAATGCAAAACTATTGCTATAGGGTATGTAAAACTATTACCACCCTCTCCTCTAAGTTTTCTTAATTTTTTTATATGCAAAATATATGTAAATGCAAATTTTATGTATTTTTCAGTACACGTCTTAAACACTTAGATCCCACTGTATTTGAACTGTGATGTTCTTTCCTATCATTTAACTTCATGCAGGTTTGTATAAGTTCATGTTTATTGTACACAACAAAACTCATTACTTAGAACTGTGCAATTAAATGGTAGCACTGATCTACTCCCAGATTGCTGCAGTAGTCATTATTTTGGCAGATCTTTGTTTCTTACCTGTTCTGTATCTTTGCCAAATCTTTGGAAATGACTCGTTTGCTCATTACAAAGCACACTGGCAGACAGATTTATGCTTTTTGGAGGAAATCAGGGTGTTCTACATGTTGAGCATTTGCTCTCTTCATAAACTAGCCTCTGGTCAGCGTATCAGATAACCCGTCCCCACAGGGCACAAACGTATGCATCACTCTGTCAGAATATACAGATGATAAATTGAGTTTTCACATAGGCAATAGCTATCTTGTTCCTTAGCTTGTGCTTCAAATACACAGGTGAGGTGAGTGCAAGGTTAGCATGACCAACTGGTGTTCGCCTTGAGTCACTTGTAACCATTAGCGCATTTGAAGCAACAAGATACCTGCTTTACTCGACATGCGTAACGTCCTGATTGAGTGTCTTAGCACAACAAATAGCAAAGCAACAAAGGCAAGTGACAGCATCTTTCAGCAGCTATACACATTTTATATGAATGCTAACTACACCGAAAAATGGCATTCATCAGCAATACATATGCCTTATATCCTCAAAATCGCCCCCCACGTACTCTGTGACACTCATTAAGTTAAATAAAATAGTTTCTTTGTTTAGAGTTTCTCATGACTTTGTCTTTAGCAGTGCTAGAGTTCCTGGTTGGTGGTGCAAGATGGCCAGGGGTGGACTGCCATAGTGAGAACCGGGACTTCTCCTGGTCAGCCGTGAAATGGGGCCGAACTGCTGAACACCAAATCATCAAGTAAATGGTGTTAAAATATTTTCCTTGTACCTTGAATACACTGTGTGCAATAGGGCAGTTATTGGGTAAGTGGATATTCAAGGTTTAGCACAGACCTCTGTGGATACATATGGGGCCATCATTTTATGAAATATAGGAATATAATACACTTTATAATAAAAGTAAAAATGTACATATGTGAGATGTGATTTTTATAGTAAATCCTCACATTTTACTTTAACTACATCTAAAAGGTCCCACTAACTTTTGTCTCAGCTTCACATACAATGGCCAAAAGTTTGGAATAATATACAGATTTTGCTCTTATGGAAAGAAATTGGTACTTTTATTGACCAAAGTGGCATTCAACTGATAGTCAGTGTAACGCTATGCTGGCACTGGCAATGACGAAGACATAGAACCCAAGTGCAGTTTATTTACATAGGTGAAATCCAAAACCCTAGCCATAGACATTAACTAAACATGAACAACTAACATGAACATTAACTTGACTTAAACAATGTTACATTAACAATACTTGACAAGAGACAATGGCAAACATGAGGGCTTAAATACACAGACATTGGGTAAAACAATGACAAGAAAACCAATAAACAGAGAATTATAAACAAGATAACAAGACTAATAACCTTAAACCAATGACAAACTAGAACTGATAATGAGTAACAAGACAGTAAGTCAATGAACTCAAGACACATGAACATGAGGGAAACAGGAATCACATGACTAGGGATACAGGAACTAAACTTTTCAAAATAAAAGACATTAAATACATGAATTTGCTCTTTTTCAATTATCTGTTGTCCAATGTTTGTGTTTCTTTGCCCACTCTAACCTTTTCTTTTTGTTTTTCTGTTTCAAAAGTGGCTTTTTCTTTGCAATTCTTCCCATAAGGCCTGCACCACCAAATCTTCTTTTTATTATTGCACATGAAACTGGTGTTGAGTGTGTAGAATTCAATGAAGCTGAAACATGTGAGGCATCTAATTTTCAAACTAGAGACTTTTCTGTACTTATCCTCTTGTTTAGTTGTACATCTGCCATCCACATCTCTTTCTGTCCTTGTTAGAGCCAGCTGTCCTTTGTCTTTGAAGACTGTAGTTTACACCTTTGTATGAAATCTTTACATTTTTGGCAGTCTCAGCATTAAGTATTTCAATATAGCCTTCATTCCTCAAAACAATGATTAACTCATGAGATTATTGAGAGAGCTGTTTCTTTTTTGCCATTTTTTACCTGAAATTGACCTTGTTATTAACAAATGTTTATTGATTCCATTCACAAATTAAATAAACATAATAGAAAATATAGAATCAAATTATATAAATTAAGCCCCTACCCCCGAACATGGGTTGTGTCCCCATATTCTGATTGACATCGCCAGCAGGTGGGTGTGTTTTTAAGACCAAGCCTATATAATCTAGAGGAGGTCCTGTAGAATCTTTCAAAAATAAGGTGCACCCTTGCATCTCTAGATGAAGACTTTTTTTTAGAATACTAGCCCACACTCCCTCCTCCAATACCAAGTTTAAATCTCCCATATTCTCTTGTGAGAAGTTGAAGCTCCATCCCCCAGACTCTGAATTAACAGGGAGTGATACTCTGATGCCTCATGACCTTTTACAAAAGCAGTAATCACCCCTCCCTGAGTATCTGCCACTTTAGGGGGTGTATGCTACTCCCAAAAATAGTACAGAGTGGGTGGCGCAGCTGTAAATACCTAAAGAACTGAGATATGGGAATACTAAAATGTTTAATCATATTTTCAAAGGATCTCAATTACTCCACTCATATAGGTCACCGAGCATACACAACTCACTCACTCAATCCACTCTGACCAGCAGAAAGGGGACTTATATATTTAATTTTGGGTTCAGCCATATTCTTGAGGCAACATTTAAATAAATGTCAGAATCAAACACTCTGTGTGGACACACTTTTTTTCCATACCGAGTGCAAATGCGAGATAATGGGGTGGAACTTAACTTCTCCGGTTAGTTTAATACAGTGTTTTTCAAACTGTGGGTCGCGACCCACTTGTGGGTCACACAGTGAGAAAAGGTGGGTCGCACAAAGGCACTTAGCTGCAGCTAAATTTACGTTACGATGAGTGAAACAAAACCAGTCCGATTAATGACCAAACGACTCTTAAGTGACGATTCTTTTAAGGAATCATTTAAACACACACACACACACACACACACACGCATAAGAATCAGACGTCTGAATCAACATAGCATTCATTGAATGACTCACTGAATAAATCGTCTGATTCATTTGAGTTGAACTGTCACGTGTCTACATCAGTACAAATACAGCATTCAATGACCACGCTCTCCGCGTAGCGTATGTAAAAAAAAATGGAAAAGTTTTTAAAACTAAAGGCATCGCAGACCTGTGAGAAGTCGTCAGAAACAACAAAATCGAAAAAAGGAGCCACGCAGAAAATATGACCAGTCCTACCTTGATCTTGGTTTTATTGCCTGCGGAGGTCCAGACGGTGAGGAAGTCCCTCAATGTATTTTATGCTTAGAAAGGTTGGCCAGTGCTAGCATGAAACCCTCAAAACTTAAACGGCACCTCACAACAAAACACTCTGCATACAATACATTTCACTTGCTTACTCTTAAGCTTGAAGTAGTTATTAAACACAATATTTCAGTTCTTGAGATTTGTACATGTTTTTGTTAATCAGTAGTACTCCGCTATTCCTCTCATAACCATTAGGCTGCTGTTTTGACATCTGAATGGTTATAACTTTCTGTATTTCTTTCAAGCCTTTTGGTATTGCAATCAATTATATATTTCATTCATATGAAAATAAATTAAATTAATAGGAAAATAAAAACTGTTTTCTACTACTAAATGAAGATTTTTTTTTTCCCATATTTCCATTTAAACATTTTATGGTGGGTCTTGAGATTGATTATACTTGTCTAGGTGGGTCCTAGAATGAAAAAGTTTGGGAACCCCTGGTTTAAAAAAAGGCTTTGCAATGGCAAAATAGGGGCAAGAAATTTCTGTTCAATACAAAACCAGGGAGGGGCTCTCTCAGGTGGAAGCGACCAATGAGCCAAATGTCTGAGACCAAATGCATTATAACAAAATCTTGGGTATTCCTAGCCCACCTTTGTCAATTGGCCTATGTACTGTAATTTATTGAAATGTAATCTGGGACATTTACCATTCCAAATGAAGGACTTCGCTATGCTATCAAATTGCTTGAAATAACAGAGGGGGACATCTACAGGGAGCGAATGCAGCAGGTAGAATAATTTTAATAGCATTAACCTTCCCAATTATAGATAAATGTAATGAAGCCCACCTGCCCACATCGCTCAAAAAACCCTCCAATAAAGGGCCAAAATGAACTCGAATCTGTATCCTGGGAATTTATAAAAGGAATTAATAATTATGTGGAGGAAAGGCATAGATCTAGTAGGGTCAGAGACGAATAAAAAAAATAAAAAATTTTTTTTCATTGCGGATGCTAATTGTTCCAGGGCAAGACAGAACAATAATGGGGAAAGTGGTGCCCCTATCCAGAGTAAAATAATCTGAAACCCCTTTGTTTGTACCGCCACTACTTGGTGTCTATAAAGTAAATTAATCCATCCAATAAAAGTGTTCCCGAAACGCATATTTCCAAAATCTTAAAAAAATAATCCCATTCTACCATATCAAATGCCTTTTTGGCATCAAGTGAGATGACAGCGACCGGAGTCTGATCATTCGCCATTGACCACATGATATTGATGAAACGCCTAATGTTATCAGAAAAGCTATAGCCTCTTGCACTCGTTTGGATCTTTGTCCTTTTTTAAGAATCAGACTGATCTGGGCTTGAGTCATGGTTGGCGGAAGCTTTCCATTCTTTAATGATTCTGCATAAACATCTAGCAAAAATTCTGTAGCATAAGATCTAAAAAAATCAGTGGCAAAGCTGTCTGGCCCTAGAGCCTTGCCTATTGGCAAGGCCTTAATTACCTCGCCAAGTTCCTCCAAGGTTGTCAGTTTAGGAAGATCTAATGGTTCCATAAAGTTTCTAATATCTTCATTAGTAGACGAAGATGTGGAACTGTAGAGATCAAGATAGAATTCTTTAAAAGCATTATTAATATCAATGGCCAAGGTAAATATTTCACTAATAGTAGATTTCATTGATGGAATGGTAGTATAAACTCTCTCTGCTTTACATATCTAGCCAAAATCTTCCCCCAATTCAAAGTATGACTGTCTTGCCTTGAATAGCCAAAACTCCGCGACAAAATAGTATTATATCTGTTTTTCAACTGTTTTTCAATTCTCTGAGGCCATTAGATGACATTTGGCACTTCAGCTCTGCCTCAGCACTTTAAATATTCCCTTCCAATTCCACGAGTTCTTGTGCTTTGGATTATTTGGTGAATGAGGCATACTGTAAGAACTGTCTTAAGTGCCTCCCAAGCCACGCCCAAAGAGGATACTGAGGACCAGTTGGTCTCCATATAGACATTTATTTAAGCTTTTAGCATTTGTTGGAATTCAGGATTTTGCAAAAGGGATACATCTCTGTGTGTGGCAACACCTCTAAACACACCAGGGTGTGATCTGAGACAAAAATGTTTCCAATTGAGCAATCAACAACAGATGAAATGAGGGAAATCTTATGGACTGAAGAAAAAAAATTATAGTCCCTACCAGATGAGTTTAAAAGTCTCTAAATACCTGTAAGAGCAAGAATTTTACACATCCTGTGAAGCATTACTGTTGCTCTAGGGGGCTTGCAAACTTTTGCTTCACTATGATCAAGGACTGAGTCCATCAAAAGATTAAAGTCTTCTCCCAGTGTTATATCATGGCTTACAATATGCCTTCAAGATCTATAAAAAAGTCCTGATCATCAACATTAGGTCCATAAATATTCATCAAAATAAGACTTTGTCCCTGAATTTCAGCTAAAACAGTAATAACTCTTCCTAATTTATCTTTACTATTTATGGGTTGCTCCACAACAAATTTGCCGTCGGATTGCTCAAGATTCTATACAAATTTTGTGAGACAGAATTACACAGCAAATCTCCAGCTGCTAGGCGGAACCAGCACATAAAAGCGTGCAGGTTCCTCAAACTGTCAAACGGATGCTCAGTGAGCCGGCCCACCGGCTGCAACATGAGTGCAAGCAAATAACTTACTCACTCCAGTGACTTTATGAAGGACATAGATTGCTGTGGTCATGTGAATGTTTTACGGTCATCCTTAGCATCTATTCTCAATTTGGCCAGGAAAATTTGTTCAAAAGCGACCTTCCATTGATGTAAAGGTTTCTTGCATTCCTTGAATCGATCATGTTTCTCTCATGTTGAGTTCGCAAAGTCTGGGAACAAGAAAAAGCAGTGGTTCTTCCAAGAAAGCCTTCCTTTAGATAATTCCCTCTCCAATGTCTCCAGATAATTGATCCTTTTCTCGACATTCCCCACTCTTGTGACCACATCAGTAAATTTCACCTCCATGGCAGTGATCGATTGATGCATCACAACACGATCCTCCATGTTAGCAATGACCTTCGACAGCATTGCAGACATGTTCAACATCTCTGGCTTCATTTCCCACAGTTCTTGACCAAATCGACTCCCTGGTCTGCAGCCCTCTCAGGGGTGTCAGCCTGAGTACATAAGTGTCTTTTAATATCTCTAGAGCCTGAGGATTTTGAATTCTTTGACATATTGTCCTCCTAGAACAGTTATGGAACAGAGTGTATTGAATCTCACCGGTTTATGTCATTAAAAGGTATTAAAACTAGCAAAGTGCACAGAGCTCGCCGTTCACATGTCCGATCCTCGCATGGCTTCACGTGACTCTCAACCTAATATTGACCTTAAGACATGCCAATATATTGCATACTGCGGAAACTCAAAAACAAACACAAAGACATTGTTAAGCTTCATTTAATGAACCAAATAGCTTTCAACTTTGTTTGATATAGTGGCAAGTGATTTTCTAGTATCAAATTAATTAATTAATTAATTAAGCAATTTAGCATGATTACTCAAGGAAGGTGTTGGAGTGATGGCTGCTGGAAATTTGGCCTGTCTAATAGTGTTGGTGCTGTTTTTTGCATCAGTAATGTCCTGAATTGTATGACACTTTGGTGAAATAAAGTAACAATATCCTTCCAAAACAGCTAAATCTGTACATTATTCCAAACTTTTGGCTACCAGTGCACGCTTGAAGAAGTTGCATGCTTTTAACACTAAATGTGATTTAAAAACCACAAACAATATATTGTCCCTTTCAGCTTTCAACACACCGTATATACTTGACAGTTTTAAAAAAATGTATTCCTTTAAGTTTGTTTAGAAGATAGCAGGCTGTAAATACAGTAGGCTTAAATAGGTAGGCTACTTAAAAATAGTTGCTAGATTTGCCAAAGTGCTAGATTCACACACTTGCTTGCATGCACATACAGTGCTGGAAAACATCTGCCAACAAGATTGCCTGTATGTTAGGGGTGTGCAGAACAATTAATTTCATTGACGTTTAAATGAAAATGTTGCAGTCGACTAGTCTAAATAAAACTACCTTAAGAAAACAGTAAAACAAAAAGTGTTTATGCGACCCATTTAAAATTATTTAATCGAATCCAAATCTGACACTAAATTCCAATGAAAAGGGGCATTTATCTGTGATGTGCTCACATTATGATCAATGTACATTAATATAGAACATGACATGCATTCACTGAATCGATGATAGCAAATATTTAACAGGCATATTTATTGAAAATAATTGAATGAATAGTGCAGGACCAATAGAGCAACCCAGCCTGTTCTAAACGGAAATTTAGAATGTTGATCAGTTTAATGGGTGGGAAATATTAGTAATTCCAGTGTCGACCAACAGCATCAGAACCATTTAGTCGACTAGGCTCGCACATCCCTTATGTATGTATTGAATTGAGTCTGCATTTGGTGTTATCGATATTGTAGAAAGACAGGTATAATTTATTTATATAAATTATGTAATGTTATATATGTTTAAAATATAATATATTATACATTTTAGTGTTACCAAAAAAATACGTTTTCAAAAATATTTTTAAATATAAATATTTATTTTTAATCATGAAGAAGGTTTCTTTAGGTTTCCCCATTTGACCTGAAACAAAAACACACAAAATTTATGAAATTTATTTTTTTTTTTAAAAATCAGTTTGGTTTTTTTTCCACACACAGCAATGTGGGTCTAAAGGGGTCCTCTCTGCTGTTTTTATTTATTCTTGTATTTTAACAAAAGCTAACAAAAGTTTTTCAATTATTAATAATATTTTAAAACGCAGTTCTAAAAGATTAATAATAAAAGATTAGTCGTATTAGGTCTACTTATGCCAACATTAATTTGTTCATGATTTCTATTATTATTATTATTATTATTATTATTATTACTGTCTCCAGACAGTTACACCACTTAGACATTATGAGCCCCAGAATAAAAAAAAATAAATCAATATAACTTTGAACTCAAGAATTTAAAGCATGTTCATCATAGTAGAAGCTATAAATAAGTAATTGTTCTGTGTTCATTTTTGCTGTACTTTTGAATAACTTAATAGATCCAGAGAAGGATGAGTGTCATGTCATTGACTCAAATACTCTTTCCTGATTGATGAAATCAACTACTTCAAATCAAAACTGACAGTTCAGGCTGAGATGTGATTTTAATCTGATATCAAGCCATTTATTATGTGGTTTAAATCAGGTTTGTAAATAAACAAGAAAATAGTCTTGCACACTGCTGCTGCTTGAATAAGGTTTTTAAAATAATGATTTCATGTGTTTTTTTTTTTTGCTATTTACACTGTTTGTCCGTTTAGCCAAAAGGTCAGATTGGTGCAGCCTAACTGAACAAATCCATTGTGCACAAATCGTTTGCACAGAATAATTTTGTCTGCATAGCAAGTTTATTATTCTTAAAAGCACATTTGTTTGGTCTATTCTCGCTGTAACTAACTATAGCGTACATTTTTAAATGTGATATTTTAATGATGTGAATGTGAGACCAGTATCCAGATCAGTCTTCCACATGCGTGGCAGTGTGTGATATGAGCTACACTTGGCTCGCGGTGCTTTCCAGTTTTTCGTATCCTTCGCCTCTTGCTAAGAACATGGATTTATTTGGCTTGTTGCTTAAGGAGATTAAAGAGACGATGCCGCCGACTGTTTTGGTTCCCGTGTCAGAGCCTCAAATGTAGCGAGGAAATGCTTATGGAAACCACAGGACATGAGGAAAAAAAGGAAAAAAATCTGTTTGATTTTCGTTCCGAGCGGAGGCAATGGTGATCCTGTATTTTTCAGGGGTTTTCACATGCCACTCTTTCACGGCAAGGTTTATCCTCAATCAAGGGTTCTTTCCTGTTCAGGCCTGGTCTGAATGGTGACCCGGGCCTGTTTTTGTATGCTTTTGTCAGAACTGTTGTCCCCTCATCCTGCTTTTCCAGTTGATTGAAGTGGATTAATTACACATGAAAGCATGTTTAATCACAGAAACTCAGCTCTGCTAGATTAAGAGATATGAATGATGTTTTTTGTTTTTTTACCCCGGAAAATGAATGTTAGAAATGTAATGCTTGTTTTGAGAAAACATATATAGCCATATAATCATTCATAGTCCATGTGTACTCTCCAACATCTTATTTCCTATCACATAATCGCAAATATAGCATGACACATTCAGCTGCACATAACATATGTTGGCCATAGGTTCCTGTAACTGTGAGTCTTAAAAGGATGTGTGGCTTAATAATCTGATAAACATTCTCCGAGTACTTTTTTCAGTTAGCTCTGTAATGTAAATGCATTAAAATGGTTTACATAAAATGTTTCATAATCAACTAATTTAGTGCCTGTAGTCTTTCCACTAGCATGTTTAGGAATACAAGGATGTAACATTTGTGGGAGGTCCAAAATAAAAAATACAAAAATAAAGGAATGTTCTGGGTTCAATACAAATTAAGCTGTTGACAGCATCTGTGGCCTAATGTTTATTACCACACAAAATATGTGTATATTGTTAAAATATCCATTGTTTATTAAAAACAAACAACAACAACAAAACAAGTTACATTAAGGACATATATATATATATGTTTATTATTTTATTTTCCTTGTAATCAACATTATGCTGCAAATGCTGTTGATTGAGTATTAAACACGGAACAGTCCTTTGATAATCTGCTGTGGAATAATTTTGTTGATCTACTGCAATTCTTAATATTAGGTATTAGGGGATTGTGTCTAGAGATCGACATTTTTTAAGTGAATGATAACCGATATTAATCATTGTTTTATTTCTGTTTTGAAACACAATAATGACGGCGCAAAGAATGACTTTAACCCATTTAATTGGCAATATACACATTTCTAAGGCTCTTCACTACTTTCATTTATTAAAAAAAAAAAATCTTTTTATTTGTAATTAATACATTTCCACCTTATTTAGCAGCATACATCTAGCAAACTTTTTCTATTTGCAAATGTAAGTAAATTTGCCATCTTTTCCCTTCTGAAAGACAGAATCCATTGCTCTCTAATTTTGTTCTTTATTTGGAAAGTTTTGGAAATGTAATAGTGGCTTTTTTCTTTTTCTTTTGGAGCAAAATGGGTAAACAAAAATTATATCTGGCATTGTCTCCCATTCACTGCCAGTCTCCATTATTGATGTTTACACTGCAATTGTTTACTTCCGTGTTCCAAAACCCAGAAGTGTGAAAAGGTTTCATTATATCCAAAAACTGGTTATGTGAAAAACTGTAAGTATTGATTAAAGAGACCGGCTAAATTGTGTATCGGTCTATATCAAGTTTTGTTGCCCTTAATGTCTATGGTGGTTTTGGCCCTGGAATACAACATTGTTTTTGGCTAGCGCTTGCACTTGCTTTAGTCATGCACCATTCTCTGTATCTCTTTCTTTCTCTCTCTCATTCACTTTCTCTTCTCTCTCTACCTCTCTTTCTCTGTTTAAAAATATCTGGTCTAAACCAGCAACAGTGTAACTCTGCGTTATTCTATCCTGCTTTTTTTTTTTTTTTTTTTTTACAAACCCATTAGGGCTCGATAACCACCCGTTACAGCAAAGAGGGACCTGAAAGCCCCCTGACCTTTTACCTTGACCTCTGACCTGCAGTTAGAGAGTGGCTGCTCCCCAGGGCAGAAGGAGAGACTCCTGGGTCTTGAGTTACTCAAGCATGTGAATTCATTAACAAATATCTGTCTGTTTGCCCCAGTAATAAGGGGCATTTAAACACTCTGGAATCCCAACGAGTGTAGCTGTCTGTGTCACTCAAACCCAGGTTCATCTGTAGGCCAAACATTTACCTGCAATTAGGCCAGTCTATCTTATTATAGATGCTCACTATTAGGACACTGCACTGGTCATATGCCAGGAGTCACTTGATGTGGTATGGAGAAAAGAGGCAATGAATGGAAGCATAATTCCACTTCAGTGCTCTAGCACCCCCTTTTGGACACATTCAATTTGTTATTGAGCACTGTTATAAAAAGGCTTTAGCAGAAATAAGCAGTTGTTATGAAACTTTTTTTGGTTATTCATTTTTAAGGAAACTTGTTTTGTGCTCTTCTTTGAGAGTTATTCCTCTGAATTATTGAACTAATGTTAGTAATTACGAGCTAAATCTTAGCCGTGAAGTAATGCAAGTACTAACTTGTAAAGTGTAACAAAAAAAATTTGTTGTCAGCAGTTGATTTTATTTCAGTAAGTCTTGTAAAATAAAATACTGATTTTCACCAACTTAGGCCCAAGGCCCAGTTGCAAGAAACATCTGAAATTGGTGATTCTCACGAAAATGATCTCATCATCAAGCCATCCCAGATGTGTATGACTTTCTTTCTTCTGCAGAACACAAATGAAGATTTTTAGAAGAATATTTCAGCTCTCTAGGTCCATACAATGCAAATGAACGGTGCCAATATTTTGACGCTCCAAAAATTACATAAAGGCTGTTTGGAGCATCAAAATTTTGGCACCCATTCACTTAAATTGTATGTCCAAATTAGCTGAGAAATTCTTCCGAGATGGCAGTAAATGATGAGAGAATTTTCATTTTTGGGTGAACTGTTCCTCGGGAACTATTAAGTAAGATATTCACATTAGCGCAGTGTGTGAACAAAAATATTGTTTATTTTGGAAAGTATTTATTAGTGCTGTTGATAAAAAAATAGTTTTAATCAAATTAAATACATGTGCAATTGCATATATATATAAGAAATATATATATATATATATATATATATATATAGTCTAAGAAAGGCCTTTAAATAAGAATCACTCAATATATAATGATTAAATATAGTTATATTTAAATATGTAATACATGTATATTATAAATACAATAATCGAATAATTTAAATTCATTGCATTTTTGTGGTAGACAAGTTTTATTATTGAACATACTGTAAGCCTGTCATTGGCCTATAGTCAAAGCAATCCATTTTGCAAAGGAATTCATCAAACTGTCAGTTTTTTTTAAAGGGCTTTTCTAAGGACGCACCAACGTACACATGTGTCAGACACATTTAGAGAACGTCACTTTGACTACTTAAATGTAGGCTTCATTGTCATTATTGAAAATATAATTTAAATACACATTTTTTTATTTGAGGTTAATAATGACCAGGATATATTTTTGTCAGTAGGGATGTTCATATACCATTTTTTATTTAGAATGAGTACCAATACTTGTTTTTTTAGTACTCGCCGATACTGGTTTTTTTTTTTCTGAAATATTAAAAGTTTATTTCAATTTTATCATCAGAATTGTGTTTAAATAAATAAATAAATTAAAACTTTAATCAAATGAAAGTATAACAATACATTTTCAACATGAAATTGTATTATTTTTATCAAACAAAGTGATTTTATTCAGAAACTCACAGCACAATCCTAAATACAACACTGGAGATATTTTTGTCAAATAAAGTGCTGCATAATAGAGCATCACAAATGTGAGATATTGCTTAAATATAATACATTTACTATTGATTTATTATTATTATTATTATTATTATTATTATTAAGAGTAGTATAACAGTGATTCCCCGTCTGTCGCTCACTTCAACGTTGTGTCGAAGCGACACTAGGGGTCCCTCTTGAGTGCCGAATATGCCTCTGATCTATGAAAAAAGGCCAATGAGAAGTTGGCAGACAGTATTTGCATACCCCGCCCCCAGACATACGGGTATAAAAGCGGGGAAATACGTCGAGTTCATTCAGGATTTTTCCGAGGAACTGGAAATGGTCTGGCCACAACAGTGGCTCGGCTCAGTGACGTTACCGGGAGGACACAACGTCTCGTTCCCTCCATCAGGGAACGGAGTTTACATACAGGTATAAAAGCGGGGAAATACGTTGAGTTCATTCAAAAATTTCTTCGGAACTGATGGTCGTGTATGCAGTCAGCTGTGAGTCACACACCTGTTCCTGCTCCTGTTCCTCTGACACTCTGCCTGCTGTTGGATCTACGGAGCACTTCAGCGGCTTTTCTCCTTCACTGCACGGCAGTGCAGCTTGCCCCTGGGCGCTTCGACAGTGCAGAGTGCTTAAAAGAGTTTATTGTAAAAGAGTGATTTTCTCTATAAAAGAGTATTTTCCTCTAAAAGAGCTTTACACAGAGGCGTTGAACGTCCTTTTCAGGACGCATCTTTGTAAAGATGCCATTCCACCCCTGTGTAGTTCCTGGATGCGGTAGAGTGCTCTCCGCTTCAGATGGCCACAGGCGTTGTCTCGTGTGTCTGGGAAGCGAACACACCGAGGCAGCGTTTGTGAATGGTTCATGCTCTCACTGTGAGGGCATGACCATGGCAATGTTGCAGTCGCGGCTCGCTTTCAATAGAAAGCACGCCACTCCAGCCGCCCCACTTTGCTCCTTTTTCCCACGGGATTGAGGACGATGCGGCTGGCACTGGAGCCAATCTGGGGATGGCAGCGGGTGAAGATCCGCCGGGTACGCCCTCTCGGACCACCCGCCCCCAGCACGCTTGTTGTCTCCCATCCATGCTCGAGGCAACAGCGGCTCGCCTCACGGCCAGCCTGCCTATCCTCTAGAGCTTGAGGTGGATGAGCTCGCCGCTGCATTGGAGAGCGCGGCGTCTGACGCTGATGACTCCCCTGGGCTGCCGCCTTCGGGCCAGCACGCCCTGGCTGAGGCTGATGCGCAGATGACCGACATGCTTTCCTGGGCCGCCGCCAGCATGGGGCTGGACTGGAACCCGCCGTCCTTCCCACAGCCATCGCGGTGGGATGACTGGTTCCTGGGGTCTGCACGCCGCTCACAGCCTCGTGCACCCCTCCCCACTCGTCACAAAGCTACTCGCTCATCCACTCTTACTTTCCTCAACGGCGGAGCGGCCCATGTATATATGGCGATTCCGCAGGTGGATAGGGCTGTTGCGCTCCACCTATGTCCCAGAAACCCTACCACCTGGCATGGTTGCCCTGTGCTCCCCTCCAAGGCCTGTAGGACAACATCGTCATTTACTGCCAAAGCCTACAGCGCCACCGGATATGCCGCTTCTTCCCTGCACACCATGGCCCTCCTGCAGGTCCACCCAAGGAGCTTAAAGATCTTCACGGGGGTAGTGGTGGCTAGTGGCTCCCTATTGGGCCATCCGGGCCTTATTCTCGGACCTCGTACTCCTCGCGACTGCCCCTCCCTGGTGAATTCCTCTGAGGAAAGACCTTCTTTCTCAGGGACGGGGCATGCTCTGGCATCCACACCCAGACCTTTGGAACCTCCACGTCTGGCCCCTGGACGGGATGCAGAAAATCTAGCTGGTCTACCACCTGCTGTTGTTGCCACTATCAACCAAGCCAGAGCCCCTTCTACCAGGCAACTTTACGCCCTGAAGTGGCACATGTTCGCGAATTGGTATTCTTCCTGGGCTGAAGACCCACAGAGGTGTGCAGTTAGGACAGTGCTCTTATTTCTGCAAGAGAGGCTGGAGGGGAGGCTGTCCTTTTCCACACTGAAGGTGTATGAGTAAGCACGACTTAGTCATCAGGTTCCTAAGAGGCGCCCGGAGGTTGAACCCCTCCTGGCCAAGCCTGTTCCCCTCCTGGGATCTCTCAGTGGTCCTCGCAGGCCGTTCAGACCGCTAAAATCAGTTGGACTCAGGGCCCTCTCTTTAAAGACGGCCCTGCTGATTGCGCTCACCTCCATCAAGAGGGTCGGGGACCTGCAGCATTCTCTGTTAGCGACATGTGCCTGGAGCTCAGTCCGGCAGACACATATGTAATCCTAAGACCACGACCGGGCTACATGCCCAAGGTTCCTACCACCCTTCAGAGACCAGGTAGTGAACCTGCAAGCGCTGCCCTGGGAGGAGGCAGACCCAGCCCTTTCATTGCTGTGTCCGGTACATGTTTTCCCTACCTACTTGGACAGCACACAGAGCTTCAGATGCCATTTCATTGGCCTATCACACCCAGGTCATGCCGTTGCGGGTTCGAGCGTACTCAACAAGGAGTATTGCATCCTCGTGCGCACTGGTCAGAGGTACCTCCCTAGCAGACATATGTAGAGCAGAGTGTTGGGCAACACCTAATACCTTTGTGAGATTTTACAATCTCAGGGTTGAGTTAGTATTGCCCTGTGTTTTCTCAGGTCCGAGCCAGTAGAACTCGGTAACATGCTGACGGACTGGCCGGGTGGATTCGCTTGCACCAGGCGCCTTCCCTCGGCCGAGGTAAAACTGTGCGCTTTCTCTCCCAGGGGATTCCACCCACCCGGGTCCCTGGATGATTCCTCCCTAGCCCTTTGGCTCCGCAGTTCAGCGGAGGAACTCGCTGACCCAGTCCACTGCGGGTACTCAATGTACCCCTGTACTGGAATAGGTTCCCCACAGGTCAGGACTCCTACATGGACTCCCCCAGTGTGTATTTTCCGCGGTACGGTCCCCTTACGAAGTGGACCTGTGTCTCCCTTAGGCAGTCCCAGCTGCCCTCCTGTCGCTATGTTGTAGCAACTCCCCCCTCCTTGAGGCTGGATCTACCACTGCACCACGTTCCACATGTTGCCTAAAAACCCATGTGATGTATTCGCCACCTTTACCTCCCCCTTTCGGGCAGGTGTGGCCTCCACAGGGTCTTTTCCCCCTGAAAGTATAGGAAACTGGGTAAGACCCCCTTCCCTCGATGCGTGTAAGGGCCCCGGCCGTTCTTGCTCTATACGGAGAAACATCGAGAGAAAAGAGGCCCAGCCAGGCTTGGGCCATTCCCAGGTTGGCAAGCGTCGCCTTGATCCCCTGTCTAGGGTAACCAGAAGGATTCTGACGACTTTTTTGGGGCATTGGGGAAGGGTACGCGCAGTCTTACACAGCTGGTCGCTTGTGCACGTAAATTACCTGCGCGCTCCTGTGTCAGCAATACACGTACACAGCTCAGCGCATGGTGTGATTTAAATTGGAGCCCTAGTGTCGCTTCTTCGACACAACGTCAAAGTGAGCGACAGACGGGGAACGTCTAGGTTGCGTATGTAAACTCTGTTCCCTGATGGAGGGAACGAGACTTTGTGTCCTCCCGGCCACGTCGCTGAGCCGAGCCACTGTTGTGGCCAGACCATTTCCAGCTCCTCAGAAAAATCCTGAATGAACTCGACGTATTTCCCCGCTTTTATACCCATATGTCCGGGGGCGGGGTATGCAAATACTGTCTGCCAACTTCTCATTGACCTTTTTTCATAGATCAGAGGCATATTCGGCGCTCAAGAGAGACCCCTAGTGTCGCTTCTTCGACACAACGTCACAACGTCTCGTTCCCTCCATCAGGGAATGAAGGTTACATACATAACCTAGACGATATTACATAACGATATAGTAGTGATCTATTTCTGTCATCTTTTTTCATTTAAATTAAGCTTTTATTTTGAAGAATTTCTGTGTTGTTAGACCAATAAGTTCTGTTGTAATGACTGTAGAATGGGGAATTAGGTGGTGAATAGACTAGCTTAAAAAGCATTAAGTAGAGACGTACTAGATGTTAATGTGCTGATGGGGAAAAATGACATAACAACAATATTAAGGAACAAATTAATAAATGAGTTCTTGGAAATATGGGATAAAAGAAGCATGGGTAGAGGTTTTTATTCTTTAATGCCATTAGTAATGAGGGTACAATGGGTTGGAGTGAGCAGAAGAGAAGAGGTTTGGCTGTCCAGGTTGGGGCATACAGGGTTAAATTCACCCTTGGTAATTATGGTAGTGGTTTATTTGATAGGTGTGGAGTTCTAGAAACAGTGGGGCATGTATTTCTGGTATGCACTAAGCATGTATCGAGGTAACATTAAGTTGTGTAAAGAACAGTCCAATAAGTATGCTAGATATTCGGGGAAGTAGCAGAAGCAGAAGTAAGGGATGCACAAGTTTATAGGGATCTTTTTACATTTTTAAATTAACCAGGTTTATGGAGTAGGATATAATGCATGTGGGGTAGAAATATTCAGTTCTGGGCTTGGTAGAACTCTGGATGCTGGAGGAGCTGAACACGCAGCGCCGACTAAAGTCAGAGTTTGGGCAGTTCCAGATAGATGTTTTGTTTCTTTTCTTCTTTTTTTTTCTTTATGAATATGAAGTGTAAATTCATCTACCATGCTATATGTATATATATATATATATATATATATATATATATATATATATATATATATATATATATATATATATATATATATAATACACAGTGGGTGGCAGTAATACTCATAAGGAGTTAGCCACCAATAAAACCAAAGTAATGACGGCAGATTCCCAATCCGGAAAAGCAGGTCGCTATGTAAATCACAGTAGTTATTAAACCATAAAAGGCCACTGTTTAAATAAATAAATAAATATGTAATCTTTATATGACTTGTGCTAAAAAGTGAAATAGTGCTGTGCCTGCTGTCATCTGCTACAAACAGAGCATGCAATACTCATAATAGTGTTTTCCATGTATGAGTCAAGGATCTCTTAATGTATGAGCAGTTTGTCTCTGTCAGCACAACAGCTCCATACATTCACAAGCACTCACATTTAAAACGCACATGCAAACGATTTATTTATCTCATTAAATCACAGCTTTTGCTGTTAAATTATCTCACTAGGACGTGACATGAATTTAATCAGAGTGCTGAATGTTTACGTATGATATTCTCATGTCAGATTGTATCGGTTTTTGTTATCGCAGCATTTTTACGAGTACAAGTACATGAGTGTGTAATGGACCCGATTCCAATACCAGTATCGGTGCATCCCTATTTCACAGGTTTCGTGAAAATCACCAATGGGAAGAAAACCCTTAGTTATAATTGAAAGTCTTTTATCACTAAAGGTTTTCTTAACCTTAAGGATTGGTTCACCCAAAAATGAACATTTTCTCATCATTTACTCATCCCCATGCCATCCCAGATGTGTATGACATTCTTTATTCTGCTTAACACAAACAAATATTTTTAGAAGTATATTATAGCTCTGTAGGTCCATAAAATTCAAGTGAATGGGTGGCAAAATTTTTAAGCTCCAAAATTCACATAAACGCAGCATTAAAGTAATATATAAGACTCCAGTGGTGAAATCCATATCTTCAGAAGCGATATGATAGATGTGGGTGAGAAACTGATCAATATAAATTAATATTTAAGGATGAGTAAATGATGAGAACATTTTCATTGTTGGGTGAACTATACCTTTAAATAGTTTCTTGCAACCAGATGCTGGACCGCTTTAGACCACACTAAATAAAATATATTATCTTATATTGGCCTAAAATAAAAATTATATGTTTGTGTACCTAACTGCATGGTCAGATTTTTTGGGGGGATCAGTGCACAGTAGTTTAACTTCTTCCAGAGCTGTATAGTTCAGCCTTGTAGTTTTTTTATTGCTGTAATTCAACTGGTCCTGGAGTGGGTGTGCGTGGGGTGTACAAGTGGGCCTGACCAGGCCTGAGACGCTGTTTTCCCAGGACTGGGAGGGAAAATAAGGCAGGGCCACTATCTGATCAAGGCCCAGAGTGCTGGGTGCTATAGGGCCAGGGGCCAGTTAGGGGCGGACAGGCTGTCAGAAGGGTAAGAAAAGGTGAAAACAGGTATTTGTGTTTGTGTTGTGATTGGACCAAAAGATAGAGCAGAGAGAACAAGGTCTTTACTGATTACCGTGTATCTAATTTTACAAGAGCTTCCAGTTTGGGAGAGTAATGTGATAAGGAAGCCTCTTGATTTCCTGTTAACGCCGGGGCCATGATGGATTGGAAATGTCACACTGGGATACACACTTGGAATCAATCTCCTTTGGGCCTTGCTGCCCAGGCAGGCCAAGCTAAACTAAATATTTCATTTAAAATGTAAAACATGCTTGCTGCCATAAACAGGCTGTGTTTTGAAACACGGGGGAGTCAGACCTGAAAAATGATTTTAACCAAAACTGTAAGCATCCCCTCGGTGCAACGTTTATTTATGTAGATTGGATAGAGTGGCACATAATTATTCCAGCTCTGCCAAGGTCCTCTTTATTTATTCTCAATTTCCTCTGTTTCTCTCTCTCTCTTTAACGTTTGCTCTCTTTTTCTTTTGCTAAATTTTGTCGTGTGATACGTAAGCGATACTATTACATCTATCTTAAGGCTCTGCAATCTGATATCGGATAACTCTTGTTTGTAACCAATTTAAACAAAAGAAAATTCTCAGAACAAATGACATCCCTTGGGAGAGTTGTAATTCATTTATCTTTCCTGTTCATTTGTTCACCATTAATTGTGTAGAAGTGCTGCTTATGTGTGTGTTTCCATCCAAATCTGTTCTGCAGAGATGTTTATTGCTGCAGTGTTACCGGGGATTTAATGATAAATATGTACGAATCCTGGAAGGTGAAAATCTAAAGAAAAAAGGAAGATTTGAAGATAGAAGAGACGGCATAAGAAAAGCTAGACAGAATGAGGCTATGTTCCCATTCCTAAAATGCATTTAAATAGTGTTTTCATGAAAAATCCAAAGACAGTAGTCAAAAGGCATTTAGGCATATCATTGTACCTATTACACTTTGTTTTTTTTTAAATGTTTAAAGGGATAGTTCACCCAAAAATGAAAATGATCTAATTTACTCACCCATATACCATCCCAGATGTGTACGACTTTTTTTCTTCTGCAGAATACAAATTAAGAAATTTAGAAAAAGGTTTCAGCTCTGTAGGTCCATACAATGCAAGTGAATGGGTACCAAAATTTTGATGCTCCAAAAAACACATAAACTCATCATAAAAGTAATCCATAAGACTCCAGTGTTTTAATCCATATTTTCAGAAGTGATATCATAGGTGTGGGCGAGAAACAGATCAATGTTTACATGTTTTTTTTTGCTCTAAATTTTTCTCCCTTCTCAGTAGAGAGCGGTATGCATGAAGAATGTGAATCACCAAAAACACAAGAAGAAGAATGTAAAAATTATCTGTTCTCACCCACACTTATCATATCGCTTCTGAAGATATTTATTTAACCACTGGAGTTTTATGGATTCATTTTATGCTGACTTGTGTGATTTTTGGAGCTTCAAAAATTTGGCACCCAATCACTTGCATTGTATGGACCAAAAGAGCTGAGGAATTCTTCTAAAAATCTTAATTTGAGTTCAGCAGATGAAAGAAAGTTATATACATCTTGTATGGCATTAGGGTGAGTAAATAATTAGATACTTTTCATTTTTGGATGAATTATTCCTTTAAGGGATCATTCACACAATGTGTTTTTACACCCATCCATGCTGTTTTTCAGTTGTTTGAAATGCCTTTGAGTGCAACACCAGGTCTCAATGTGTTTTTATCCCCAGCGTCTCACTCTGGAGCAATGCCATGATAACACATTTCAAGACATCTGCGTTCTGCTCTATTCAGGGCATCTAGCTTCTTTTTTGTTGTGAACAGCCCCTTACATTTTACTTATTTAAATATAGTAAAAGTTTGGACAAATGTATTCATTCTTTATTATAATTATTTTCCACATTTAGAATTAAAGTTATCAGAAGTATAAAATGGCATAAATGGAAGAAAGTAGACATCTTTTAACTTTGGCAACAGTTTAACAATTTTCAGTTTAAAAAGCATTCACTTAACCAACTTAGTAGTATGAGGTATCACCTAGGATGCTTTTTAAACAATATTAAAGGAGTTCCCATGTATTCTGAGCTCTTGTTTGAAGATTTTATGTCAGTATATGGTCCAAATTAACCAATAAATAAATGAATACAAAAATAATAGTTTTGCTAAGAACTTTATATGTAGTCAATTTCAAACATTGAAGCATAGATTTGTATATCAAATGTTAAAGTCCTTAATAAGACACAAATAATCAGTCAGTGTGTTCAAATTTCTTACTGGTAGAGTAATTATAAAAATAACAAGATTAAATTATAGTGTATTTATCATTACATAAAAATAACAATGTAATATAATTAATAATTTTAATTAGAACTAAAGCAATAATTTAAAACCTTTCAAATGTAACCCCCTAACAGTGATGACAATCTAAAAGAGGTAAAACCACCCTATCGTGTCATCTATGTCATGGTATGTTTTAAGTTGTGGATTTTGACACATTTCTGTTATCTCTTTGTTTGTGTCTATGTGTGTTATTACAGTGTTTGCAACATCTTCTTGTCTACACACAGAGATAGAGCATCACTTCACCCTTCACCACACCCTGTTCGGAACATTACGTCTCCCTGTCTGTTATCACCCTCAGTATTCTGCCTGCTCCAGTTTGTTTGCAGAGGTGTGTGCACAAACAGAGGGAAATGGGCTGTACTGTTGTGGGAAACACAGGTGTGTGGGTGTGTGTTCATTTGTGTATGTGCGTGTGCTGAAAGATGCAAAGGGGCCGATATCGTGCTGAAAGCCGTGCTCGTTTGGTCCAGTCAGAGATGGACATGAGAGAGGGTGCTGACAGTGACAGTCAGAGGGCTGCAGCACACATGACTTAATTTCACCTGCAACATGGAAAGCTGAGGATGCCTTAATGTACGGTGTTAGCTGGGGAACAAGGCTTTCCTCTGGTTAACCTTTGACCATTACAAAGTTCCCACACACAGATTCAGATTTATAAGAAGAATGCAATGCAGAACCTTTGGGCTTTGAGACCTGGATAACGTTAATATAAATACATACTGTATTTGGAAACTGAGTTTTATGTGCCGAGTTTCTATGATTCCTGGTGAGATTAACACTATCGGTTACGTTTTGGCTAAAGACTTAGTTGCAGGGTATGTTTTACTCATTAAAACTAAAATAAAAATTCACAGTAAAAACCTTGTCTGGTCACAGCATAATTTTTCTAGCTTTTGGTGCACCCCACTTGAAATTTCACTTGGATACTGCAGCCAAACGTGTGATACAGCACGCAATTTGAAATTGTCATGAATTGACCATTGATTTGAAGTTGAGAATCAACTTACAGTGGAGTCCAAAAAGTTTGAGACCATTAGTGAAAATTAATCTAATTTGAATTTTTATAATTCAATATATTTTTTTCTCTCATTACATATTTAACTAGATATGTCAGATTTGTCAAGTCAAACTTTTATGTTGGCTTGATAAAGCCTTTGTCCAAAAGTTTTAAAAAGACAGACAGACAGATACATACATACATACATATATACATACATAGAGTAGACCATGAGAAGGTTAGGTAGATGGCTAGATTTTGTACTGCAGGGGCGTTGCTAGACATAAAGATCTACTGGGGCACAGCCAGCATTGCTTTTTGTTTTCTTTCTTGAAAGCCTGATGCGTGCAATAAGTGTGCAACACAATACACTTTACAAAACCTTGCTTAACCCACTATTCCTACACTGCAACAAGTACTGGGAAAGGTAAACATGTAGAGATAATAACCTTTATGAAAATATTTATTTAAGTATCTTAAATATCAACATACTGTACATGAACATTCTCAAAATGTTTTACGGCATAAAATGCATTCACTGTATATGCAAATAACAAAATCGGACAAAACTTTCTTGCACATTTGCATTCTTCTATATTACACTTTACACATCAGGAAAACCTCTGTCAAGTAAGTCTATGGAACTGCATTATCCAACGTCAGGCAAAACGGCCTGAAAAAAGGTCTCAGAATGAGCAGAGAGTTGGTCAATAGGCAGAGTTGGTAGCTAAACTGTCTGAGTTTGGTTGCTAGCTTGTGAAACTAGCTGAGCTATCACTAACTTTATAAATGCTGAAGTGTCGTTTCTATAAATTAATAACTAGCTAGCTAACATAAATGTTGTAAGTTTAAACTGACATTTGAAACTCATTAAGTTTACTTGCAACAACAACTCAAAACAAGTCAAATTATAGTCCTTTTTAGTTGCTAGGTAATTAGCATACAGCAGCCATAGTTACTGCCAACTGTTTATGTAGTGTCCTAAACTAGCGCTAGTGAATTCATTTAATTTCATATCCGAAAGATTGATTCAATGTTATCATAACCAAAGAGAGTACTACAGAACTCAAAAATCTGTTTATTTTCTCTGCAATTCCATAGACTTGGCAGAGGTTTTCCTGAGACTTGATGTCTGAAACCTGACTCTGACAGCTGAGGATGTAGTTTGTTTATCATGTAGTTTGTTTACCTCCCACAAACTCATCTCTCCTTTCTGTTTCCAGTCCCTGCTTCGTCCAAAGTATTTTCTGATGTCCATCTGTATACAGGAGCCAATAATGTTTGAGTCAAAATAAGAGCATTGATATTATTTAGAAACGTACTTTAGATTCATCATGTTTTCCTAGCCTACTTCAATTCTGACTTGTGTACCAACACCTGGTAGGGTTGCACCAGCTATGCGTAAGTTCTCAAATAAGTTACGACGTTAAGTTCACACGAAGGGCTTAGTAACTACTAGTTAGTTAGTAACTAAGTCAGTGCTTAATTTGGTTGCAACACCTGTTCTCAGGTCTCCATAAAGTAATGCGTAGTCGCATAATATGATGTTTACCCGTATTTATCCAATAAGCAGCCTTCAAATTTGTACACAGAAGTGTTAAAAAGCCGTGAACTTCAATTTGATCTTGTTTACGGTTGAAGTTCAAACTTTATTTGCTCGTAACTGTCAGGTGTAATAAATTATACCCCCATTAAAATACGATACGTAATAAAAGTAGATTGGATAAATAGTATATTTGCCCTGTGTAAATAACCATATATAGGAACTGTATCTAAATGGTCTGCACTTATATAGCACTTTTTTTTTAACCTTAGAGGTTGCCAAAGTGCTTTACACTGTGTCCCAATCACCCATTCACACGCGCACACACACACACACACACACACACACACTCATACACCAATGGCGGCAGAGCTGCCATGCAAGGCTCTAGCCTCCCATTGGGAGCATCTTGGGGTTCAGTGTCTTGCCCAAGGACACTTCGGCATGTGGAGTCGAACCCTGCGATTAGCAGCCGACCCGCTCTACCACCTGAGCCACAGCCGCCCACACCTATTTATCTAAAATAAATAAGGGGTGATAAATAAATACTAAAACAACAGGCTGAAAAAATAGACATTTATTCATTTTAATATCTTATATATTTTGTATATGTTGACACGGTTTCATGCTGAAGAGCCGCTTAATAGAATGTTTTTATTTTCTCTCTTGTAAATGTAAACGAGTGTAAATGCCAACATCATAATATATGTTGAAATGATTAATGACTATCACGCAAAACATGAGCTCATTGATGTTATTAAATGAGTCTGCTTTTTTATTCCAACCATTACTCCTGGTCGGAGGCATCCGTAAATATGTAGGGCTACGTTCTACCTTAGTTTAATGGTGCAATGCTCAAATATTTAGTAGTGCGTAAATTGTGACTTAGTGCCCATTTACGCCACAACTAGGCTAAGTTGTAATGAACGTATAGCTGGTGCAACTGGCCCCTGGATTAGTGTGCGTGGCTGTGCGTGCTGCCGTGGCTTTGGTTATAGCAATCGCACAGGCGCATGCCACACGGACATGGATTTCTGCGAGCATGCATCAGATTTGTGTTTTCAGTTAATCTGCGTTGCTTTTACAAGCGTTGATTGGGTGGGTTACTGTATTGCATTTAGATAGATCCATTTCTTTTTTCCGAGATTATCAATCTAAACGAATGCAAAAACTTGAGCTTTTACTGGGGCACAGCAGATTTATACTGGGGCACGTGCCCAGTAAAAGGGGTCTAGTGATGCGCCTGTTGTACTGTATCCTTAAGCCATTAAAAGGCATTCTTTTTTGTGTTTGAAATGAGCTTGAATTAACAAGCATTCCGTTGGCCTGTTTGAGCATTCTGCCAGTAAATGAGATTCTTTCGATTTTTGATGGTCTGCTGTGCAAATTTTTTTATTTTGATCATTTAGAAAAGATATAGATCATTTCAAGGACAAACAATAACAAAATAATTAGAATGCTATACTCCGCATGTCTTGCCCTGATGGATTATCAGGTAGTGGCAAGTTTATAACCCAGAACTGTCCAAATAAAATGACTATCATGTACTTTTAGATTCAACAAGATTTACATTTACATTTATGCATTTGGCAGACGCTTTTATCCAAAGCGACTTACAGTGCACTTATTACAGGGACAATCCCCCCGGAGCAACCTGGAGTTAAGTGCCTTGCTCAAGGACACAATGGTGGTGGCTGTGGGGATCGAACCAACAACCTTCTGCTTACCAGTTCAGTGCTTTAGCCCACTACGCCACCACCACTCGAGATTTGTGTAAAAACTGAAAATAAACAATAAGGTGTCATTACTGATTCTGAGTCAACAAATTTTCTCAAAGAACATCAAATGTTTACCTGAAGTGACCGATTCGTCTATGCGAGAGAGGCGATGAAAGTGTATTGTTGTTTAGATGCTCAAAATTATTTCCTCAGCGGAAAGGTCGGTAATATTGGATTTATCACTCCTATATTAATTATCGCTCCTATTATATTCAATGAAGCTGTTAATGCTCAAGCGTACAGTACAGCTACAGCTACTCTGGAGAACTTGGCAGTGCAATACTACAGATATTGTTGACGTTTGTGTGACATATTGCTTATGGTCCTTATTTGACAGTTGTTTTGAATAAAAGCTTCTGCTAAATGACGAACTATAAATGACTTACGCAGCTTCATTTATTATAATAGGGGCAATCTAGTCACTTTTAGAGCCCGTAAAGAAATACATTACTTTTTATTGAATATTGATGGAGCAACATAATTTGTGTTAAAAGAAATAACAACAGAAGGTTGTTTTGAATACAATTAATAAAAAAATGGCGAGGGGGCCTTTAACCCCCAGAGGTTTTTAGTGATATTGTGTAGATTCCAGGGCAATAGTTATAGGGCACAATTTGTCAACTTACTTTTGAGACAGTAAGAAGCTTTTTTTGAGTAACACATTAAGATAATGCTTATTTAAAAATAACCAATATAGAAAAGGGTACATAATTTCTTGTTAATTTCAGTCACATTTGGCATAAAGTATTTCATAAACAAGTGAATATCCATTGTGATTGGATCAGTCACTGTGAGCCCTCTTTGAAATTTTTTCATAACAAATCTATTCCCCCCCACAACTTTTCATATTTTATATAATCACATTGAAAAAAAAATACAAAACTATTTTGTTGCAAAATAAATGTAATAACTTCCAGGATATTCATTAGCTACATACATTTACAACATTTAAAAAATTATTAAATATTAGATTAAATGACTTTAAAATCAAACTTTAGACATTACACACAAATATCTCATGGAACAGGAACGATTTTCCAGTGTATAGTATCAAACAGGTATTTAGGAAAGTGCTGTGGTAGTTTGTAATGCTATTTATTGTTTTGGGAGAAAATCAAATCAAAGGAAACTTTTACCCCGGGGAGTCTTTAGCCCCATTATACCACGTTGGCTTTGTCAAGCCAACATACTGTAATTAGCATCATAACAGTTTGAGCGCATTGTTTATATTCTTTCATGACATGAATTTCTTATTATTTGGGATGTCACCCTTTTTCTTTAATGAGAATGTGCTCAAGCTGACATTGATTCCACAAGTTTATGCAAAACCTGGTGATCCATGTTATCCCAGTATGGTTTGAGAATGTTCCAATAGTGCAGAATCTAAAATAGTTCTTATTCATTCTACACCATAACATTTCTTTGTTCAAAATTTTTCAAAAAAACCTCTCCAGGGTTAAATTATATTTTGAATCCCTAATTTTCAAAGTGGACTCTAGCTTTTGGGTCCCACTGTATTACAAGACAAATTATCCTACTTTTGCCACAAAATGAGAAGCCGAGGTGCATGGCTTCATAAATCAAATAAATATTGTTTGGTTATGATCACTAAACAAGACAGCAAGATTTATTGCTGGCTGTAATTAATGGTCGACTAAATCCGTTGGTCACTTGCCCTATTCTTCTCTCTCTCTCTCTCTCACACTCATACACACAGGTGCTCTTTCTTTCTTTTTGGTAGAACTACAATTAACACTGGTTCCTTTGGTCATGAATCAAGTCAGACTAGGGAGAAGGTTTTTAAGGTAAACAGGGAATGCTGGTCCCCTTTTCTACTTCAGGATTTATGGATGTGTCCCAATGAATGGGGCAGCAGTTCTGACTGTCCCACGCTTCACTGGCCAAGCTGAAACCAGTCCTACAGGTAAGGAGGTCATTGACATTAAGCAGACCCACCTGACAGAGAGAGAGAGAGGTCATGCTGGGTTCAGTGACCAGGGCCGAAGTCATCTTGACGTCTTTGAAAAATTTAATTTAAAGAAGGGAAGCGTCTAAATTGATTGTGAATTAGATCCAGATATTATTAATTTGCAAATTTTTCATGCCATTTTTCATATTAATCAACTGTGAGGTATTGATACTTTGAAATTAGAGATTAGTTTGTTTTAGTCCAGAATTAAATTTTTAAACTATTGTTGGTCTACTTTTAGCAATTGCTCTCAACTGGTGGTTCATGAATTAAACATTTGTCATAGGTTTGGTATGAGTTTAATGCAAATAAATAAATAGTAAATAAATAGGCATAATAGGGTGTTTCTTCAACTTCCAGCACTTTAATGTGCCAGGGTTTTATTTTTAAAGTAGGTTACTTTAAAACTGACTTTTTACCATACTTTATCATTTATTTTTTATATTTTTAACCCTCCTGTTATGTTAGTCATTTTTGATCCATTTAAGTGTTAAAAACTGTGAAAAACGTCTAGGTTACTGTTGTAACCCCCATTCCCTTATGGAGGGAATGAGACATTGTGTAGATGTAGTGACACTAGGGGTCTCTCTTAAGAGCCTCGGTTGCCTCTGAACTTGAGAAAAGGAATTTGCTTGTCCCTCCCCCTGACATACGGGTATAAAAGAGGGCGCAACATGGCTGTTCATTCAGGTTTTGCACTGAGGAGCCAAGAATAAGGTTCGACCATTACAGCCAGCCGCGGTCTTTTCTCTCTATGTTTTCTCTCCATAGAGAGTTAGATGCGGCTGGGGCCATCTAATGTTATAACACGCATCGGGGAATGTGTTCTTTTCTGACTCCTATTCTTTCAGGGGGAAAAGACCCCGCGGAGACCACATCCTGCCCAGGCTGGGGAGGTCAACATGTGGTAAATACGTCACATGGGCTTACAAGCCACACATGGAAGTGGCACGGAGGAGCTCTACAAACACAGCGACCATTCCGGTCCAGCCCAACGCTCACGATGTCCTGGGCAAGCATGCCGGATATCTGCGTGTCGGCCTCAGACTGGGCAAGCAGACCAGAAGGTGGCACCCCAGTCGAGTCCTCAGTGTCAGGCGATGCAACTCTCTCTGATGCAGTGGCGATATTCTCATCCAGCTTGGGGGGGCCAAAGAAGACATCAGACTAGCCGTGGGGCAAGCCGGTCTCGTATCGGACCCGGATGGGGGCAAACGAGCATGCTGGGAGGGGGGGCGGGTGGTTCGTGGGGATTTTACCCGGCGAAACCCCGCCCGCTGCATTCCCCATTTGCATTCATTGCCAGCCGTGTTGGCCTCAATCCCGTAAGAAGAAGGCGCGGCGTGGAGGGGCAGCTGAAGTGGCTTTCCCTCGGAGGAAGGAAAGCCGTGACCGCAACGTTGCCATCTGTTTCTAAACATTTGTTGGGATAATGACTTGTGTCATGCACTAAGTAGATGTCCATGGTTTGGGGTCCTGTGTAGAAGGTCATGTTAAATCTAGATCCTGACATAAAACCAGTTGAGAACCACAGGCCTACAGTTTTACCCTTTTTCATCATTAACCCAATTTTTCGCAACCATTTTCCATTGGCCAGCCTTTTTGTTTAAACACACCTCATCTTGTGACCATGCTATATATCACACAATGGAAGGACAGATATTAAAACATATGGTAAATCCATTCTGCTGTTTTTAGTGCCATTTTTTTTTCCTGCTCAGCTTTATGAAAACGTCCGTGGCTCTTCCAAGCTAGCTGCCTGTAGCGAGCATAGTTCTTACTTCACCATGACGACGGTTCCAGCTCTGCAGCCCGGTCAAGCTCAAAAGCATTATTTACAGCAACTCTGGGATGGCCTGTTTGTCTAAGTAGGAGACCTTGTTAACCCAGAAGCTGTAAATTCATGTATGATGTTTCTTTTTCCCCTTTGGGGGTCAGATTGGTTTGGCCTGAGGGGAAGACAGCAGTCAGCAGTCAGAGCTGTTGTCAGTGGAAACCTGTGGATAGTCATGATTGTGATCTTGATTGTATTAAACCAGTTTAAGTTAGTGCTCCCATGAGTACCTAGAGCAGCAGTTATAACAGCATGAACTGATTGTAATGCAATAATAACAGGGCTGTATGTCCATTCAGAGGTGTTTTGTTGCTGCTTTGGTGGGACTCTTGTGGGTCATGAATTCCTCTGGCTGGGTGTAGATTTAAGACTAAACAGATTTGTGGCCGAATGTCTCTTGGAGATTAAGAGGGACACAGTTTGATTTATCTTTTTGCGTTTGGTGCAGAATAACCAGCAAAATGCCGGTTGTCAAGGGGTTGCTCTCAACCGTTGCTTTAGCTAAATTTATGGAAAAGATGTCGTTCCCCTTCACAGCTGATGTTTTCTCCATTCGTAGGATGAGTTAGATGCTCTTTCCTCCTTCCTCTATCTGAGGTCCAAGCCCTCCTGCTGTCACGGGAGAAGATGGGAATCATTAGGATGAATAAAGAGGACAACCTACAGTAATTCACCTCCTGCCATTTATTGATCACGGGCAAATGGAGCATGTAATCATTAAGGCTCATTTATTCGCCGCTCAGACACAAGCCAGTGAACGAATGACCGAGCACAGCCCGGATGTGAGAGTAGCTTGATGAAGCACTTGCCATTTCAAGGGATCTTGTCCGTGCATTGTGCTCATGTCCAAATCAACCCACTCTGCACACAGTATGTAGGAAGCAAGTGGCAGTTTGTGAAAGGAGATTTCTTTAGAAGAAGATTTCTGAATACATTACGCAAAGGCCGCTGGACCTACATGCCTTCTGTCTTCACCTTGTCAGACCGATCTGAACACAAATACCTGGACTATAATGGATAAGAGCTGGACAAGATGGATACTAATAGAGGGAAGTTAGTGAAAGAACTGAGCATACTTTTAGCCACTCAACATCAACTGGAACTGACTGATGGATTGCATTCTGTTGAGAACAACAGATTTTATGTTTAGATTTCCAGAGAATCTAATGAGCATGTAAATAAACTCTAGTATGTAAAAACATAATAAATACTTTCAAAATGTTCCCCTTATACTCCCAAATTATTTTAATACAGTACGTTCCTCTGACCTAGTCAAAACACATTTGACAGATATCGTTGAAGCTCTGGTATGCATTCTAGTTACTTTGTCAATATGAGTGTGCAGATTTAATCCAATAATTTTTGGTAGAAAAATTCAGTAAAATGTATTGAAATAGAAAATTGGTAGGAGTGTACTTCCAATCAGACAATCTTAGCATGTAAAAATGTATTGCATTTATTGAAAAAAATATATCTAGCTTCTCTGAGACTATCAGAGGAATCAACCTATATCTTCAGAATATACTGCAATAGGTATGGGTGAGAAACAGAAAGTCTGAAATAAACTGAAAGTCACATGTGGTGCCTGTTAAGTTAAAATGGAGATTTAGAGTAAAAAGGACTTAAATATTCTTCTTTCTCTCACCAACACCTATTATATAGCTTCTGAAGATATGTATTTAAACACTGGAGTCATATGGATTGCTTTTATGTTTTCTTTACATGATTTTTGGAGCTACAAATGTCTGATCACCATTCACTTGCATTATATGGACCTACAGAGCTGAGATGTTTCTCTAAAGATTTGTTAGTTTTCTGCTGAAGAAAGAAAGTCACACATATCTGGAATGGCATGAGGGTGAGTAAAGGATCTACCCCTTTAAGGAAGGGCATCACTATACTGTTTTAGCCCCAGTACATTACTTTTGTGCCCCAGTGAAATTTTACTGTTGAAAAATTGTCTGAAGAGGAAGATTACTTAATTGCTACAGACCCAAGGATTTTTTTTCCTGACAGTGTTTCAGTAGTCATGTTCTTTGCTGTATTTCTGTCGGCTGTTCAGAATCAGAAATAGCAATGCCTGATTCAGAATTCAGGCATTGAATCAGTTCTTTCTTAAAGTATTGCTAAAATTGGTTAGCAATTGGTTTGCGATTCAGCCCAAATCAGTACTGAATCATTTGGAGTGGCTTCTTATTCTCAAAGTTACTGAATTGAATGCATTGGTGCTGTTTTTGCAATAAAAAAGAATGCCAGCAGAGGCCCCTAGAAAATAATTAGGGTGCACTTTTTTTTACTTTATGAAGGACCTTTACCCCAGGACAACAAAGGCTAGAAACGCCACTGAAGTTATGTATATTTTTCAAGTTATTGAAATGGCCTTAGTGTCTCTCAGGCCCTATAGAGAACATGAGGGTTAAAAATTCACAATTGTTTTGGTATATATAGTCATGTTAGTGACCTACCAAACTTGTATCATACCCTCTTCCATGCTGGTCAGATAGCAGTCTTTTCTTAGGCCGAAGTCGCTGCTTTTGTGATTGACTGGATGACCAGATAAAGATCATGAGGTCAGTGGTCAGGACACTCAGGTTGAGTGGACAATGATCCAACCAGGACCAGGGTCCCATCCATCATGGAAGGGGGACAAAAGCAAATGTCAATCCAGGAGGATACCACTTCTCTGGTCTTGATTAGCTGGCGGAGGGCCATGATGACAGCACCATCAGCCACTGTTAGGCCTGAAGGACGATGCTGTTGTTGACTTTACTAGAAGCACCTAAAGTCTTCTTTTCATTCCCGCCTCTCTCTTTAAGTCATGCCCCCCTGTGTGGCTCTAAATGCAGTAATGATTTAGTTGATGAGACTTCACATTAGGCAGAGTTTGAGTTGAATGATTAGATTTTCATTTAAAGATGCCACATTGGGAAGCATTTGAAAGGCTATTAAATTTTCTATTAAAAAGTCAAAAGCCTCATCTTCCTTCACTTCTCAAATCATATGATGAGCTAGGTTACTGAAAATAAGACACTACGATGCAGAAGTAATTACCCATCCAATTGAATCAAAATGAATCTAATTTAATTTGATGGAAAACTTGTTTAAAGGTCGCAGGGGGCAAGTTAAACTTAATGTATGGCCTGAAATCATATAAAATAATTACACACTCTTTCAGTATTCTCTTTTTCCAAAAATGACATCACTTTCCCCTTTACTTCTGTAATGTTTTCTTGGAGGTTTTTGAAAGCTTCTCAGACTGCTAAAAGTACAGCGTAAATATCACTGCTGTCAAGCTTTCTCATTGGATCAGCCCAGCTGTCAGTTTGACAGTGGATTGATTAAGAGAGCTGCCCATTCCCTGGCTCTGATCCCTCTTGGACTGTCTCTGTGGTTGGAAACAAGGCAGCACTCCAACACAGAGGTTTCTTGGGGTTTGTGTTTTGCAATATTGATGTTAAAGCTGCACATGCAGTAAAATGAATCCTACCATGTGTTCTCGACATAAACATGTGATTTCTGCAGCAGTAAAAGTTCCTTTCTCAATCAAAACATTATTTTTTTTAGTGATATTTCACCCAAAAATCTAAATTCTGTCATAATTTTTACCCCTTGCTGTTCCAAACCTGTATAACTTTCATTCATGAAGCACAAATGGAGATGGAGCAGAATGTTAGCTTTCACTGTCATTGATATTGAAAAAGAATGATGCAATAAAAGTAAATGGTGACATAATCTCCTTTTGGGTTCCACAGAGGACAGAAAGTTATACAAGGAACAACATGATGGGGTGTGAACGATAACAGAATTTTCATTTGAATATTTTTCAACTAACCCTTTAATTAAAATAAGCTAATGCAACAAAATTATTATTTTTTTTTGTAATTATTATTATTTTTATACAATTTTCACAATTGCATTGCATGTTATCAATTTAAAGTAGTAGAATTGATTTTTTTAACCCATGTGCATTGCAACTACACAAATGCAATCTAATGTGAGACTTCTGAGATGAAATCAAAGACCATTTGAAAATAATAATAAAATAATATGCACCAGAGCAAGCTGCTACACAGGGCTGGACTGGGAAGAGAAATCACCCTTGGAATTTACATAGCAACTGGCCCAAAAGTTGTTGGGGGGGTGTTCGTTGTCCTTTTCTGCACATTGCGACGCCATTTTGTGGTCCGTTCTGCATAACACGGCTGCTCATTTTAGCCATTCGTCCCATTTCGCGGCCGACCAACTGGACTCCTCGGTTCTCCTGATGGCCAGTCCTCCCCTGATCGGCCCCAAAGTGCGTTGGCCCACCGGGAAAATGCCGGTATGCCAGATTACTAGTCCAGCCCTGCTGCTACATCATCTCCTGCTCTGCTAAGAGTAAATACACGAGACAGGCCTGGGTATCGTCATAGCTCTGAGATGGCTATCTCGTGCCAGGAAAAGAGTGCTTAGAATGTGACTATGAAGATGGAGTGTGAGAGTTGCTTCAGGCTAAGAGAATTACAGTTTTTGAACTTTCCATATTGCTGCTATGTGTCTACAATGCAAACAATGCAATGCATTTAGTGTGTGCCTTTCCAAGTGGTAATGCGTGAACAGATCTCAGCAAATCGATGCCCAATGATCTTTTGTTAAAGGTAGCATATTTTTTCATTTGAAAAATAAGAGATCGGATTGCAGTGTTTGACTCTTATCCCTTGCGACTCCCATGTCTAGACATTGCTGACGGAAGCATTTAATTTGCTTTGCCAGCACAGCTAACGGTATGCTCAATTGCATTCTCTCTTGTTTGTCCTTGTAAACAAGCAGAAGAACAGAGTACACATGCTAGCTCTGCCTCTTAAGAAAACAAACATGGATCATGACAAACCTGGTGTGTGAATGCAGTCTGGACAGGAGCAGCAGCTAGGAAGAGATTAGGCATTTGGGAAGGAAAGATTTCCACCTGCTGGTGTTTTCTGGATTTGCAAGAGATTTCGGATTTCTATGCTCCTCTTACTTTAAAGGAATAGTTCACCCAAAAATGAAAATTCTGTCATTTTTTACAGACATTTGGACATTTAGAGTAAAAAGGACTTAAATATTTATCTCTTTTACACCCACAACTATCATATCGCTTCTGAAGATATGTATTTAATCACTGAAGTCATATGGATTACTTTTATGTTTCCTATATGTGATATTTGGAGCATTGTATGGACCTAAATAACTTAACCATTAAAGTCATATGGATTACTTTTATGTTTCCTTATGTTTCATTTTTGGAGCTACAAATGTCTGATCACTATTCACTCTTTTTGTGTTCTGCAGAAGAAAGGAAGCCTCACATCTGGGATGGCATGAAAGTGAGTAAATTATGAGAAATTTTACATTTTTGGGTGAACTATACCTTTAAAATGTGTTTTTCAAATTTCTTACATTTACCATACGAAAGTAATGATGCCTTAAGTTTTGACATATTGAGCCATGGAGCTAATGCAGTTGAAGTCTGAATCTGGTTTGCAACATTTCTCTGCATCTTTCTCCAAGCCATTGCCTGTCCTTTCTATACTGTTCTATAAAATTAAACTGGCTAAAATGCAAAAAAAAACAAACAACAACAAAAAACAAACAAACAAACAAACAGAATAAACCAGAAATGCTAACTGAGAATCAAACAGTTCACCTGCTGAATCACTTGGTCATATTGGAATTCCTCAAATAAATTTCAGCCTTCTCAAAGCATTCTTCAGGACAATGCTATTGACAGTTTTAATAAGCCAAGCCCTTTTATCTGCTGCAAGACAGCACAATGGGCAGCCATGTTAGTATTTTTATACACGCACACGTTGCAAGGTTGATTGACAGATCTTGTGGTCAAGTTGCTTGTGAATGGATTGGAGGAATAGGGAGGAAAGGAGCATCTTCCGCAACTTGACGACCCTCTGTCAGCAGCTCAGGCACTCATCACAGCCTGAAACAAGGGCACCTGCTGTGGGAAGCCCACCAGTACCTTCCCCTTTGGTTAATAGTATCCATCTGTCGATGGATATGACAGGGCTGCGTTGAATAGAGGCCTGCTGAATGGAGCTGTATCTACTCTCATTCCCATTCCTAGAACAACGCTTCTGTCCTGCCCTGAATTATTAATAATTTCCTATGACATCAGATTTGATTATGTTTTTTCTTTAATGGACCCGTAGGAAAGAAAAATCACAAATTAAATCGCTTTGATGTCTCAAATGTTTATCCAAGATATAGCAATGAGATCAAATTGTAAAAATTAAATGTACAAAATACTGAAACTAAATGTACATTAACTTACATTAACATTCCTTACTTATATTAGCTGAATTCTGTATAGCGTCTTGTTCGGCTCACATTACTTTGCTTAGATTTCCTTATATTTTATATGTTTTAACTATCATTAACTGAATTCTGAATGATGAAGCTGGTCCGTTTTTAGCTGAAGCAGCCTCTGCTTTAGCTTTAACAAACTTGTAATATTCCTTTCTATCAACCAATCAAGATGTGTATGTGACTTTCTTTTTTCTTCAGAACACAAACAAAGATGAATATTTCAGCTCTGTAGTTCCATAGAATGCAAATCAACAGGGTCCAAAACTTTGAAGCCCAAAAAGTACATTAAGGCAGCATAAAAACGAATACATACATATCTAGTGGTTAAATCAATGTTTTCAGAAGCGATATGATAAGTGTGGGTGAGAAACAAGATACATTTTTAAGTATTTTTTCATATAAATGATCCTCTCTGCCCAATAGGTGGCGATATGCTCAAAGAATGCAAATCGGCAAAACAAAAGAAGAAGAACTCTTAGGAGAGAAGAGCGCTTAGGAGGGCTGTTTGAAAGGGCTACATTGTATTATAACACACAAAGAATAATGATTCTGGCATGCTTTTAAAATAATATAAGTGTGCATTTCTCATGCCTCAGAGGATTAGTGTTAGTAAACAGTTCCACTTAATCATGGTTGTTTTTGTATTTGTGTAAGTCTGGGGTACTAAGTGAATTATTTAAGTTCTATTAAAATGTCCTAATTGGAAACATCAATCTTTGGTGATCTCGTCTTTTTAAATAATGCCCTTGCAGTTAAATCCATTACAAAGGATAGTACATTGCTCATTACACACAGGAAGCTCTTGGACTAAGAGTTCCCAAGTTCCCCGAGTCATGTTCCAATCCCATTTCTCCACTTTAAACTTCCACTTACCTGTCAGTTCTCTACTTGTCCTTTATAATGAAGCAAAAAGTCCACAAATAAAATGTCCCTGCAAACTGAAATGTATTAAATGGAGCTGCGTTAGTATCTACAGGTAGTTCATTCATTTCTGTCTACTGCATTCATTTGCAATGCTTGCGTCCTTTCTTTGACCGTAGGACTATGGAGTGATTGCAGTTGGAACTGATCCATGGTGAGCCAAGGGTACAAATGCTGAGTTTGATTAAAGGCAAAGCAAAATGCTTTTGACTGGGCATGCATTCTGCTTTTTTATATCATTTGATGGAGTGTATTTTTTTTTTTAATCTGTGGTTTCAGGGCATAAAGTATTACAGCATAAGCTTGTTTAGCTATGAAGACGGAGAGTGAGAGTTGATTCAGTCTAAGAGATGTACAGTTTTTTAACTTTCCATATTGCAGCTATGGGTCTACAATGCATTTAGTGTGCACCTTTCCAAGTGGTAATGTGAGAACAAATCTCAGCAAATTGAGGTCCATTGATCTGTTGTTAAAGGTAGCGTCTCATTTGAAAAATAAGAGATCAGATTGCAGTGTTTGACTCTTATCCCTTGCGACTCCCATGTCTAGACATTACTGACGGAAGCATTTCATTTTCTTTGCCCAGCACAGCTAACGGTATGCTCAATTGCATTCTCTCTTGTTTGTCCTTGTAAACAAGCAGAAGAACAGAGTACACATGCTAGCTCTGCCTCTTAAGAAAACAAACATGGATCATGACAAACCTGGTGTGTGAATGCAGTCTGGACAGGAGCAGCAGCTAGGAAGAGATTAGGCATTTGGGAAGGAAAGATTTCCACCTGCTGGTGTCTTTTGTATTTGCAAGAGATTTTGGATTTGCATGCTCCTCTTACTTTAAAGGAATAGTTCACCCAAAAATTAAAATTTTGTAATTATTTACTCGTCATGTTCTCCAAACCTGTATGACTTTATTTCCTCTGCAGAGAATAGAAGGTAATGTATTCAGGGTTTATTTACCATACAATGACACTAAATGGTGACTCTGGTCTGTTAAGCTCCAAAAAGGACAATTAAAATCTGCAATTCTTGATTCCAGCACATTTTTAATGATTTAATTTGAGAGTGAATAATGAGTTTGTTCATCCATAAAGTGATCATGCATCTTCAGAAGACTTGGAATATAGTGCAAGGTTTACTTTTACTGTAGTTTTATTGTGTTTTTCTGTCACATTAGGAGCATTACAAATGAGAGTCACTATTCGCTTTAATTATATGGCAAACAAACCCTGTGAAGGTAACTTTTAAATGTCTTATTTTGTGTTCCATGGTAGAAAGTCATGTAGGTTTGGAGCAACATTTGGGTGAGTATATAGTTGCATAATTTATCTTTACTTTTTTTTTTTGTTTTTTTTTTTTGCTTTAACCACTTAAAGGGATAGTTCACCCAAAAATGAGAATTCCCTCATTATTTACTCACCCTAATGCCATTCCAGATGTATATTAATTTCTTTCATCTGCTGAACTCAAATGAAGATTTTTAGAATATCTCTGCTCTGTAGGTCCATACAATGCAAGTGAATGATGATCAGACATTTGTAGCCCCAAATATCACATATAGGAAACATAAATGTAATCTATATGACTCCAGTGGTTAAATTAATATCTTCAGAAGCGATATGATAGTTGTGGCTGTGAAAAAGATCAATATAGAAGTTTTTTTTACACTAAATTCAAACATTCACTTTTTGCATCTGAAATTCACATGTGGTGCCTGTTTAGTTTCAATTTCACATCTGAAAGTGAATGTGAAAACTGAGATTTATAGTAAAAAAAAGTGAGTAAATGATCAGAAAATGTCATTTTTGGGTGAACTATACCTTTTAAATGTGTTGTTCAAATTTCTTACATTTACCATATAACAGTAATGATGCATTAAGTATGTTTTTTATTGTGAATTTACTTTCCAGTCCAGTGTTTACCTTTAAGTATTTTTTTTTCCTTCACATCCCACAGTTTTATAATACCTCAAATTGTATGGCTTATTGAGGAGAGGTATTCTATTACATGTTCCTTATGTGATCAAACTTTTGGCTGAGCCATATTTTGAAACCAGAATACCATAGAGACATCAGGTGGGCTCATTTCACTTGGGCCAGTATGCAACTGCTTAGTAACGCCTTTACAACCAACCACCCAGGCACCAAACAGCCTAACCACTCAGAACACCTTGGGAAACCCTGGGAAAGTTGTCAGGTGGTGAATTTTGCACTGGCAGGCACCACTTTCATTTTGTATAAATCTAGGTGCTCTTTGATATGGTCATGCCCTGGTGGATGATGTACATGCTCTGACATATTGAGCCATGGAGCTAATGCAGTTGAAGTCTGAATCTGGTTTTCAACATTTCTCTGCATCTTTCTCCAAGCCATTGCCTGTCCTTTCTATACTGTTCTATAAAATTAAACTGGCTAAAATGGAAAAAACAAACAAACAACAGAATAAACCAGAAATGCTAACTGAGAATCAAACAGTTCACCTGCTGAATCACTTGGTCATATTGGAATTCCTCAAATAAATTTCAGCCTTCTCAAAGCATTCTTCAGGACAATGCTATTGCCAGTTTTAATAAGCCAAGCCCTTTTATCTGCTGCAAGACAGCACAATGGGCAGCCATGTTAGTATTTTTATACACGCACACGTTGCAAGGTTGATTGACAGATCTTGTGGTCAAGTTGCTTGTGAATGGATTGGAGGAATAGGGAGGAAAGGAGCATCTTCCGCTACTGGACGGCCCTCTGTCAGCAGCTCAGGCACTCATCACAGCCTGAAACAAGGGCACCTGCTGTGGGAAGCCCACCAGTACCTTCCCCTTTGGTTAATAGGATCCATCTGTCGATTGATATGACAGGGCTGCGTTGAATAGAGGCCTGCTGAATGGAGCTGTATCTACTCTCATTCCCATTCCTAGAACAACGCTTCTGTCCTGCCCTGAAATATGAATAATTTCCTATGACATCAGATTTGATTATGTTTTTTAGTTTAATGGACCCGTAGGAAAGAAAAATCACAAATTAAATCACTTTGATGTCTCAAATGTTTATCCAAGATATAGCAATGAGATCAAATTGAGACTTTTGCTGAAGTCTTCTGCTCATCATCAGATTTTCCTCCTGAGATATCTCCTTGTAATCTCATTTGTTTCCTCAAGAGTTTCAGAAGAGAGCACAACTAGGGATGCACAATACAAAATGTGTGTGCTAAAAGTGATATCTGATTATTTTTTAACAATATCAGCTGATTGTTTGATGGTTCTTATTTGTCATGCTACCTTGTTTCAAATCACTGAAAGTTAATTATGCAACTTTTATTCAAATTGAAATGTACAAAATACTGAAACAAAATGTACATTAACTTACATTAACATTCTTTACTTATATTAGCTGAATTCTGTATAGCGTCTTGTTCGGCTCACATTACATTGGTTAGATTTTGGGAGGGGACGGGTACTGTCATGCCCTCATCAGCCTCTGCTCCAAACTCCTCAAATTCATGATTATTAATTACTTCCACCTGCTCCCCATCAACCAGGACACTATAAAGTCTCACCACTTTCCGTCTTGCTTGTACCCGCTTCCAGTTTGGCTCTCCCTTGAAGTTTTGTGAGTTATTTACTAGTTAGTTATCGATTATCTTTGTTACCAAGAATCCTGATTTAATCTGTGTTTTTTCTTTGTTTCTCTCTGTTTCATTCCTGAGTTGTACAATAAACTGCATCTGGGTTCAACTCCTCGTCTTGGATTCATAACAGGCATAAGGGAATAAATTATGTTTTGTTTTTTGGTAAACTATCCCTTTAAAGCATATTTTATGTTGAAAATATGCAGTGATGCCTCTGCTGCAAGGTCTTTATTTTAATACTTTATTTTAATACTTCATTATACTGAAGGTACCCAGATTCAACACCAAAACTGATTTTTTTTTTTTTTTTTCAACGTTTGTTACATATATCCTAACGCTTTCCGACTGTTGAAATCTTGCATTTGCAATTGTTTAAGCTGACCCTAACAGATCTCCCTCACTGTTATCAGCTCACTCATCCATAATGAATGAGATCTGCTCACTGGGCAGAATAACTGTCTTCTAAATGCCCATAAATCATAGCTTGTTGTTCAGCATTTTAAATCTGTGTTTTCTCTATAGCCATAGTCCTGTGATTTATGGGTCATGGCTCCATCTGCAGTCTGTTCTGTCCGCAATCAGTATCTTTCATTTGACTGGGAATTTTGACTTGTAATTGAAAATCACATTAATGTGCCATTCTACTCACTCAATCAATCATGCATCTGGGCTCAGTATTGGAACTTTGTCCAACAGGTTAAAGAGATAGTTCTCCAAAATGAAAATGTTGTCATTTACTCTTGCCTCATGTTGTTCCAAACCTGCAAGACATACATCCTTTCTTTCTGATAAATTTTATTCCATCTAATTTTATGTTCCACTGAATAAAAAAGTTGTGTTTGGAATGAGGGCGAGTAATTGATGTCAGAATTTGTCCTTTTTATTTGAACTATCCCTTTTAATAAAACAATATGACATAACAGAGAACTAAATGAGTAAACAAAATCTTTAGGGAATCCTTTCTTTGTAGTTGCAAAGATAATGAGGAGAAATGACTTTAAAGTGGGCTGAAGTGAGATATATTAATTCTTCCAGAGAGACCATACAGCTGGAGCCATTGCCGGGGATTTGTTGCTATGGTAACAGGTGGATTTAATGGTGAAAAAAAAGAAATTATGTCTGTTTAGGCACAGCACACACCCATCTGGCATGAGCTGATAATTGCTACACATGTTTGTCAAATGCACTGAACAAACAATGCCCATCAAACTGTCCCCCGCAAGGTGACGTTTATGATGTTTTGACAAAGACGAAACCTTGCGGAGGAGCCAGAGATAAACACTTAGTAGAAACAGATTTGTTTTTCCCAGAGCTTTCTGTGCAATTAAAATGATTACTCCTTTAATTATACAAATAATAATAATGATGATAATAATAATAATAATAATAATAATGAATCAGGCTAAATTCATTAATATGCTTGCCATTTAGGTCTCATTCTCAAAACATGCAAGGAATACTAGGAGCTATTTGAAGAGAGGCCCTATGCAATGACAGAAGCAGTGTGTTAACACGAGGCTCCTGAATGGAGGACCGTGTTGAGTAAATGAAGAATTGTCTCACTGCAGCACTGTCACATAGAAAAGAGACATGCCGATTAAACAGCACAGGGATTAATCACTGTCATATTGTGCAGTGGCAGCCTATGATGTGATATAATACTCATACTTTATTGCTTTATAAAATCATACTGTTAGACACTGAAATATAATTTAAGAGTTACGTTATGGCATAACACACAAAGAATAATGATTCTGGCATGCTTTTAAAATAATATAAGTGTGCATTTCTCATGCCTCAGAGGATTAGTGTTAGTAAACAGTTCCACTTAATCATGGTTGTTTTTGTATTTGTGTAAGTCTGGGGTACTAAGTGAATTATTTAAGTTCTATTAAAATGCCCTAATTGGATCTTTGAATCTTGAATCATATTGAATCTTTGGTGCTTTCATCTTTTAAATAATGCCCTTGCAGTCAAATCCATGACAAAGGACTGCTCATGACACATAGGGAGCTCTTGGATTTCTTAAGTTTGAGTCCTGTCTGAGTCATGTCCCGGTCCCATTTCTCCACTTTAAACTTCCACTTACCTGTCAGTTCTCCACTTGTCCTTTATAATGAAGCAAAAAGTCCACAAATAAAATGTCCCTGCAAACTGAAATGTATTAAATGGAGCTGCGTTAGTATCTACAGGTAGTTCATTCATTTCTGTCTACTGCATTAATTTGCAATGCTTGCGTCCTTTCTTTGACCGTAGGACTTGGATATATGGAGTGATTGCAGTTGGAACTGATCCATGGTGAGCCAAGGGTACAAATGCTGAGTTTGATTAAAGGCAAAGCAAAATGCTTATGACTGGGCATGCATTCTGCTTTTTTATATTATGTGATTGAGTGTTTTTTTATTTATTTTTTTATTTTTTTTATCTGTGGTTTGAGGGCATAAAGATTACAGTATATGCTTGTTTTCCTGTTCTTGCCCAGCTGTATCAGTAACGGTCACTTTCGTGCACTTCATTGTAATGGAACCTCTTGAGCTGCTGCAAAAGAGTGCAGCTTCCATCCTGACCACGTGGTGGCAGTGTTATATTTGCATTTTCAGATTGTTATAAGGTATGGGAAGCTGCCCATTGCTCTCTTGCCATGCCAATTTTATTGGTGATTAAGGCTTGGATGTGGACCCAGTTGAGCACAAAAGGACGAACACTATCCTGTTCTTCTCAGGCTCTCTGGGTAATTTGTGCTCATAACTGTAGCAGGAAGTCAGAGCATAAAGGTTCCCCACAGTTGTTTGTCTATGCTGTCTTCAAACCTATGCAAACAAACACATTATTAAAGGACAGATCTTCAGCTTTGACAATGTCATTAAACTGTGAATAAACACAATGCGGTGAAGCATTTTGCAAACTCTGATTATTCTTCAATATTATTTTTTTTTCTTAATTTTTGGTTTTCTCCGAAATTAGAGATGTAGATTAGATGTGATATATGAGAAACATACATTTACATGTACTTTAAGACCGGTTTCAGTCAGACAAAATCATGTAAACGCTTTAGTCTGACTGAATTCATACCAATCTTATTTTTGCAAAGTCGGACTAACAGACCTTGAGAATGCAATTGTAGCTCAACTTCTTTCAGCATGTATAGCCTTGGTATAATGGGGCTTAAGGCTTATTTGATCTGATCCCATTAAATACTTATTTGTCGCTGTGACAGATCTCTTTCTACTACTCACCCTACGTGAGTTTTTATTTTCCCACTTTTCAGTGTAACAAAAAACTTTTCTTTTCAGCATGACATAAATAATGGCACACACAATCACTGCTGTGTGCATCTCTCCCTCTGCACTCTGGCAGTCTGGACACCATTTTTATCCCGCTCCAGCTCTCACTGAAACACAGAACAGCTGTTAGAGATAATTTCCCACAGGTGTCAATCCTTACCATTCTTCCTCTCCCGGCCTTACTCTCCACAGATGTCGTTTGGCCACGATGTGGGGAGTAATACGTGGACTTTATCTCCTGGTGCTAATTCCCGTAGCCAAGTACCCCTATTATACAGCCAGCTTTGACATTCTTGAACCTGGAGCAAATTCTCCTGTGTTAATTGCCCCAGTGTGTGGAGTTTTTTCTTCTTCTCTCAGGTCAAGAATGTATTGAATTTAGATTTGAAGGTCCCTCCTTCCAATTTTCCTGTAGGATGTTGAGCACACCGTGCAATCGATGCCAGTACAATAATTAAAATGGGGAGAACCCAAATAATGGGGGCTCGAGCCATTTGCCCCAATTTCAAGTGTCTTCGTGCATGAACTTACGATCCATATCCTTTGGGGTCTGATTAAATCATTCGAACAAGCCGTCCATTTGCAGGTGGTAAACACTGGTCCAAATTGATTTAATCCCCAATAATTTGTACAGTTCACATAGTGTTCATGATATAAACTTTGTGCCCTGATCAGTGAGGATTTCTTTTGGAATCCCAATACTGCCTCTGCCACACTATTTGCTGAGATGTTGTGCAAAGGCACTGCTTCCAGATATCACGTTGCGTAGTCCACTAGGCACATGCCCACGTGCCATCCTCTCTAATGGCCTGATGAGGTCCATACCAATTCTTTTGAAGGGGAACTCGATCTATTGAAAGGGCACATTGGCGCTCTTGGCGTGATCAGCAGATTAACCAGCTGACATTCATTTCATATCGGACACCACCTGCGAACATCCCCACGAATGCCTGTCCAATAAAAACATGCCATTAGATGGTTCAGTGTCTTTTCCTGCCCTAAGTGACCCGCCATCGGATTATAATGAGCTGTATGGAATAACATTTCCCAACGGCTCTGCGGTACTAACAATTGGTTTGTATCCTCCTTTGTCTGAGTGTCCTGCATCACTCGATAATTGATAATTGGAAAGTATGGATATGCGAGTGCAATGTCTGGCTGGAGGTGTTGATCATCATTCACTTTCACTTGATCAAAGGTGTGGCTAAGGGTCTCATCCCATATCTGCTCCAGTGTGAAATCTCCAGCAGGGAATCCTCTAAGAGCTGGGGAAGTCAAGACTTCCCCCACCATTACATCCACCTAAAGTGGATCTGACGTAGACAGCCCTGGCTCCGCCTACCCAGCCAGCGAGTCACACACCACACACCAATACGCTTTGTTGCAGGACACATACATGGACATTCCCCTTAATAAGGTAGTAAATGCTGGCCAATTCATTCCCAAGAGAAGTTGATGGGTGAGGCAGGAATTAACTGCAGCCTCGAATTTGTCCCCGAAATTGAATAGTGACCATCACTACAGGGTAACTTTGGATATCCACATGCATACACCTTACCTTCACCCACCAGCTTGTATCCAAAGCCTTGGATTGAACCAAGCTTTGGTGAACGGAGGTTTGATTAAAACCTGAAACCACCAAGGATTGATATGTACCCCCTTAACACTCAACGCATCTGAGACCTGGACCAATGTCTTCACCTCTATTGTGGGGTATCAGTCCTGGAAATGCCCAGGTTCCCCGCTGCTCCAGCAGACTGGCCCAGACTTCATGCTCACACCTGCTGCAGCGGATTCACCAGCCTGTGGGGGAGAGCAGAGAGGGTTAGGGGAAACCAGCTCCACTGTGACAGATATCTGCTTTGAAGGAGGAAGCAGGGGCCTGGTGAACAAGAGTTTTTATTTTCCCACTTTTCGGTATAACAACAAACTTTTCTTTTCAGCATAACATGAATAATGGCACACACGGTCACTGCTGCTTGCATCTCTTCCTTTCCACTCCAGAAGTCTGTACACCATTTTATCCCTCTCCAGCTCTCACTGAAACACAGAAAAGCTGTTAGAGATAATTTACCACAGGTGTCGATCCTTACTGTTCTTCCTCTCCCAGCCTCACTCTCCACAGATACCACTCGGCCATGGCCACATCACCACAGTCACTTTCAAATTTGTTTAAGGTTATTATATCATTTTTTTAAACTGTTCATTAAGTGAAAAGATTGGGGTAAAAAAAAGCCCCCTGTTGCAGGGGCTAAAGGCCCCTATTAAACACATTGGTTTTCTTAAGAGGGGAGATTAGGTTTGTAATGAAGAATGTTCAAAGTGGGCTCACATTGACTGAACCAATCACAATGGAGATTCATTTATTTATAGAATACCTGAGATGTAATAAAATTAGCAAGAAATAATGCATAGCCAATTTAATTGGCTATTCTGAATCTTAATTTATTACTCAAAGCATCTTGCTTTCTTAAAAGTATTTACATATGTTGACAAATTGTGCGCTATAACTATTGGCTATTTTCAATAGTTTTTGTCTTTAAAGGTTTCACATCTACACCATATCAATATAAACCCCTTGGGGGCCTTTTACCCCAAGTGAGGGAGCCTTTTACACCAGGTGTGGTTTGTTATTCAAAACAACCTTATGTTGTTATTTCTTTTCACACATAATGTTGCTCCATTAATATTCAGTAACAATAAACATATTTCTTGAGTCTTGAAACACTTTGTGATCTGAAAAAAAGCCAATTTTCCTTAAAGATGATGTATGTAAGATTCAGAAACATTTTTTATGTTGTGTTACAAGCCGTTCACACATTGGCAAAAAAGGGTGAATATTACATGAAAATTGTTACATATTGCACATTTAAGGTGTGCCTTTAGTCCCGTTATACCCTACACACAGTGGCGGGCCGTGCATTTAAAGTCTAGGCCTTCAGTGTGAATCATGCCATTAAAACCCAGTTTCACAATGAATAAGACACCCTATGCCTTTGGGCATCATACATTATGTCGCAGATAACGTCTCGGTTACGTATGTAACCTCCGTTCCCTGATGGAGGGAACGAGACGTCGTGTCGAAGAAGCGACACTAGGGGTCTCTCTTGAGCGCCGAAAGATACCTCTGATCTATGAAAAAAGGCCAATGAGAGTTGGCGAACAGTATTTGCATACTCCGCCTCCGGATACGGATATAAAGGCGAGAGAAATACGCTCGTTCATTCAGGATTTTTCTGAGGAGCCGGGAGTGTTCCGGGCATCTCAGCGGCTCGGCTCAGCGACGTGGCCGGGAAGACACGACGTCTCGTTCCCTCCATCAGGGAACGGAGGTTACATACGTAACCGAGACGTTCCCCGTCTGTCGCTCACTTCGACGTCGTGTCGAAGAAGCGACACTAGGGGTCCACTTCAAAACTCGCCATGCGCTGAGCCGTGTACGTGTACTGCTGACACAGAAGCGGGCAGGTATTTTGCACGTGCACAAGCGACCAACTGTGTTCAGGCTGCACGTACTCTTCCCCAATGCCCCGAAAAAGCGTCAGCATCCTTTTGGTTACCCTAGGGGGGAACAAGGTGACGCTCCCAACTAGGGAACGGGCCAAGCCTGGCTGGGCCTCTTTTCTCTCTATGTTTTCTCAGCATAGAGCAAGAGCAGCCGGGGCCCTTACCGCATCGAGGGAAGGGGGTCTTATTCCGAAGTCCTATTCTCTTTAGGGGGAAAAGACCCTGTGGAGGCCACACCCGCCCAACAGGGGAGGTAAAGGTGGCAAAAATACATCACATGGCCACTTGGGGCATGTGGGAGGAAATGGCGCGGTGGTAGATCCAACCTCAAGGAGGGGGGAGTTGCTACAACACGGCGACCGGAGGGCAGCAAAGGGCTGCCTAAGGGAGACGCGGGTCAGCTCGTAAGGTGACCGTACCGCGGAAATACACACAGGAGGAGTCCCGTAGGAGGCCTGATCTGTGGAGCACTTATTCCAGTAGGGGTAGCCGGAGGTACCCGTAGTGGACTGGACCAGCACGTTCCTCCGATGAACTGCTGCGGGTCCGAAGTGCTAGGGAGGAATCAACCAGGGACCTGGGTCATCTGGGACAAAAGCGCACTGTTTTGCCTCGGCAGAGGGAAACGGCGCTGGTACAAGCGGATCACCCGGTCAGATCGTCGACGTGTACCGAGTTCTACGGGCTCGGACCTGAGAGAACACGGGACGAAACTGACTCAACCCTGAGATTGTAAAATCTCGTGAAGGTGTTAGGTGCTGCCCAGCCCGCAGCTCTGCAAATGTCTGCTAGGGAGGTGCCCCTTGCCAGTGCCCACGAGGATGCCACGCTCCTAGTGGAGTGGGCCCGCACCCGTAAGGGGGGCGGCACGGCCTGGGTGTGGTAGGCCAACTGAATGGCCTCCACCACCCAGTGAGACAACCTCTGTTTGGAGACAGCATTCCCTTTCTGCTGTCCTCCAAAGCAGACAAAGAGCTGCTCAGAGCGCCTGAAGCTCTGGGTGCGTTCCAGGTAGGCACGCAAAGCACGTACTGGACACAATAGTGAGAGGGCTGGGTCTGCCTCCTCCCGGGGCAGCGCTTGTAGGTTCACTACCTGATCTCTAAAGGGCGTGGTAGGAACCTTGGGCACATAGCCCGGTCGAGGTCTTAGGATCACGTGAGTGTCTGCCGGACCGAACTCCAGGCAAGTGTCGTTAGTAGAGAACGCTTGCAGGTCCCCGACCCTCTTGATGGAAGCGAGCGCGATCAGCAGGGCCGTCTTTAGAGAGAGGGCCCTGAGTCCGGCTGATTCTAGCGGCTCGAAAGGGGATCTCTGAAGACCGGCGAGGACCACCGAGAGATCCCAGGAGGGGAACAGGTTTGGCCGGGAGGGATTTAACCTCCGGGCACCTCTTAGGAACCTGACGATTAAGTCGTGCTTGCCCAGAGACTTGCCGTCTACTGGGTCGTGGTGAGCTGCGATAGCAGCAACATACACCTTTAAGGTGGACGGGGACAGCCTCCCCTCCAACTTCTCCTGTAGAAACAGGAGCACTGACCTAACTGTGCACCTCTGTGGGTCTTCTGCCCGGGAAGAACACCAATTGACGAACAGACGCCACTTTAGGGCGTAGAGTTGCCTGGTAGAAGGGGCTCTGGCTTGGTTGATCGTGGCTACGACCGTGGGTGGTAGGCCAGCTAGATCTTCCGTGTCCCGTCCAGGGACCAGACATGGAGATTCCAGAGGTCTGGGTGCGGATGCCAGAGCGTGCCCCGTCCCTGAGAAAGAAGGTCCTTCCTCAGAGGAATTCGCCAGGGAGGGGCTGTCGCGAGGAGTACGAGGTCCGAGAACCAGGCCCGGGTGGGCCAGTAGGGAGCCACGAGAGTGACTTGCTCCTCGTCCTCCCTGACCTTGCACAGCACCTGTGCAAGAAGGCTCACTGGGGGAAATGCGTACTTGCGCAGCCCCACTGGCCAGCTGTGTGCCAATGCATCTGCCCTGAGGGGAGCCTCTGAACGGGCGTACCAGAGGGGGCAGTGGGAGGTCTCTCGGGAGGCAAACAGGTCTACCTGGGCCTTGCCGAACCGTTCCCAAATCAGCTGAACCGAGTGGGGGTGAAGCCTCCACTCTCCACCAGGCAAGCGTTGTCGTGACAGCGCGTCCGCTACCACGTTGTGGTTGCCGGGGATGTGAGTGGCACGCAGCGACTTGAGTCGGTGCTGGCTCCAAAGGAGGAGACGACGGGCGAGTTGTGACATGTGATGGGAGCGTACGCCGCCTTGGCGATTTATGTACGCGACCGCAGTGGTGCTGTCCGACCTGACTAGGACATGTTTGTCCCGAATTAACGGGAGAAACTTCCGCAGGGCAAAGAGGACGGTCAACAACTCGAGGCAGTTGATGTGCCAACGCAGCTGGGCCCCTTTCCAACGGCCTGAGGCTGCGTGCCCGTTGCAAACGGCGCCCCAACCCAATCTGGAGGCGTCGGTTGTGACCAAGACGCGTCTGGACACCTGCTGTAGGGGTACTCCAGCCCGTAAGAAACAGAGGTCTGTCCAGGGGTTGAATGTTTGTCGGCAGGCGGGGGTGATTGTTACCCGGTGCGTGCCGCGGCGCCATGCTCGTCTCGGGACTCGGGTCCGAAGCCAGTGTTGGAGCGGTCTCATATGCATCAAGCCCAGCGGCGCGACCGCCGCGGCGGATGCCATATGCCCCAGGAGCCTCTGGAAAAGTTTTAAGGGGACCGCTGTGCCCGGCCTGAGGGCGGCGAGGCAGTTCAACACTGACTGAGCACGCTCCTTTGTGAGACGTGCGGACATTGAGACCGAGTCTAACTCCATCCCGAGAAAAGAGATGCTCTGAACTGGGGTGAGCTTGCTCTTTTCCCAGTTGACCTGAAGCCCCAAACGGCTGAGGTGCCTGAGCACCTGGTCTCTGTGAGCGCATAGTAACTCTCGCGAGTGGGCTAGGATGAGCCAGTCGTCGAGGTAGTTGAGTATGCGGATGCCGGCTTCTCGGAGCGGGGCAAGAGCTGCCTCTACGACTTTCGTGAAGACGCGAGGGGACAGAGACAGGCCGAAGGGGAGGACTTTGTACTGATACGCCTGGCCCTCGAACGCAAACCGTAGGTAGGGGCGGTGTCGGGGCAGGATAGAGACGTGGAAGTACGCGTCCTTCAGGTCTACCGCTGCGAACCAATCTAGATGCCGGACGCAGGTTAAAATATGCTTCTGCGTGAGCATTTTGAACGGGAGTTTGTGCAACGCTCGGTTGAGAACTCGCAGGTCCAAGATTGGTCGTAAGCCGCCGCTTTTCTTGGGTACGATGAAGTAGGGGCTGTAGAAACCCTTCTTCATCTCGGTTGGAGGGACAGGCTCTATCGCGTCTTTGGCCAGAAGAGTCGCGATTTCCGCGCGCAGGGAGTGGGCGTGTTCGCCGTGTACTGCGGAGAAGCGGATGCCCATGAAGGGGGGCGGGGGCCTGGCAAACTGAATTGCGTAACCGAGTCGGATGGTCCGTGCCAGCCAGCGAGATGGGTTGGGAAGTGAAAGCCACGCGTCCAACCTCTGCGCTAGGGGCATTAAAGGGACGATTAATTTTGACGTACCCGGCGGGGCTTCGCAGCGGGGCGGAGCAGGTAGGGCAGCGTTGGGCGGCGACGGGGCGACCCGCGGCTGAGGTGCTGAGAAAAGACTCAAAGCACTTACCTTGCTCCGCACACCCGGCAGGGGGCGGGTTAGCGACTGAGGAGGAGGTCCTGGGTAGGCGTCCTCTGGACTCGTCGGAACCGGCCGGCCGGGAGAAGTCGTGGGGCTGAAGACGGGTGGTCCGTGTCCAGGAGGCCAGGACTGTCGGGATCTAAGGGCAAAGTGCCGTGAGAACGGCATTTGCGGGCCAGGTGACCCAGAGACACAGGGAATAGCTCTTTTACTGAGAATGTGGGTACCGCAACCCCATCTAAGGGGGGGCGGCAAATTAAATTGTTTAAAAACAAAAGATTCTCCTCCCGGCCCTCCACCGGGGGACGGAGTGGTCTTACCACCTCCGGAGCTAACGTCTGCGTCGCTGGGTCGTCCGTCTCAGGACCGCCTGGGAGCCTCGAGGGAGTCCGGGAGACGGGGGGCGTCTGCTTCTTGCGGTGTGCTCGACGCAGGGGCCGAGAGCTGGGCCCGGGTTGAGGCGGAGCAGATTTCTTGGCCGCAGGAGGACGCCCTCGGCGAGCAGACGGGGCAGTGGCCCTGGCGGCAGGTTTGCGGCGAGGCAGGATGTGTGAGATGGCCTCCGTCTGTCTTTTCACCATGGAGAACTGCTGGGCAAAGTCCTCGACGGCGTCGCCGAAGAGGCCAAGCTGGGAGACAGGGGCGTCGAGGAAGCGAACTTTGTCGGCCTCACGCATCTCGACCAGGTTGAGCCACAGATGACGTTCCTGGACCACTAGGGTGGCCATCGCCTGCCCGAGTGCCTGCGCGGTGACCTTCGTGGCCCTGAGGGCGAGGTCGGTCGCTGAGCGCAGTTCCTGCAACACGTCGGGATCAGGGCTACCCTCGTGCAGATCTCTGAGCGCCTTGGCCTGGTGGACTTGCAGGAGAGCCATGGCGTGCAAGGCGGAGGCGGCCTGTCCCGCGGCGCTGTAGGCTTTGTTGTTGAGGGAGGATGAAGTCCTACAGGCCTTGGAAGGGGGTACAGGGCGCCCGCGCCAGGTGGTAGGGTCACCGGGACAGAGATGGAGCGCAACTGCCCTATCCACCTGGGGAATCGCCGTGTACCCGTGGGCCTCTCCGCCGTCGAGGGTAGCGAGAGCGGACGAGCAGGGCTTTTGACGGACGGAGAGCGGGGCTCTCCATGACGACGTCAGCTCGTCATGCACTTCCGGGAAAAACGGGACCGGGGGGGGGCGTGGCTGTGAGCGGCGCCCAAACCCCAGGAACCAGTCATCCAACCGTGACGGGTGTGGGGAGGATGGAGGTCTCCAGTCCAACCCCACCCCGACGGCGGCCCGGGCAAGCATGTCGGACATCTGCGCATCCGCCTCAACCTGGGCCTGCAGGCCCGAAGGCGGCAGTCCAGGGGAGGAGTCAGCGTCAGACGCCGCGCTCTCCGATGGAGCGGCGAGCTCATCGGCTTCAGGCTCAAGAGGATAGGCAGACCGGCCCGGAGGCGAGTCGCCGTTACCTCGAGACTGGACGGAGGTAAACGAGCGTGTCGGGGGGCGGGTGGTCCGAGGGGACGTGCCCGGCGGAAGCGCACCCGCTGCCCTCCCCAAATCGCCTCCAGCGCCAACCGCATCGTCCTCAATCCCGTGGGAAGAAGGAGCGATACGGGGGGCGGCTGGAGTGGCGTGCTTTCTATTGAAAGCAAGCCGCGACCGCAACGTTACCATGGTCATGTTCTCGCAGTGAGAACATGAGCCATCCACAAACGCAGCCTCGGTGTGATCGGCGCCCAGACACACGAGACAGCGCCTGTGGCCGTCAGAAGCGGAGAGCACTCTACCGCATCCAGGAACTACACAGGGGTTGAATGGCATCTTTAAAAAGACGCGCCCTGAAAAGGGCGTTCAACACCGCTATGTATTGCTCTTTTAGAGAAATAAACTCTTTGTGAGAAATATAACTCTTTATATAGTGGAACTCTTTCAAACTCTGCGCTGTCGAAGCGCCCAGGGGCAAACTGCACGCCGGCAGAGAGGAGAAAAACAGCCGCTGTAGTGCGCCGTAAATCCAACAGCAGCAGAGCGTCAGAGGATCAGAAGCAGGATCAGCAGTGTTATACGCAGCAGTCAGCATAAACACGACCTTCGGCTCCGAAGAAAATTACTGAATGAACGAGCGTATTTCTCTCGCCTTTATATCCGTATCCGGAGGCGGAGTATGCAAATACTGTTCGCCAACTCTCATTGGCCTTTTTTCATAGATCAGAGGTATCTTTCGGCGCTCAAGAGAGACCCCTAGTGTCGCTTCTTCGACACGACGTCGAAGTGAGCGACAGACGGGGAACTAGTAATACCAATTGACATTTTCAAAACATGTCCGCACAAAAGCCAGAACTTGAAACGAAACTTAATGCACAAGCAAGATTAATTTTAGATGCAGCATGACTGTTTTGTGAAATGAACATCTCCCAAACAGACATTAAAAAAATCAGATTTTTTTTTTTATATAAATCTATCAAGGAGGTCTATAATACCTGGAAAATTCTATCTAATAATATTTGCGATTTAAATATTGCGTACAATAAATTGTTTCGTCAGGGAACACGGTTATGCTGCATTCCATTCAAGTTGGATGTGGGATATTCCTACTTGATATCTCTGACCATAAATGCATTCCATTTCCTGAAATTCAGAAGATGACGTTTAAGGAAACAAAACTGCAATGCTCCCGTTAGCTTAGCAGAGGTTTGACTCTAATTAGAGATGTCTCCTAGCAACCCAACTGATAAACATTGCTGAAGTGCTAGCATTTGTGCTTCAGGTGTACAAAAGAGCTTATAATTTACCATGTTTTATACACCTGTTTCTGCAGGAATTTGTTGAACAAGCTTTATTATCATGTAATTTGGAATCAAACTAATTTATCAATATTACTTAATAAAGTGAATGTTTAATACTTTGTATATCTCAAATATGTTGTGTCAACATGTTTGTGTGACATCATGCCCCTGCATCTCGGCGAAATCAGAGTTGAGAATTTCTGCATGAGCCTCCAAGTTGTAATTCTGACTTCAAGATGCATTCCATTGCACTTTTCCTAGTTGGAAAATCCGTCTTTCCGAGTTGAATGGAATGGAGCACTTCTTTTCAAAACTTGATCTGACACTGAATTCTCAAGCAGCCTAATTTACACTTAGAAAACTTCTTATGTTGCTGTAACAATGCAAAAAGCACTTACCAATTTACTTGAATTGAAAATCAGTCCTCCTTTCCTGTTTAATAAATTAAGCAATCACACGGTCATGTAGAACATCTCCTGTTTTTAAATCCATAAGGATCTCTTTCTCAATGCGATACCAGCATTGATGACAGCCGACTCGTCAGACAGCTTGATCTTATGCTTTTCCCTCTTGAATGACGTACATCACTTAAAGCATGATTGCGTCACTCAAGGCCAGCTAGAAGGCCTCCACCGGGACATATACTAAAGACCACACCCACCAAGAACAAATAAATGTATCTGATTGGCTGATGAATCTGACAGTCTGACTTTAGTTGCCCATTCATGGGCACTGTAGAGGGATTCTGAAGAGATTATGAAGGCCTGACAGGGTGGAGCTCAGACTCAAATGCTGCTTCGGATTCAGGCATGCGATTTGTGAAACAGTTGTCACACTTTGCTTGTAAGCAGCAAGGAATACATTCTGACTGGATAAACTTTTCGTTTTTCTCTATTTATTTGTAGATTAATTAAGAGTGGAAAGCAATTAAAAATACATATGCAAAAAGTGAAAAATATTTATTTCTTTTGCATGTTAGGCCAGCAGAGAAGGCTTTGCTGGCCCTGAGAATTCACCACAATGCCCGTCCTACAAGAATGCAACAATGCCGTCCATTATTTGGGAAGAATTTTTCCCATTATTTTTTTCCATATGGATTTTATCAAGTATATTTTATAAATGAGTTTAAAGCCATGAACGAAACCAACAAGCTTCAAAGTGAATCATATCATTACAGGCTGATTTGAAGCAATAAAATTATTTGAAAAATTAATACGTTTTTTACATCCTTAATAAGGGAACGAGATTGTTGCGTTCTGTTGGCCTCAGCGTTTTGTGCATGCATACTCCAAAAAAAGATGTGAAGTGCAATGGGTATTTAACACTTTCTTAGCTGATGTCCTTCCTTCAAATATTTAATTGCGCATTGTTGTCCTGTATACTTGGACAGACAGATTAAGACATGTAAACGTGCTGAGTGACAAAGTAAGTTTTGCTTTTAGTCTGTTTAAAAAAAAAATTATTGATTATCAGATGCACAATGTTGTGACGCAGAAACTTGCACACATTTGCGTAAAATCACATTTGCAGGCACCAACAAAGGCACATGTGGGCACTGAATCACAACTGAGACCAGACACTGATGGACTGGGTTCACAGCAGGCGTTTCACTCGCTGCTCCGCCTTCTCTTTGTGTTTCTCTCTCTCTCTCTTTCTCTCTCTCTGCTTTTTTGCAAGCCTTGGGCAGAAAATACCCCTTGCAGACTAGATAAGAACAAAGCAGCTCCTGTTGTTACCATTGAAAGACACATGATTTCAAAAAGAGCACATTTTCATTGCAGAAACATAAGTGAATCACAGGTGACTTGCATGTCCTCGTTGCTTAGCATCATATCTGAGCTAGCATTATCTGCATGTGAACTTCCCTGTTGAACAAAATCTGTGTAAACCAGCCAAAGGTAATGAGTTGATCTCCCAGCCTGCCAAGCTGGTTTTAGAGGGATGACCAGCTGAAACAACTAAAGATCAGCTTATCCCAGCTGAGAGACCAGCTAAACCAATTTAGGCTGGTTTTAGCGGGGATGTAATGAAATAGACCCTCACACAAGATAATCTGCCTCACACATTCAAATGAAAGTGATTCTGACTCTAGATCACCTTATCACATGCCTTTCTCCCAAATGTGTCACATGACATAACCCAACATTATTAGTTTGCTCCAACACGTGCTAGCATGCACACACATGATACACCCTCTATGCTACGCTCTCCATTGCTTCACAGCATCAAGTAAACATCTCAGTCAATCCAAGCAAAAGCCTGACTTTTGAAACGAAATCCAATTTCACTGTGAAATGTAATAAAAGCAGTCTGGCTTCAGGACATGTTGGGATGCTTTGGAGACCTGAGGATTACACTTATTAGACTTCAACATAGAACCACAGCCTCTAGACAGCACAGGTTATTTTGATGAATGATTTGAAGCTAAATATAAATGTGACATGAAGGATGAAGAGGAAAAGCAAAATCAGAAATAGGAAAGAGCGGAACAATGGCAGTTCTCATAAAATGGGTCTGCTGCAACCATAGTTGAATTACGGACCGGGCCAATGGGGCCAATGCCCAGGTCTCACGGCCCATCAACTTTGAAAACAAATGTTTATATATGCTTAAATATGTGGGCTCCACAGCTTATTCAAGGCCCCCTCAACAAGGCCCTGTGACTATGAGGGCCCCCAGCCCACTTATAGGAACATTTTGTCTTCCTGTTTCTAATTACAGCAACTCTTTAACCTTACAACGCCACATGTATCAAATTTGTACATGACTTTCTAAAGCCTCTACATCATTATCACAATGTGTATGAGATGTCTACTGCCTACTGGTGAAAGTTTTCATGCTGTACTGGAAGTAGAAGAGCTTGTTATATAATTTTCTATAAATTATAGACATTTATAAATGTTTTACTGTCAGAAAGAAAGAAAGTATGGTTTGGCCACTCAATAATGGAGTTTGAAGATTGAGGCCTGGAGGACTTTTCTGATTGGTCAGTTACAGTGATGCTTACTTTCCTGTGACATCAGTGGTCTGAAAGAACATGTTGTGCCATCTAGTTTTATTTTATTAATAACTTCACTGGCAGCCAAATTTTGGAAAAATGTAAAGATTTTGCTGTTTTGGAAGGAAATTGGTACTTTTAATTCACAAAGTGGCATTCAAATGATCACAAAGTATAGTCAAAACATTACTGATGTAAAAAACAGCACCATCACTACTGAAAAAAGTAATTTCTGATCAAATCTAGACAGGCCCATTTCCAGCAATCATCACTCCAACATCTTATCCTTGAGTAATCATGCTAAACTGCTAATTTGGTACTTAAAAACGAGACTGACTGCTCGTCTCATGGCGAGTTTGTGATCTCATTCTGGGCTCGCAAAGTGGATGAGCTATCGATTGCAGCATCGGAGAGCGTGCTGGTTCAGTCTAACACCGTGGACTTGAAGGGGCTCCCACCTTCGGGTTTGGTCACCCAGTCCCGGGCCGACGCGGAGATGATAACCATGCTTGCCTGGGCACTGCGAGCATTGTGCTGGAGTGGAACCCTCTGCCCCACCCTGAACCTTCGCAGCTTGACGATTGGTTCCTGTCCCGGAGTGCCACTCATGGCCGTGCCCCACACCAGTAAGGGAAGTGGGCATCCGCATCCTCAACTCGATGACTGGCTGATTCTAGCTCACTCTCTTTTTTGTGCGCACAGGGACCTGGTGCTTCGTGTCAACAGGGAAATAGCAAGCTCTCCCCGCTTCAGAGCATCTCTTTTCTCAGCTTGGAGTTTGACTCAGTCTCTATTATGGCGTGCCTCACAAGCTCATTTCAGAATTGTCCGTTGAAATGGCGTGGACCTTGACTCGACTCAAAACCGAAATGAGTGGTTGCAAGCCAGCTCCTTTTATACCTGTAGGTCCAGGGGATTGACCTGCAAATTCCACTCACCTGGCCTTTTCTCAAAGGTTAGAGGTGTTTGGGGCTCCCAAATGCAACCCCTAGTGTCACTACATCAACACAATGTCTCGTTCACTCCATCAGGGAACGGAGTTTGCAAAAGTAACCAGGACTTTTCATGTACAACAGTAAAGGGAAGACTCAGGGGTGCAGGCCTTATGGGAAAAATTGCAAAGAAAAAGGCACTTTTGAAACAGAAAAACAAAAAGAAAAGGTTAGAGTGGGCAATGAAACAGACATTGGACAGCTCTGCAAACTCTTCGCAGGCTTTGGATTTTCAGGAAACTGTTATTTCAGGATTACCAGAGCAACATTTCAGATGTGATAATTGGTCTGCTAATTCGTCCAGTTATGAACAAATTATTCAGTCACATGACATTGTATTACTAATAAATTCAATAGGATTTTATTAAATAAATGTGTTTCCATCATAGTTTATGCGCATTTCTTTTTATCGGAAAAAACAATTATCCACCTCAAGTGAAGTTTTTTATGAGCATTTCGTACGTGATGTGCATCCAGCAGTTTTTATGCAATATCCCAAAATGTGCATAAAGAGCTTTTTAGACACTGTCAAGTTAAAAGAACTTTCGTGAGACACCTACATACTATTTTATTCATTGTGCTGCATAGTCTTTCTTATACAATAGCGTGTTTGGTCTGAACTGCCCCTGAGTGTGATTTAGATGTAAAATGGCTTAGAAAATGTGGAGTTCAGATGAGATGAGATGACATGAGACGGCATGAGATAGAGATAGAATATAGTAAGTGTAAGTGAGATATAAGAGGGCTGATCAAATGTGAAAATGAGACAGGATGAGACACGATAGAAACAGAGACAAGTAAGTAAGATGTAAGAGGGCTGAGAGAATGTGGAGGGAATTGGGAAGAAAAGTTTAGAAGGCAGTAAGAGTGGGATGAGGAGAGGTGCAGAGTGAAGCAGATAGAGATGAAAGATCCTCTCTGTTTTCAGATGCAACTCTAATTATGGCTCCTTTAATTAGTGCATCTCAGAGCTGACTCTCTTGGAAGTGTGTGACTTTGTTCAGCCCTTCTACCCTCTTGCTCTCCATCTTCCTCTCTCTGACTTTACTCTCTCTCCCTCTCTCTCTCTCTCTCTCTCTCTCTCTCTTTCTCTCCTTGTTTCTTGATAGCTCAGCTCATAAGGCAAGTTGCAAATCAAGGCAACGGCAGCTGCTATAGCCCTTAAGCCAACATCTTCTCTTAACTTGGGAGAGGGTGAGAAAAAGAGAAAATGAGAAAAATAATTTAAATGCTGATCAAGAGTTTGTACGGGCCTCAGTTTGATTACAAAAGACCACTTGCAAATGTATGCAGTGTATGGGGTCTGTGGGGTATGTTAGCTATAGTTTTTCAACAGAATTGTCCTGAAAAGTTAGCTAAATCTAACAAAAACCTATTTTTGGAGACAGTAAGAGACAGCCCTGAAAAGCAAAAAACCTTTCTTCCTTGTCTCATAGAAACACGTTACTATACCTCCATTTTTGCAAAATGGTTTTTACATGGCTCATTTTACAAATTGCGGCAGTTTGCTTGCAAAATGAACATTAGAGGTACTAAAACAAATACTTTTCTTATCTTTCACACAAATCACAAGTATTAAGGCCAAATATGAGTTCATAATATTTACTTTTTGCTCTGTTCCTCACACAATGCTATCTTGTGCCATCAAAACACTTTTACTATAGTGCATGACTTGTAAGCTGAATAATTTTAATGATTGCATTACATAAAAACTTCCTTTTCAAGCTTGTTTGTACATGGGCCAATTGCATGGTAGCTGATAGAGCTTTGCACTTATAATGCAAAGGACCTGGGTATGAGCCCTAAGTCACATGAGTGAAATTTGCATAGAAGACCATAAAAATTACATTCCTTTGGTTTAGCATCTCACATTTTCTTTTATGAGACTATTAGTTAGGTTTAGGTTTAGGATATTGATGTAGATTTTGTTGATTTCAAATAGAGCATTAACCTTAAAACCTCATCTGTTTTTCATCTCACATTTGCTTTTTATGACTTTATTGGTTAGGTTTAAGCTTAAAGGGATACATCACCCAATAATGAAATTAGCGGTAGGAGAAAAAAACTAAATTCTCCAAAGCATCACGATTCTTTCTCCAATGATTCTGAATAGATTCTCAAAAATTCTGATTAACTAATGACTACGCCACCCAGGAACTTCCGCCCTGGGAATTCTCACTGCGAAGACCAATAATCAGGCCACGCAAGTCCCAGTTCCATTAACAGGGCAGGAGACACAGGTGTACAAAATAATAGTTTATTTATTACACAAGAGTCTAAAACATCTATTGCCCTATGCAAGGGACACAACACACAAGCAGTAAATAGTAAAACAGTGATGCAGCACTGAAATGTTCAGGTGTCACAACATCTTCAAAATCGGGTTGACAGAAAAAGAAAAGAAAAAGACATACATATTTACTAGACTGAGGCTGCCAACAGGGAGTGGGCTGAATGAAGGTGTTATCAGCAACCAAAAATTAAAACAAAATCCCACTCACACACACATGCCAAATCCATGGTGATTCACAACACAGCACAAAAGGGAAACGGAAACACTGCCACCAGCAGTCCAACCCCCTGCAATCCAGGCCTCAGCTCCTATAACATATCAAAACACAGACACAAAATGAATAAAGTTCCCCATACAATTAACAAAGAAAATAAATCCTAAAGAACATTATTAAACAAAGATAACATACAGAATGCAATATTGCTCAGTGAGCATTACAGACATACATAACCACACAAAATAGGAAAAATCAAAAACACTAATTCAAGCCGCATGGGCTGAAACCGCAACTTAGCTCAGAAGACCCAAACAGGATACTGTGACTTCCAACATGACAAAAGCAGATCACAAAACTGGCATTTAGTTCACACACTGGCAACTGAAAGACCAGAAATCCTTATGCGTACAGAGAAACGCTGGTCTTAGACACGAGCTGCAGCTCCATTTGTGGTCAAAAACGGTTCCAAATTAAACCAAGTTAAAAAAATAATGCAAAATGAAACAGTAAAGCAAAACAGCAGCGTCTTTAAAGACAGCGAGTCCCCTGCAACGGGACCCTCTTAGAGAGAGGACGCACTCAGGTCGCCTAGAAAAAACATATTTACGATTATAATAAATATTAATCCTAGAGCAATCGTATGAGAAGGATTACATACCAGGAGTGCATGGAAACTTCAAACACAGATCAACACTGAACAAGTCAGAAATACACACTATGGATAGAAGACAAACATACCGTTTTTCATATATAAACCTGCCCCCCAAAAAGGGGAGGGTGAGCGCATTAATGCGGAATCAATATTCCTACTTGTGGATGGGCAACGATCAAATCCGCCTATGGCCAGAAAATAAAGGCTCTTCAAACCCCACTACAAAATAAGCAGGCTAACATCACATTTTGATATCACATCAAACACAAGCGTTCATTAGTCACGTAGCTGATAAACTTACCTCCCTGACAATGGTGTGTAACACTGGAAAAAAGGGCGGTTACTCAATGACAATGCCTGGTCGAAGAACGCGATCTATATATACTCTTTCCCCAACCTAATAAGCCATTGGGAGATCAAACAATACTGCCAGACTGATTAAGCATCATGAAGTGGAGGTGGAGTTGCCACTTACCCTGCCACACGTATATACTAAAGCCAAGCACACACTACAGAACTGATTGCAGACTGGATGTATCAACCACATGACCATAATCCCTGTCTAAAACTACGTTCTGAAAATTTTTCACAAGCTCAAGCACATAGCAGCAGATAATTTATTTGTGAAAACACATCAACAAACAACAAAAAAGATGGGCTGGCACCAGTTATTGCACTGATTTGCACAAAAAGGAAATAAACTGCTGAAAATAACGATGAGACAGTGGTTTAGAAGACGTGAGTGATGTTTTTATGTTCTAATAATTTTTTGTCCCCTGCTTTCCAATGCCTTTCCTCTTGCACTCTCTACTTCTTTGGTTGTTGCTCAATACTGGTCTCTTGCTTGTTGGAACAGTGCGCATATAAGACTTGATCGATTTCTTAAGCAGCAACACCTATCTGTGTCACTTTACTACCACCTGTGGTGTGGAAAGGAGAAGCTGACATCTGCACTCTCTCCAGGGCTGCCGCTGGCCAAATTGATGCCCTACGTGGAGTTCCAGGTGGACAGGGGGGATTGCGTGATATGAACGTGAAGTGATCGTCTGTGTTCCGCAACTGCTTTTGGGTCCTTGAATAAAGTATAATGTGCGTGTAAGGGTAGCTGGCGGATTTTCTGATGCCCTTCTAGGGTAAGATGGTGCCCCCCTCAAGGGAGTTGTTGCCCTAAGCAGACAGCATAATGTGCATGTAGGGAGCGGTGGTACTGACTCTTACAGAAGCAGATATCTCATGCAGCCATCCTGGACCAGCAACCGATGGTTGTAGTTATTGGCTAGGGATTGATTAATTCTCAAATAATAAATTAATACTATTTAATACTATTCTTTTCTTCTTTTCTCTCTTTCTTAGTCCACCCCCAGTGACTCCTCCTGTAGGATGCCCTGAACTGCCATGGGACTCATCCCCTTTCCTTTCTGGTCCATGTGAGCTCATACAGAGGAGTCTTTTCTAGGGCAGGCTACAGTCTCATCAGTTTCACTTAATTAGAATTCATACTTGCATCTCTAGCAGCCAACAATGCTCAAAAAGGGCCCACCTATATTTAACCAGAGAAGAATGTCTAATTAATCCTACAATTCTTCCTTAGCCTGATCACAATCCTCTCTCTCATGTTTCTCAATTACGGTGCATTTGTCCTTTTATGTTGCCCGAGTGTGTGTTGGGAGTCAGAGCGCGTGTGTGTGAGGAGAATCTCAAAAAATTAGTTGCGCAGATGAGCACAGGGCATGCCAGGGATGTGGATATATTGTGTGTAAAGCATTCTTTGTGTCTGTGTAAATTAAGGAAAGTATAAATAATTTTTCCTTGCATTGATTTCTCTCCCTTTTCTCCCCAATTTGGAATCCCCAATTTCCAATGCGCTCTAAATCCACATGATGGCGTAGTGACTCACCTCAATCCGGGTGGTTGAGGATGAATCTCAGTTGCCTCCCTATCTTGCGGGCTTGTTGAGCCTGTTACCACGGACACATAGCCTGTGTGGAGGCCCACGTTATACTCCGCGGTATCCACGCTCAACTCACCACTTGCCCCACCAAGAACGATCCACATTATAGCGACCTCAAGGAGGCTAACCCAACGTGACTCTATCCACCCTAGCAACTGGGCCAATTTGGTTGCTTAGGAGACCTGGCTGGAGTCGCTAAGCATGCCCTGGATTCAAACTCACGACTACAGGGGGTGGTAGTCAGAGTCTTTACTCGCTGTGCTATCTAGGCCCACCACATTTTTTCTCTTTTTATGTTTGATTGTGTATACAGATTTCACCTAAAAGTGTAACACTGTGGTGCTATAAACGTTTTAATGATTAATCAAAAATCAAATATCGTTAATATTTTGATCAATTAAGCTTATCGATCATTGATTAATTAATTTCAGGACAAATGTTTAAGTAATCATGCAAATCATCTGTCACTAGAGGGCGCTTAGCGCTGCATGTCACTTCTTATCCAAATCACAGTAGAAGAGCTGGGGTGGGATGGGCGATACCACTTATTTTCTTTTTGATATGATACCAAGTACTTTTAGGCCAATATCACCGATATCAATTCCAATACTGATACCTCTGTTGAACTGAATTTTTATGAATTCTAAAGTGACATTTTTTAGGCTGCTTTGTTTACCCTTTAAAATTTTTTAAGCATAAGCCACATACAAAACCTCAAAATTAAACATAGATATTATTATATGGTTACAATTACTAACACCAAGTACCATATGGATACTATAGTAATGTTGTAGTAAAACCATGGTTAATTGCATAAAAAAAAAAAAAATGGTTACTATAGTCATGGACATGATTAATACAATATTACTACACTAAATCCATAGTAAGTTTTCATATGGATATCATTTAATAACGAGGATTACAGATCATTATCAATGTTTTAACAACTCTGAATTTAAATAAACCTGTAAAAATGTCACACAAGCCCATTATAATACACGTCATGTCTAGGTTTGTCATTACTTAGTGTGAATAACTCCAGATGCTGTTTTTCTGTCATTTACTCAGGAAAGCACTGCTCCCTATTTGAACGAGTGCTATGACTGAAAGGGTGAGCGCTGTCTGACTGCTGGTATATTTTAGCATTTCTGGCACGTCAAGATGAGCAGAAGAATAAATAGTTTTGGTGCCATGCAACTATTTGCTAATATAATTATTTTTTCCATCTTCGAAGCTTATGTGATGCATTAATAGTTCATTAGTAAAAGATCACTAGTTAAAAATCAACTTCAGAATGTAAATTTATATGTGAGGAAGTATCGATACTTTAATATTGATCCGGATAAAAGGAAAATGCCAATAGTTGCATTCCTTAAGTGTAATCATTTAAATTAGATTTAAACAGTATGCTACATGCAAATATTATTTTGAGTCTCCCATGTGCGCTTTGTGATATTAACGTTAATGATTAATCGATTAGTTGAGCGTTAATTTTATGAAAATATCTGAAAATGTACATCCCTAATAGGAATTGTAAGGAATTTAACATTTTCAGTTTCAATTCCTCTTACTGATTTCGATTCCTTAACTGTTCCGTTAATGATTCTTTTAGAACTCCTGTGGAAAAAATATTTGGAAATATGAAATGTAATTCTTTATTGGATTAACGGCCCTCAGCAGCCAGTTGCCAAAGGATGAGACAAATAAAAGTTGCACCTAGTGATTTTTTTAATATGTCTTCTTGGACTTACACTGACACTGGATGCAGATGCAGCATTATTCAAACACAATAGTTAATCACTCATTGTCATATCGATATCTATCCAGGAATTTGTGATTATTTAAGTCTCACAAGCCTTAAGAACACATACAGTAACACAGTAGTAGTTTTTGTTGAGTCAGACACAATAAAAGTAATTTGTTTGTGAGGTAGTGCTTTATGTTTTGCTGTGTAGATTCAAAAGAACGAACTTATAAGCAGGGACGTCACTAGGATTGGAAGACGGGGGGGGCTTAGCCCCCAGGGTATTTGTAACTTGCTTTTGCAAAATCTTTGCACTCACATCTAGAGCTACACTTATGTCAACAACCAGTCAAGAAACCAAGATGTTAACAAGTAAAACGTGACAGACATATCCTATTCTTCCATTTCTACTCTGTTAAAGAAAAGTTACTGTAATGTTGCTTTTAGACACATCAAAGCTGCATGGGGGAATTTACTTAGGCCAGACTTTGCTCCTGATGAGTTATTCTATAAGCAATGACTTAAATGCTATCTGTCTGCTCATGTATATGTATGATAAAGTAATAGCATACTATATCTAATTCCTCTCTATATAAGATAAGTTGTCCACAGAATGTTATTTAATTACTCTAATTACTGTAACTGAGCTGTGGATTGGTTCAATCAGAGTGTAATTTCACTGTGTAGTTTGGCTTGCATACAGTTTAACCCAAGAACCAGAATTTTAAGGTCATAGTGAAATTTGACAACACAGGTTTGAGCGTTTCTCAATTAAAGATGATTTATTCTGCCAAATGATGTATACAATGTATGATATAAATCAACAACAAAAAGGCAGTATTCAAATAAAGGAAAATTAAGACTGAAATCATTTTCAAAACCACAGTCAACAGTTACTTTTTGTTTATTGTCTACTTCATTGGTGGAAGCATAAAAAAATGCTCAATGAATTGAAGGATACAACGGTAATAGCATTAACAGGGACCCTATGACATTTAGTTTTCAGTGACAACAACATACTATGGGGACTGATATTGCTTTATATGCCTATTATAGAGATTATAGACCATTTCTTGTATTTTGCTTGTTCACTCTAGCTAGACTACAGTTTTCCATAGCAAACCAAAATATCCCCTTTCCTTTACCTCAAGAAAACGTAGCTAAAGGTAATTAAAAACAACTTACAATTTCACTCTGTATCACGACACTTACCAATCTTCCTTTCACCATTAGCGTGTGTATCGGTGTGTGTGGGCGGGAGGGAGCATAGCGAGTTAAACTTCAGACCAAACTAGAGTAACGACGAGACGAGATGAATCCTCCAGTTACTTGCAGCGCTCCGGTCTGCAGCACTCTGAAAGCTGTCACAGTTCACACCAATGCAACGAGACGCTGCGGTGCATCATCTTGATAGCACAACGACTCTTTGTACTTCTGTCCGACTTTTCGGCTATTTTTTGTAACAGGATATATATATTCTAAATATGAATGAGGATACGGTTATTGATAAATCAAATTGTTATTGTTGTTCTTATTATCATTTAGGGGGGCTTAGGAACATTTTGGGGTAGCTTCAGCCCCCCTAAAATAGGCCTAACGACGTCCCTGCTTATAAGAGTAATTCATTCAGGAATCGGGCTACATTAGTTGTGTTGTAAATTCATATGTACCAGCTCATCCGAGGCATTTCTTTGGATATCAGACTACACTGTTCACGCTGAAAGTTTCGTGGTGCCTATTCTGTATTGCAGTGCTGCTGAATAGTAGAGCAGGAAACACTGTCAGAGTATTTTAGCATGGTGTCCCAAGCCTACTGTTCAGCTTTAACATCATCTAGTTGACTAGTAATTCAAATAACCCACCACCTATTTGAAAAAATTTAGTTCAAAAGTTAAAACAGTACAGAAGTATAAAAAAGATCATACAATCACAAGCACACATACATACTGTACACCGGCATTTACACACAAATGCAGCCCATATTGCCTTAGTTTATTATCATCATGTCTTTTAAGATTGTGAAATGGCCATTGTGAGTTATGGTGTCCTTCACATCATGCCAAACATTCAGTCTGTTAGCAGAGTTTCGTTCAAATGCAGTTGCTCTTGTGGCCCCGAAAAAAGACAAATGACATAATTTAATTTCAAGATATAAAACAAAAAGGGACATGGGGAGTACAAGAACAAAAAAGGGATTTATCAATCTCAACTAAGACCTCTAAAACTGCTCATTGTTTGGTGCCTTGCCTACTGTGAAGGTGTATTGACGTAAAGTTAGCTGGTCACACTCATAGGTCACTCGCTCTTTCCCATAGTACAAAATCATGGGGCAGGACATGCTAAATATTTTCTGGTCTACCAGACACATCAATAAAATCTGATTTTATTAGCATTTATCATATATATAATTAGCCTAGTGTTGTCAAAAGTACCGGTAGTTCGGTACCAAGTCGGATGTAAAATAAAAAATATGTCATGGTACCAGTGGTTCTACAGTACTGGTAGTACCGAGCACTGACTTAATTCGGTACCGGCACTGTCTGAATGGCACATGACTTTCAAATGCTCACACACTTATTTGAGTGTGTGCTTTGTCACCCCTTTTAAACTGAAATGGACAATTAATAAAATTAAAATCATGAAATGACATAAGTGTGATTATTAAACAGCGAAAGGCTGCAATCTTAGACTGCTTTCGAGATGCATGCTTTAAAAAAATGTGTGAAGCAGACTGCTTATACACTGGAAACTCCACAGACTATGAGAATCATTCATGCTGTTTGAGAGATGACAGAGCAGAGCACTAATCCACTGTGATGCGTGGGCACCATACGTATTACATGTAGAATATATACTTAATTAATTAAGACACAACATGTGTGCTTTAATGATCACACTGAACCATATAGCAAACTGTGTATCCATAAGAAGTGAAGTTTCCGTCAAAACCATGCATCAAAATAAAGGCACCATTCAAAATAAGTGTCTGATATTGAAACAGAATTTTAAAAAATACAAAAGAAATATATTGCAACTGTATAGTAAAATGTAATATTCACTAATATTCTAGTTATATTATTAATAATAATGATAATATATTAAAAAAATAAATAAGCATTATATCACTAGCAAGAGTGCATTTGTACTGAATAAAAGTTTAAGAAATCCAATGGTATGATATTTTTTTTTATCTTTTTAAATTATTAATTTGATTAGAAACCATTTTGATGATGAAAATTAAACTTTAAAACAAGGAAATCTGGAAAATAAAAAAGGAACATATATATAGATATATAGTTATATATAACATATAACAGATTTTAGTACGGCCGTGCTTAATAACACTTAAGCAGTGCATACTTTGTTTAGAAACACTTTAAGGGAGTATGAATATTTTTTAATTTATTTACATTGAAATTGAAATTGAAATAGGCTAAAGGAGTGTGTTCAATAGCATATTACCATATTAGGAACTTTTTCCGTGGTAACGAAATTGGCATTGATAACAGTGATTTTGTAACGAGGCAGGCAAAGTGAGAGAAGATCTAAGCACAGCTTTTTAATAACAAAAAACAAGAAAACTAGGAAGAACAAAATCCACAGAGAAACTTAACACAAAATATGCAATAACAGACAAATAGACAGGGGAAAACAAGGGCTTAAATATACAAGGGATTACAAGGAACACCTGGGGAAACAATCAGGGAATGGGAGACAATCAAGGGAAAACCAATCAAAAAATGGAACTACAAAAGTCTAAACAGGAAAACATGAGCTAAACAGGAATTTCATTTAAAAGCACAGAACAAAAGTCAACAGGGAATCTGTGACAGATTTCACTTGTTCCGACAACTGAAATTTGGTACCGTGACTAAACTATCTGTAATTATACGAAACATTTTACACCATACATGCACAACCCTGTGGCCTTTTCTTTGGAGAAAGGTCATGTGATAAAGGGACTGAGAAATTATGTCATGGCCATTTGGTAGAACAACGAGGACACGGTTTCACTGAAATACCCAACAGCAACTTTCACTGAAATGCCCAACATCTTAATATATCCATATCCTGTCTCCTTTTCCACTAATGTACTGTGATCTGTATAAAAAAAATACAGGTGCTGCTTTCTTTGCAGATTGGATGGATGGATGGATGGATGGATGGATGGATGGATGGATGGATGGGTGGATGGATGGATGGATGGATGGGTGGATGGATGGATGGATGGGATAAAAATGTATACTAGTTAAAAATACACTACAAATTTAGTTATCACATCGTACTAAAACCAAAACAGAAGTCCTATTAAAACAACCAGGAGCAGCACAGTTTGTGAAAATAACTCATGAAACCATGGATTTCAGATAAACACAGGATTTAATACTACTGATAAAACATGACCACACAAATAAAATCTACAGTGCTTGCTTTATGCCAGTGAACAACTTAGTGCTTAGCAGCAATTTAGTGCTTTTTTTAACATCTCTACTCATGGGGACAAATTTTAAACAGCGCGTGATAAAGAAAGAAATAATGAATATGAGGAGTCTTTGGGGGCTAATGACTTTCTTGAGGAGCTGCCACAGGAGCACGATAAGAAAATTCTCTCTCTTTCTCCTTCTATTTTGAACTGCACCATGCTCTCGCCCCATCCTCTCAGTTAATTTATGCAGCATCTTGTAGTTCTCCCTTAGTGAGAATCAAGGACATGAGCTGAATATGAATTCAATTTTGAAGCCCCAGTCCCCTGACCACATGAAATCATGTCACCAAGTTGTGCACTCTAAGATGTGGACTCTGTGCTTGAGTGGAGCTACAATAAATACTGTAGGAGATTGAATCCTAATGTCGGTGACATGCATTTTCACCTTGCCATCTCGCAATGCCACTCGGCTCCACTTTTGACGCCTAAACCGTGTCACTGTCTTATCATTTTGTTCTGTACACTTTTAAACAACGCACACATATTTGTTTTTCTATAGTAGTTCGGACTTTCTATTAAAAAATGTTTTTTTTTTATATTGAGCTAATTATATTTTCAATTAACTAAAACGTAAAACACCCTAATGATTATTAGGTTTCCTTTGTGATGGCGACTGGCTGGTCCCTGCAATCTACACAAAACCTGACTCACACACACATACGTACATTACACACATACACACTCACTTATTTTGTACTATTTTTAATGAGGACATACCATAAGCATCTATGTTTTTTATGTAAAGCTAGTTATATATATATATATATATTCCTATCTTCAGTAAATCAACTAAATCTCCCCACCCTGAACCTTTAAGGAATAGTTCACCCATAAACGAAAATTATCTCATGCCATTCCAGATGAGTATGACTTTCAATCTTCTGCTGAACACAAATTAATATTTTTACAAGAACTTCTCAGCTGTTTTGGTCCATACAATGCAAATGAATGGGTGCTAAAATTTTGAAGCTCCAAAATCCACATAAGTGCAACATAAAAGTACTCCAGAAGACTCAATATTTAAGTAATTTTTTACTCTAAATTTTCCTCCCTACTCAGTCAATCTCCACTTTACATTCACTTTGACATTCTCCTTATGTTTTTGGTGATTCATATTCTTCTTGCATTTTGCCCCCTACTGGGCAGGGAGGAGAATGTATTATTAAGCTGGCTGTCTGTTTTTATGGTCCGGCATCAACTGGTCCGAGAGGGAGACCAGCAAAACATATTAGGCTGATTTAATAGTTTTTTTTTTTATTATTTATTTATTTATTCAAAAAGTGGAATAGTTGTTGAACACAAGCTGGGCCTGGTTGAGTGACCAGCTAAACCAGATTAAACAAGCCAATACCAGCAAACCAAGCAGAAGAATGTTGGACACACCAGCACAGTAAAATCCCTTGCTGAAGAACAGAAAACAACATATGTGGTCGTATAAACAAATACAACAGATCCAAAATACAACACATGCTCGTGACCAGCTATAGGTGTTTTCAGAAGGGAATGCATTTTGTCTAGCTGTATTAGAGATCGGTAGCAAGATGAAAAGAGAACAACAAAGTGCATCAGTAATGCTGAGGTTAGTTTGCTTCATTAGTAACGAGTGGAAAGCATAAAGATTGAGTCATTAAGTGGTGCTGTTTAAGAGACAAGATACAATAACCTCTTCAGTATTCACCAAGATTACTTGCGCTCTCACTATGGGAACAAGCCTGACTCTCTCACTGTTCAAAACAGTCGCATACATCCAACTGTCTCTACCTCTTTAGTTTTACATCTCGCTTATTCCGAACCCTCAGTCGCTTCACAAATATATGCACAAACACACATTTTGACTTCCTGTGGCTGCACACAGAAGTAAATCCAATCAAACTCCAACCAATCCGTCCTCTATTTTCCCCCCAGTGGACTGGCCCTCTGGTGCCCTGATCCATGCAGTCGCAGGACTATGTGTATGTGTGTTCATGCGAGAAAGAGGAGAAAGAGAGAGAGCATACAGGCCCGGCCCAAAGGGAGCAGGTTCAGAGTGGGGTATGAGCGTGATGAATTAGTCTGTTACTGGATGAGAGGCAAGATCAGTTAATCTTCTTCATCTGACCTTGAGCTTATGAGCAGTAATAAAGCATCGCCCAAGCACTCCTGGAATTACTCCTCTCAATAGCACACATGCTCCCAGTTGTCATTCCCTCTAATTCTCCATTATGATTCCAAAGGAAATCAATTAAAGCATCTCTGTGATAGTTTTCTGAGTTTACAATTTGTTGTTTGTAGCACAGAGTTGTGAGTTTGGCAAACAATGCCCGAAAGTATAAACATGTCTTCAGTTTTGTTAGACTTAATTAGCCACTGTGGAGGCTAAAGTTGAAAATAACTGAACGCAATATTGAATTTACTGTGCTGGCCCCAAGTAAAAGGCCCTAGTTATTTTATTATCATCTTCCACAGTTTACAGGAGAACACAAAATGCTTTTCTTATCTATTAAACCATTTGCAGGCCCAGAGAAATCATTAGTTTCTATGGACTGCACCATTGTTAGCATTAGCACCTTTCAAACATGTCTGAAAACTCACCCACTGCCCAGAAATACAGTCTAGACCAGCTAAGCTAGTTCAGGTGATGATCTTAAATGAGATGTAATGCTGTTGCTAGTAAAATCTGGCTGGTTACCAGTTTTATTTGGACACTTTTGTGCTGGCTTTAACATGACTACTATGGTCAGACTAGTCTGTCTATCAACAATAACCAGGCTAACTGAGTTATTCTCAAAAAACCTGTCAAGAATTCAACCCCAAATTAATATGAAAAAAGATAAATTATATTTTAAATAAAGAAAATGAAGCTGTGGCAGGCAGGGTGTGGTCGAGAATTCGTCTGAAGCAAGAGAAAGCAGTAAGGGTTGTTGTTGTTAGTGCCATCTCTGTGAAAAATCACTCTCAAAGTCTTGGAGTTTTTGATTTCAGAAGAATAGACTTTATTATCAGACAATAAAGCCGAGTTGACTGCAGAACAACTGAAGCATCTCTGTTTTTTGTTCACTTAAATACATGTCCTCTAACAAGGTGGGGCTAATACATTCCAAACGTGTTAACATTATCCATCATCCTATTCTTTGACTCTGGTCTAATTATTTTAAGAAGGAGACACCTGTGGAAGAGCCTTACCATATATGTTCTCAGCAGTCATGAGAGCACATATGTGAGGGTATTCCTGTTCCTGCACAGGCCTCTAAAAACACATACTCACATAGTAAAAGGCCTGCTAGACCTGCAGAAATAATTGTAGAATAAAATGGCATTAATTATACTTGATTAATGTGTACTTAACTTGATAAAAATACACCACAGTGTGCATAAACCAGATAACGATTAACACCTGTTTCCAGTTGCAGTGAGCTTGGGGAGACCAGTATAAAAGAGACCACACCAATTGCAAGAAAAGAGAGAGAGTCAGGGACAAATAGTCACTGTGTTATTGCGAAGTTGAAAAGCTGATGTGTTATTGTGAAGCTGTAAAGCGCTGGAGTATATTAATTAAAATCATTACCTGTGAGTGGAAGAATCCAGTTCCCTGTGTCCTCCTTCCACTCCTGGTGTGAAGTTTGTTACACTGGTGTCGAAACCCAGGAATTGAATCGAAGAATGTCCTCGCCATTGGCTGAAGTCCTCAAGTCCCTTGCAGGCCTGCACCACTCCCACCAACAGCCCTGCTTGAGCTTCGACAAGATCAAGATCGCTGCTTTCACGAGATCCTCAGAGCTCAAGCAGTGGACCGGTAGGTGATACGGAGCATCCTCAGCCAGGAGAACACCCCGACCATGACCCCGGACAACAGCAGCCCCATACCCCCCGCTTATGAAGATGGGGGCAGAAGATGACCCAGAAGCCTTCCTCGACTGGGGTTGGCTGCGTGCTCAATGATCAGCCCTGCTCATTCCTTTGTTGTCCAGGGATGCCCAACTTGCAGCTCAACAACTGTTGGCGGCTAGTCTCCTAGTTTACAGTGACTTGAATAAGACCATCTGGCAGTGGGTCAGCCAGAACCCAGAACAGTACCTTCAGCTCTTCTGGTCAATGGAGTTGTAAAGGACCGGCCGCCCTTTGTTTTCTCTCAATGACTCTTCGACGTCGAGGGAATTGTCGACTAGGTGGTGCAGGAGCACCAAAGAGAAAGCGATATATTGCATTCTCCAATTCCCGCGTCATTCAGGACATATTTGTTCATTATAGTGCTGTCATTAAGAAATCCTAACATTGCTGTAGCCTAACGTTATATTTGTGTGTGGGCTGTGGAGATGTTTAATCTGTGGTGCTGTTAACGTTACTGTGGTCAATAACGTTAATGGAAATTGATATTAATCGGCTAATTAATTAATCACAGAAAGCAGCGTTCGATCCTGAAATATCGATACTGATGTTGTCGAGTATCCTATGCTGATGTTATATCGACAGGATCGATCCTCACGTAAAAAATAAGCTTATAAATAAAAAAAAAATATATATCCTGCTAATCGGAATTGGAGAATGCAATATATCGCTTTCTCTTTGGTGCGTGGAGAGTTGTTGGCATTGAGGAAATGATTGCCCCCTGCTGGTATTCTACCTACACACGTGCGTGTCATGTACACGCCTAGAGGAGGCAAAGCGTGACACTGACACGCATCCGCTAGTGGACCAGCGTGTCTATTACACGCTTTGGCGTGATATCGGGTTGCAAGGGCGGAAGAGCCCTCCCACTCTCTCTCCACTCTCCCTGTGTTTTCCCATATCTCTTCACCCTCTCCCCTCCCCTCTCACTCTGCTCTCTCTCCACAGCCCAGCCCAGTACCACGGAGGCGTGGTATTCCACTGCCGAAGCTGGCTTTCTGTTCGCGGGGGTTTGCCGCCCCCCCCCCAGTGATTTTAGTGCCTCACCACGCTCCCCCTCAGGTGGATGTGCCCACCGATGCAGGTGCGGGCATAGCGCCTGGGCCAGCCTGCTGGAATTGCGGTGATCCGGAGAACTTCAGGGATGAATGCCATGTGATGAGCTGGCAACTGTGGTCCGGATCCCTGACACTCCACGAGCCGACAAATGGCCCATTTTTATTGGCTGGTCATTCATGGCAATGTTCGCAGGTGGTGTGCGGTATACTGAGAATGTCAGCTTGTGATTCCACTGGCCACCTCCAGAGTGCCATTGCATCCCATTCAGTTAATCGAGGTCCCCTTCAAAAGAATTGGAATTGACCTTGTCTGGCCATGTGGATATCGCTTTTTATTAGTTCTAATGGACTATGCAATGTGATATCCGTAAGCGGTGTCTCTGCGCAACATCTCAGTACACAGTGCGAAAAATTACTCGCTATGTGGCAAGGACCCTTTGAGGTCACACGCGAGTGGGAGATCTCATTTATGAGGTGAAGCGAACCGATAGAGGAATTTTCAGTTATGTTTCCCTTCTGCTGGGTCATACAAACCTCATCCAGCACCACATCGAGACTGAGCCGGGGGTAGTAGTACGTTGCCGTCCCTACCGACTGCCCGAACACCAAAAAAAAATTGTTCGGGAAGATTTGGATGCAGTGCACGATAATGAGGGTAATAGAGGAATCACACAGCGATTGGTCCAGCCCGTTTGTTCTGGTTTCTAAGAGTAACGGGTCTGTATGTTTCTGTGTGGATTATAGAAAAGTCAATGCATTGTCTAAGGTTGATGTCTACCCAATAGCACATGTTGATGAGTTGCTCGATTGGTTGGGTACTGCTCGATTTTAATCGATACTGGATTTGACAAAGGGTTATTGACAGATCCCCTGAACACAAATATCCCATGAAAAAAACGGTCTTTTCCACACCATTTGGATTACACCAATTTGTGACGTTTCAGTTCGGTTTGCTTGGGACCCTGGCTACGTTTCAGCACCTCATGGACCGAATCCTCAGACAGCATTTGGCTTACGCCACTGCCTATTTATATGACATCATCATTTATGGTAATGATTAGCAGCGGCACATGCAGCATCTGAGGGCGGTTCTGAGGTTGCCGTGATGGGTGGGCAAACCCCAAGAAGTGCACGATTGGGCAGGTGGAGGTATGGTATCTGGGGTTCTACTTGGGCCATGGGCAGATGTGTCCCCAAATTGACAAAACTGAGGGGATTGAGACCCAAGGCCCAAGACCAGAAAGGAGGTGAGACGTTTCAGATGTCACCAGACCGCTCATTGATCTCACTAAAAAGGGAGATCCAGACCCGGTCCAGTGGACGGAGCACTGTCAACAGACATTTAAGCAAGTTAAAGCCACACTTTGGGGGTCGCTTTTACACTCACCCGATTTCTCTCTCCCTTTATGTTACAGATGGACACTTCAGACAGAGGGCTGGGGCGGTGCTCTCACAGGTGGTGGAGGGGGAGGAGCGCCCGGTGCTGTACATTAGCCACAATCTGAAGCTGAAAAGATGATGTGTTACTATGAAGCTGTAAAGTGCTGGAGTTTATGAATTAAAAGCCTTATCTTTGAGTGGAAGAAACCAGTTCCCTTTGTCCTTCTTCCCCTCCTGGCGTGAAGTTTTTTACAGCCTACATTTAGGGTCATTTAGATTTACATTTGACATTTATGCATTTGGCATACGCTTTTATCCAAAGCAACTTACAGTGCACTTATTACAGGGACAATCCCCTGGAGCAACCCTAGAGTTAAGTGCCTTGCTCAAGGACAGAATGGTGGTGGCTGTGGTTATCGGACCGACAACCTTTTGCTTAACAGTTTAGTGCTTTAGATAAAGCAGATAAACACCAGCTTTGCCAGGCTTGAAGACCAGCTTATACTACCTAGCAAAGTCTAGCAAACCACCTTAGGCTGGCTTAAGCTGTTCATGGACAATTCATATAAATTGGCCTTTCCATGAACCATGGCTAATAAATGTGTGGACAGTATACAGTGTTACCAACACAAAACAAAAATAATGTAAAATTAACAATGTAATAAACATAAATTAATCAAATGTGCTTCTCTCAGGGACCTCTAGGAATGTCCTTTTACTGTTTTTCACCCTACCAGTGTTGAAGAAGTTACTCATAACTAAAAGTGGTTAAACTACAATCAAGTTACTCTTTTAAAAATTATTTAGCTACTCTACAAGATTCTACAGATGGACACTTCAGACAGAGGGTTGTCTAAAATGTAGCTAACTACAGTGAAGCTATTTAAAGCAAAATTCAGTCATATCACCTGAGTTATATCAGGGAGAGAGCGTTCCTGTCACTGTCAGTAGTGTTCACAGGCCAGGGCCATGACAGCGTTCTCCCAATCTGTAGCGATCTATAGGGGTTCCGCAGCAGTTGCACCAGGGGGCTGGGTGTGAACGCAATGGTTGCACTGCCCTAAGTACGGCCCTGATTACAGTAACGTTTGCTACAATAATATAAGTATAATACTATAGCGGTTCAAGTCAAGTCAAGCGTTTTTTTTTAATGTTGTTCAACCATATAAAGTTAGTACAGTACATAGCGAAACGCGACAACGTTCCTCCAGGACCATGGTGCTACATAAAACAACATAGGACAAACACAGAACCACATGAGACTACACAGACTAAATAACATTCCTACATAGTGCACGTGCAACGTGTGCAAAAAGTACAGGAAAGTACAATAATTACTAAAAGGAACAGGACAATAGGCACAGTGAGAGACAGTGCAGCTCCGACCAATACACATTTAGAGTAGTGCAAAAAGATGACACTTAAATGCCAAATGTATACTTAACATACTATGAAATAGTGTTCAATGGACATAGCAGTTATTGAGGTAGCAACCAGGTATAAAGTGACAATGAATAAGTGCAACTCTAGACATGTGCAAAAGTTGGATGGTGTACATGTGTGTGTGTGGCAGTCCAGTCTCTGAGTATTGAGGAGGCTTGCACAGCCTGGGGTGGTTTACTAGGATTTTTTTTAGGTTACAAACTGGTAATTACAAGGGTATTATGCTATAAACGTGGATCATTTTTATGTAAAAATGCAGAAAGTTTTTTTTTTTTGTGAGGGTCAGGTTTATGGGCAAGGTTAGGGTTAGGGGATAGAATCTAAAGTTCGTACAGTATAAAAATCACTATGTCTATGAAGAGACCTCATAAGGACAGCCGCACCAACAGGCATAGTTTCTGCTTGGGTAAGACCTCGACAGAGGAGACACATCAAGTCCAAGACTGACATGAGACTGCCAAAGGTTCAGCAACAGTGCCCAGAGTCTATACACACACAAAAGCCACACACACATTCAAATACACACAGGCATACAAGGACCAGTAAAATGTCAGCAGTGCTCTTGGGAGCCTGTGACATGAGACAATGTGTCACAGTATCTATAAATCACACAATTTCTCTGAGTTTGTGCATCTGAATGTGTCTAATAGTGATTTTTCATTGTTGGTGTTTGTCTCTGAGTTTGTTTGGCTATTGTGTGTTTTTGTGTCTATATGAGTCTCAGTGAGTTAGGGTTTTAAAGCGAGTGCAAGTGTTTCTTTGTGTTTGTGTGTATTGGTGCGTGAGTCGGGTTTATAAGGCCAGTTCAACAGCTTAAGCGATGACACCTGGTCAGCAAACGCAGTCGCGGAAATGTTAGAAAGTCTAGTTCGAGAGCAGGCTTGAATATTGATGGGGGGGGTTGAACCTGTAATGGAAAGAGGTAGATCAGAAGTCTTCCTGTGAATTTCTTCCTTGGTCTGCGGTCATAAATGAGCTTTTCACAGTTAAATTTTTTAAGCCAAGATAATTTTAAGGTAATCCTGGGTTATCTTTCACAGTTTATACAGTATTTTACCCTGAGTTAATAATTAATCCTCTGTAGTCAGGTTTCAAGATTTGACTTTGTACATTTGTAAGCCCATAGGTTAGTGTTCTTATTGCATATTTACAAAAACATTGATTTGACAAGTTAAGCATGTGATGATCAAGCATTTTAATTCTAGTCTGTCTGTGTAATAACATGCTCCACCTCTTAAATTACTTTGCTTTTAAGCTGACATAGGAATGGAAATTGAAAGGAAATACCATTTTGATTGTGATTCCTTAATGGTTCTATTAAAGGTTCTTTTAGTATTTTAGAGGAATAATTATTTGAAAATAAGAAATGCAATTGTTATTGTATTTACTGCCCTCAGCAAACTGTTGCCAAATGATGATAACATGCCATTTGCTCTGTTGAAATATTGAAATTTTGATTCACTGAAAAGAACTGGCTCATAAGAGTAATTAGTTCACCAATCAGACTACACTGGTCGCTCTGTGTGTTTCATGCTGTAGATTTAAAGAACTAGCACATCATAAGGATCATTAGTTCAGGAATTGGACTGCTCTGGTTGCGTTGTTTTTTGTTTCCATAGATTCAAAAGAGCTGACTTGCTAGAGTAATTTGTTCAGGCATCTGACAAACTGGACATGCTCTATGTTTCGCACTTTAGATTCAAAAGAACCAGCTCATTTGAGTCATTAATTAGGGAATCAGACTACACTGGTCGCTCTGTGTGTTTCATGCTGTGGGTTCAAAAGAACCACCTCATTAGAGTCATTTGTTCCTTTATCAGACTACATTGGTAGCGCTTTATGTTTCACACTGTAGATTCAAAAGAACCAGCTCATCATAAGGATCACTAGTTTGGGAATCTGACTGCACTGTTAGTGCTGTATATTGTGATCTGTAGATTCAAATAGCTGGCTTTTAGAGTCATTTGTTCAGGATTCATACAAACTGGAGACGCTGTGTGTTTCACGTTGTAGATTCATAAGAATCGGCACAAAATCAGAATAGAATCATTTGTTTGTGAATCAGACTACACTCTGTGTGTTTCATGCTGTTGATTCAAAAGAACCACCTCATTAGAGTCCTTTGTTCAGGAATTGGACAACACTAGTAACACTTTATGTTTCGCGCTGTAGATTCAAAGAACCAGCTCATCATAATGATTTTAGTTTGTGAATCGGACTACACTGGTTTAATTATATGTTGTGAGCTGTAGATTCAAAATAGCTGGCTTTTTAGTCATTTGTTTGGAAATCTGACAAAATGGATATGCTGTGTGTTTCTCACTGTAAGTTCAAAAGAACTGGCTCAGAGTCATTAGTTCAGGAATCGGATTACACAGGTTGTTCTGTGTGTTTCACGCTGTTGATTCAACAGCAGGGATGCGCTGCAGCTTAATTGTTCTGCAGGAAACACTGAGATTTTTAGTATGGTGTTCTATGAACCAAAAGTCATGAAAATCATACGATAAAATGTATTTATTTTTAAATGGAACCAGTTCTGAAAAAAAAAATGATTCTCTGTCTTCCTCTTTTTTTTCATCCACTGCCCTCTAACCCCTCATCATATAAAGACCACTTTTCACAATCCTATCAATATGCTGAAAATACATCACATTATAGAAGTGAAATTGGTTGTGAACACTGTTTCATGTTTACTTTAATAGGTTTTATAAAATCATTAACCCATAGTTAAACTCCATCTATACTTCAGCAGAAGGGCCAGGCTGAAATTGGGCATCAATCTCTTTCTGCTGTAGAGATATTATCACAATACATTAGTGATACGTGCGCTATTCTGATCTACTTCATCAAGTGCCTTGTGGTGGACTTTCCCTTTGAGCTAAAGCACTCCATCTCACTCCTGTTCTGAGTTAACTTAATTTATTCTAGCCAGAGAGTAGCATTCATTTAATTCATTCAGAGTGATCCCTGCAGATGAGAGTTAGCTGGTGTTTCACAGAGAACAGAAAAGGAGAGAAAAATATTGGGAGAGTACAAGAGAGAATCAACGGAGTGGAGAAGATTTTAAAGGTGCAAAAGATTTTAGCCGAGGGCACACAAGGCAACTAGGCAGAGAGTCAGTTAAAGAAGTGAGAAAATATGAAAGCGTTTGGTTTCTTGAACCCGGTACCCTTGTGAGATCTTTTTCTTTCTCTGTCTGTCTCCAAATTTCTCACTCCTTGGCTACGAGTTGGCCTTTAAAATATTCATCTTATAAATATTTCATTCATATCTAATAAAAGCTTCTCTCTTCATTAAAGAGGTGACTGCGGGAGTCATTGATCAAGCTTTCTGTTTCATGCTGTTGAAAATTCCCTCTCTGCCACCTTCTCTTGCTCTCTTTTTCCCTTCGTCTCAAACATGATGCTTGGTTAATGTAGTGATGGTGGCAGCCTCTCAGCACGCTGCATCTAATTTCACTTCTGCCCAATTACAGTATGTGCATTTCTCTTGGAGTGTTCTCACTGCCTTTATTCTCTTAAAAGCATCATGTTTAAATTAATTTGCATGAGCGAGTTTCCACACTTTAGTTATAAAGAAGAAAAAAAACACTGTCTAAAGGTGTGTTCCAAAATCTAGTGAGCTGCCCTGCTAAGAAATATCTGAAACCAGCCGAAGTCGGTATGTTGGTCTAAGATGGCTTAAATTGGTTTTCTGGTCTCCCTGCAAGGGCAAGCTGGTCTTCAGCTGGTCTAGGGACAAAAACCCATCTAAAACCAGCCAACAGTCTATGAGGGCTTGGAGACCAGCCACAAAAACCAGGTTAAAATCTACTGAAGTTTTTCTTCATTCTGCCAGCGTATAGAAGAGTATTTAAAAGTGCGCTCAGTAATTTTTTGAATCATGTCGAAGTGACTTACATTGACACCAAGTGGTGTGGATGGAGCATCATTCAAAATCAATAGTTTTCAGTTACAGATGCCATTGTAGAAATTCAAACTAAATTTACCAAAAAAATTTTTTATCGTATCGCAGTTCAAATTGCAATCGCAATGATTATCAAAATAATCGCTTTGTGACTTTTTGTCCAAATCGTGCAGTTTGCACCAGTTCAGCAACTTTGCACTCCAGTGTAAAGAAATCAACTGGAACAAAAAGACGTTTAACTAGGATCACACCCATCGATGACAAGGACCAATAGCAATATGTTGTTTTAACAGCCTGTACGAAGTTTTTCTGAAAGTTTGTACTGGCAAACTTTTTCGAACCATCACACCAAACCCCCAAAAAACTTCTTTTTGGACGTATTTTGTTTTGGAACACTGTCAAAAACATGAGAAATGTAATTTCAAGCAAGTGAACTTCCTGGCCAATGTCACACTTTCTGTTCCAGTCTACTACCTCTGAGGCTTTATGTTCCAGGAGGTACAGGATGTTCCACAGGCAACTAGTGAATGATTGTGTGTGTGTACATGTTTAACCTACATTGTGGGGGCCAGCCAGCAGTCCCCACAAGGGAAATGGCTTATTAAACATTCAAATTATGTTGTTTTGAAAATTTAAAAATGCTAAAAGTTTTCTGTGAGGGTTAGGTTTAGGGGTAGGGTTAGGGTTAGTGGATAGAAATGAGAAGTTTATGGAGATTCCCCACAATGATATAAAAACACGTTTGTATGTGTAGAGTTTTAAGTGTTTTATGAGGACTTTTTTTTAGGTTACAAACTGGTAATTACAAAGGTATTATTCTATAAATGTGGTTAATGAGGACATTTCTAGTGTCCCATAATTCCCATAATAGCTTAAAAAAACATACTAAATTATGTTTGATTTAAAATGTATAATGCAGTAAGTTTTTTGTTTAGGGGTAGGGGATAGAATCTATGGTTGTACAGTGCAAAAATCATGTCTATGGAGAGTCCTCATAATGTTAACTGCACCAACGTGTGTGTGTGTGTGTGTGTGTGTGTGTGTGTGTGTGTGTGTGTGTGTGCATGTGCGTGTGCATTCTTCATGTTTCTCAGTACCATTTTCTTCAATTTGTCACAAAGGCTTCCTTAAAGGGTTATTTCACTTAAAAAAAAAACATTCTGTCATTTACTCACCCTCAAGTTTTTCCATTGCCGTGTGACGTTCTTTTTTTCTGTGAAACACAAAAGGAGATGTTATGCAGTGTATTACTGAGTGACAGATCAGTCTGCTTAACATTTTCTTGAAAACAAGAATGTCACAGGGGTTTGGAACAGAATAAGGGTGAGAAAATGATGAAAATTTTCATTTTTGGGTGAACTATCATTTGCCAGGTCTGTTTAGGCCTTTCCATTCAGAGTTCGAGACATACTGTTCCCAGACTGCTGCACTAATATCCACATCTCCTTTTGGTTCTCTCCTAGAGACATGGATTCGAATGAAGACACGGATGAATAGAGGGTCACAGTGCACCTCTGATGTATAATCCTGCTGCTCTTACACTGAGCTCTCATTGAATCTGACATTGTTCAATACCTCCCTCTATGTGAATTTCAGGTGCCCTCTCACACACACACATTATAAACACACTGTTTGTTCATGTTTCATGTCCTGGATGGGCTCATAAGGTGCCTGACTAGGCACTTTTATTATGGTGTTAATTAGCCGACTCGCCGGCGAGTCCTGTGATAGAGAGAGTAACTCCGTCAGCACTTCGGCGGGTGTGTTATGTTATGCAAGGTGGTTTCTCTCAGGTTCTGTAGGTCAGGCTGAACAGGGGGATGAGTATAATACAGCTCTTAGGTTTTAATTGCTGTGGATTGGATTAGAGTGCTATTGCACTGCTCAGTGCGATGAGCTGTGATCCATGATAATGGGGTGTAGGAGATTACATCAGGAAAGTTCACGCTGCTAGATCTTATGACACGGCTCTTTCTCAGTGTGTAGTTGAGTGTGTATGTTACCCGTTTTCAGGAAGTTGTGCCGTTTGATGACTCAAACGGCAGAATTTTTTTTACTACTGATATAATTGACAAATGAAAAAAAAAAAATCACAGCTACTTTAATCACATTATTTGGTAGATTCAAGTCTGTTTAGTGAGTAGTAAAAAGAATTGTTATAATAAATCATTTATTTCCATAAAATGGATAGTTCTGACTGTAGATTCTGATTGGATCATTGGCATTCCAAGATGTTGTCAAATTCTGGCAATGCCACATGTTTGTATGATTTTTGTTCATTTAATGTCTTTTATTTTGAAGTTTAGTTCTAGTTCCTGTCTTTTCACGTGATTCTCCTTGTCCTGTCATTTGATGCTCATGTTCCATCATGTGTTTATTAGTCTTGTCTTTTGATTGGTTTTAGTTTATTTTCATGTTATCATGTTTATTGGGCTTGTCTTTTGATTGGTTTTTGTTTTGTTATCTGGCTTCCCTATTTTTTTTTTTGTATTTTAGACATCTTGTTTACCTTTGTTACCGTGCGTTCAGACCAGAGGCGGCGAGAGTATCAAAATTTACTCTGGCTGCCCTGCCAACAACGATATGGAAGATTCATGGAAGTTATGACGTAGTTGAAATAGGCGGCAACTTTCGTTCAGAATGCTTGGTTTTGTGAACTATATTTAAAAGGGGCGCAAAACATCCAGACATGTCGACCGATATCTTTTTGCAGACCTACCACAAGTAGCGTATATTCTCATGAAATCTTTTAATATATTATTATATAATATTATATAAACCATAATATCCACTTCATAAACTCACCTGGCACACCAACAATTTCAGACACCTTTGTCCATGCATTGTTTTTTTTTTTGTTTTTTTATATCCCTGTAAGCAATCAGGGACAGATCATATATTACGGGAAAACCCGCCATGGCAATAATCAGTTTCTCCTAGATTTTATCTTCGGAACTAATGTTTGGTGTGGAACCAAAGTTTATAGTGTTGTGTTCTCTAGACTTTGCTAGAGTGAAGCACTTTTTTTACTACAATAGGTTGCCGCCGAACCGCGTCAAAGCTCATTACCATAATGTTGCTTGCACTTGAAATTTCCTCTGATGTCCACACCACCCAAGATGCACCGCATCACTTCTCGCCACTGAGAAATGCTGGCTGCTATAGAAAATGAATGACTTCCAGTCGATTTGACGCTCTCGATGCCTCTGGTCTGAACGCACCATACGGTATTGATCTTGTAATGTTGTTTAACGGTTTTCTCTCATCATGGTTTCTTGTTCATAGACTCAGACATAAATTAGTTCATGTTTATATTTTGCTTTTTGGTTGCTACTTTCATGGTTTTGGGTTCACATTATCCTTTTTTGTCTCCTGCCTGCCTGCAGTGTTAAACACACACACCTTTAACTTACTGTAGTTAAATTATATTTTAAAGGAATATTTTAGGTTCAATAAGTAATGCTCATTCAACAGCATTTGTGGCATAATGTGGATTACCACAAAAAAAAATATTTTGACATGTCCCTCCATTTCTTTAAAAAAAGCAAAAACCTGGAAGTAAATGGGGCCAATCCATAAATGTAAAAATTCTTTCTGTTTCAAAAGTATAGCCACAAGACGGAAACAATATGTGTGTTAACATGATTTTAGTGTGATAAAATTGCTTACTAACCTTTTCTGTGTAATGTTACATCCAGTTTGTACAACTTTGTTGCCATGATGACGTGATGCTGTAAACCTGTAAACTTTTATAAAATAAAAGGCTTCTCATTTCTGCCTTTGAGTCCTCAAAAAATTGGCCCCATTCACTTCCATTGTGACTCGAGGTAACATTTATATTTGCCTTTTATAACGATGGACGCATTATGCCACAATTGCTTTCGATTGATCTCAACTTGTTTTGAACTCAGAAAGTTCCATTAATACAGCAAGTCTGTCACGGAGATAGTCCGGTGAGTGAAGGTTTTTAGAACCCAGCTCCAGAGACTTCTTTATTGAAAATAACCAAGAGCAAGAAGAACCACAAACAAAAAAAGACTAAGACTCGCCAAACTCAACTCAATACAATTAACAATGTAAGATAAAAGACATGGAGAACATGAGAGCTATATATACACAGAACTAAATTACACAAACTAGAAACATCTGTAAAAAATTATGAAGGGACAATGAACTAAGACAAGGCAATAACATGGAGATCAAATTGAAAAATAAGTGACCCTACTGGCCGCTAGGGGAAGTTGTATGTGACAATGTTGCTACATTGATAAACAATCATAAACTGTTAACTGTTAGGCCTGATTAGTAATAATTGCTGTTGCTGTCCCTTTCTGCATATCGCTGCCCCATATTGGCATATCGTGGCGCCATTTTGTGGCCCGTTCTGGCACCTTCTGGAAAAGTCCCGGTTCTCCCGATGGCCAGTCCCTAGCTTTTTTTGAAAATTAAGATATGTGTTCACTTTGAAGTTTTTTCTGTAATACTTTCAACCTGTTCTCACAGAATCAAGTTACTATTCTAACATTTTTGCAAAATGATTTTTATGTGGTTCCTTATATGTATAACCACAATCTCCTTGTGAAATGAACACTAGAGGTGCTACAACAACGATGTAGCACATTATCACTTTATAAACAAGACATTTTTTTACCGTTCTTCGCACAATGCCATTTTATGACATCAAAAAACTTTTACTATAGTGCATGACTTGTAAGGCAATACATTTTAACTTTTGCGTTACATAAACAACTACATTCATAAACTTGTTCAAGTGCAATCAAAAAAAAAACTTTTGAAACTATTGTTTTTCATCTCACATTTGCTTTGCACTCACTTTTAGTGCCACATAGTGGACATAATGAACCACTTAATATCATTTTGCAAAAATGTTGTCTTTATAATCACAGATTTTCCATAAAATCAGACTCAATGCTTTCTGCTTTCTCTATCTCTCTCATCAATTCAGCCATATTGGGCTGTGACTTTCCCCCCATTTTGTTAATTAAATATTTGGCTTTTTTGACAATTAATGGTATCCAGAGAGAAGTAGTCAACAGAAGACTGGAAATGATGGGGAGAAGAGGAGAAGAAAAACATGGAGTTTTGTCAAATCTAAATTAGCATATTAGTATTCTGCATGGAGAGGCACTTTCCATCCCTCTGTTAATGACTCTCACACATGCGCCTTCACCAAGGCAGAAAGTCCATGACATGGCAGCCACATAATTACAGGTTTGTGGTGGAAACACGGGAATGTGACACCGAGGTGTGCGTGTTACATTGTCAGGGATCATACTGTATGTCCCTCCTGAGATTCTCCAGGAGGTGTATTTTTAGATTTCTAAACTCCATTAAATCATTCAAATGTACAAATTATAGAACATCTTAAAGGGAACGTATCATGGAAAACAGGATTGTCCTTGCTGTTTAAATAAAGTAAAATGCAGCAAAACTGCTGCAAAAACAGGTCACAGTTTAAAATCGTCTATATTGTGATGTCACAGCCAAAATCACATTTACATATTATCAACAATTTAGTCTCCAGCATCTTAGTGGGGGCATTGTTGTTCATTTTTGTTTAGCCAGACATAACAAAGGACATTTACATACAGTATATGCATCCTCAAGGTACAGTAGCAATGGCCGCTGTTTAAAAAAATATTTCACAAAAAATTGAAAATTTTGACTTGAATTTTAGTCTTTTCTACAAACAAAGCAACCCTGATGCTTCAGAAGACTTGGAATATAGTGTATAATGTTGCAGTTATGGTACTTTTAGTCCTTTTTTAAACCTAGATAGCCCTTGTCACTGTATACTTTCATTGTATAGAAAGAAAAGCACCTTAGATGTTCTTAAAAAAAGGATACTAAGTAAAATCGGACTATAAAAGATAACCGTGTTTACGGGAGATCATCAGGTTATTCTCTGCTTTTGACATCAAAACATACACAGACATGCACACACTTACACACATTGGATAAGCCAGTGGGGTAATGGTGTTTACATTAACATTAAATGACATTAAAGGGCTTCAGACTTTGGCTAAAATGGTCGCAACTCCGTAAATCTGTAATATAAATAATCTATTCACCATTGGCTACAATCGGTAACACTTTGTGTGCGTTCATATACAGTTTCATCAGATAGGCTGTTATCTTGTGTGTTAGAATTATCGCTTTTGAGTGTGTGTCGGTGTGTCTTATCCTGCATTTCACCCATTCTGTTAAATTGAGCTCATTGCATGCAAAACGTGAGCTACGACGTCCGATTTACAGACAAATTACTCTTTTTAACTGGGTCTTCAGGAAATTCAGGAAAACAGTTTGAACTCAGGAGCTCAGGCTAGCAGTTTGAATCAGAGTCAATATCTCAACGAACCACATAGTAAATCAGCAGTCAGTACAACTGACTACAGGATTAACAGAATACCGGACATTTATTACGTTATCACTGATGAACTACTGCTGATAAATAACTGCTCTGGTTTTTCAGGGTTATTTATAATAAAAGTCCTACATAATGTACCAAATATTGTTATTATTTTTTTCTTTTCTTGTTATTATTGGTATTTTGGTAGCATGGTAAACTGCATCTGGGATTGTCATGCAATTTGGACTCTTGTAGCCTCTGTGTCTGGGCCGCCTTGTCACAGAAAGGAAAGACTAAAACGTTTTATCAGCTGTCTTTCTTTGGCTTTCTATCTTGCTTCTGAACAACCATCTAAATCGAGCAATTCAGCAATTTGGAAACTAAAAGCCTCCATTTAGCTCCTAAATGTTTCACTTTAGGAGCCACGGCTCTATAGCTATTTTTTAGTCTGGTGCGCCCAATAAAGGAAAGTCATTTAAGCATAATTGGTGTAAGATTGGGCATGTAAATGTGCTCATTTAAAAGGATAGAAAATTCTATGGGTTTGGAACAACATGAGGGTAAGTAAATATTATTGACATTTTTTTGTCAGAGAGTGTAAATGGTCATTGGTCAATAGTCAAAACTAAATCATTACTTCTTTTGGTGCAGAAAAAAGTGGCTTCATGGGAAAAAGTTGAGAATATGTTCCATTTTAAATATAACCTCAATCACATGTTGAAACAAATTTTACAATCTGGGGAGAGTGTATGTGTCTGGTTCAAAGGCTGTCTGGATTTGTTAACATGTCTGTGTGTTAACATGTGTGAGGAGTAGAAGAGAAGTATCTCTTGGAATTCTTAATATCAGCAAATCATCTGCCATGTTCATATGGAGAGATGAGAGGAGAAGAGACCAGATGAGAGTAAAGGAGATGAGACAAGAAAATAGGAAAGGAGAGGGGACAAGAGGAAAGGAGATGAGAAGAAAGGAGACGTGACCAGAGGAGTGGATGGAGAATGTGAAATCAGTATGCAGTACGCAGTGTCTCTGACTGACCCACTACTGTATCCAATTTCAAATTCAAATGCAGGAACTCATCCACGGCTAACTTCACCCTCCCTCCATCATCCTCAATACTTGCTATCTGCTTTCTTTCTTTCTGTCTCTCTCTCTCTCTCTTTCTCTCATCGCACTCAATTCACTTTTTCAATTTTGAAGTGCTTTGAAGGTTGGCCAGTGGAGTCATCAGAGATTGCACTGTAGCGCTTTACCTTTTTCTTTCACTCTGTTTTTCACTTCACTGCCATCACTCCTCCCACACTCTCTGGCTGGCTCGTTCATTCACTGACTCCCTTCACCCCATTGTCACCTCTTGAAAACCCTTTTTTTTTTTTTTGGACATTTGATATAAATCCTGTGTGACCCTCAAAATCCTACATCCACCACTGTTACTTACTCTCAGCCACTTTGTTTTCCATCTATTACTCCACTCCCCTCTCTCCATCTCTCTCTTTCTCAATCTCCCCTAGACTTGGTTAGAGCAGATAAAGTAACCTAATACTGATACGGTCTGGTGAAAATGAAACCTGTTTTGGGAAAAAACTTTGACTTCTTTCTTTCTTTCTTGCTTTCTTTCTTTCATGCTTTTGATCAGTCATTTCATTCTTGAAAGAACATAATAGTAAAAGAAAACTGAAAGAAAAGAATAAGTAAATAATGCAATGGGAATGAATCTAAAAATAAAAACCTCTGCTTTCTTTCTAAAATACAGTAAAACAATCTAGAAAATAGAAAGTATGAACTAGAAAATAATAAAAACACCTATGTTAGCTGTACCCTGGGGGTATATAGGACTATTTGCTGCCCTGGTGGCTTGTGCACATGCACACTTGCTGAGATAATCGACCCGGGAGGACCTTCGTAAAAGGAAAATTTGAGTCAACTAATTCCAAATCCTTAGTGGTGGGAAAAAGGGGAAGAGAACTTTGGGAAGAAGCTGATGGCAATTTATTTTCTGCAAGTCTCTATCTTGGCTTTCTAATCACACACATATGGTAAACGTCTGGGTGATGGCCAACTTGGTATACTCAAGAACTTGGGAAAGGCTGGTAGTTTGAGCAAGACTGTGACCACAGTAACCATGCATTTTCTGGCACACTTCCTTTAATATCAATCGCAGGATTGAAACAAAAAAATCTCCAGATGTTTATTGCATTGCATTGGGTTGGAGAGTTTGAGGAAATATTGGGGTGAATCGACAGTTTTGTGCCCTGCAGATTCAAACCGTCAGACCGAACTTAGCATGAGACTAAAAGCGAGGAAGTGGATGGCCAGTCCCCTCTTTATCGCTCTTGCTATCTATTTCTCTACACTCCTATAATATAGTTCTTACAGCCAGATGCCATTTGCGAACCTTATGTTCCAATGATGTCACTGTCAATGCCATAGGGGGAAAAAAAATGTATGCTTCTACAAAACTATTTTTACATTTGTGTGACGCCACACGAAAACCTTTTTAAGTTTATGTGATGCCATCGGAAAACCTTTTTAAGTTCCAATAATACCACAGAAAAGGTTCCTAATATGCCATAGTAGAACATTCTTAAAGGAATGTACAAAAAATACAATAAAAGTTTAATCAACATATTTGTGGCTTAGCATTGGCAATTAAAACAAAAACAGCAAAACTCTAAGTTACAGCAAGGATGTGAATGGGGCCTTTACATAAACATTAAAATACACACTGCTTCAAATTATTCATATACATGTTAACGTGATATCAGTGTGATTAAATCACTGTTCTACATGATTTTAGTGTGATTTTGCTTACATGGTTTACTGGCGATGCGTCATCATGCCAAGATAGTTGTATTATTGGACGTAACTTTACCCAGACAAGGTTAATTCACCGATCAGCCACAATATTAAAACCACCTGCCAAATATTGTGTAGGTCCCCCTTTTGTTACCAAAACAGCGCCAACCTTCATCTCAGAATAGCATTTTGAGATGCGATTCTTCTCACCACAATTGTACAGAGCGGTTATCTGAGTCACCGTAGACTTTGTCAGTTTGAACCAGTCTTCTCTCTTATCAACAAGGCATTTCCATCTGCAGAACTGCCCCTCACTGTATATTTTTTGTTTTTGGCACCATTCAGAGTAAATTCTAGAGAATGTTGTGGGTGAAAATCCCAGGAGATCAGTGAAATATTCAAACCAGCCTGTCCGGCACCAACAAACATCCATGCAATTATCTAATCAGCCAATCGTTTGGCAGCAGTGCAGTGCATAAAATCATGCAGAAATGGGACAGGAGCTTCAGGTAATGTTCACATCAACCATCAGAATGGGGAAAAATGTGATTTCAGTGATTTGGACCGTGGCATGATTGTTGGTGCCAGACGGGCTGGTTTCAGTATTTCTGTAACTCTGATCTCATGGGATTTTCATGACAACAGTCTCTATAATTTTCTCTGAATGTTGCCAAAAACAAAAAAACATCCAGTGAGCAGCAGTTCTGTGGAAGGAAATGCCTTGTTGATGAGAGAAGGCAACAGAGAATGACCAGAATAGTTCGAACTGACAAAGTGTACAGAAACTCAGATAATAGCTCTGTACAATTGTGGTGAGAAGAATATAATCTCAGGACGCTATTCTGAGATGCGGGTTGGTGCTGTTTTGGCAGCACGAGGGGCCTACTGCAAGCTCAGGTGGATGATCGACAGGTTCTGCAGAGCTTGATACCCCAGGCGGGTTCTACCAACGCAACCCTGACCGCAATCCCTGCCATGTCCCACTTCATGTTGTTGGTGCTTCGTTCAGGAGCGGGTTTGGTTATTAGCAGTATTTAATAATTATCAATGCTAATTATGAATTATTAAAATCAATAGAACATTAATACGGATTAATATTGCCAGGGAATCACCCTCGGATAAGGGACTAATAACCAGACTATATAGCAGTCTCAATATAGGATTGTTCTCTTAGGAAGGTCGACGTCCAGAGAACATCGACATTCAAAAGATAAACAATGAAGGCTTGAACACCTGTTCATGTTTGTGTGGGGTTGTGTGTGTTTGCGGTTATTACGAGAGAGAGAACAGGGCAATGGCACCGAAGCCGTTTTAGCGATCATGGGAGGGAAGGCAACCATTAGATTTATCACTCAGACACACAGTGAACGGCTCGTAATCCGTCCTCTGCGGTCATTGGTTCTTTAATGGATAAACTCGGTGTGCTGGTCTCACCCGCAATGGTGGAAATGCACAAACAGACCAACCTGGATGACAACACAGCAAATCTCATTCGTGTTAACAGTAAGTTACAGTTACACCTTGAGTATTATTAGAAGCAATGAGCGAACTTTGTACAACCAATAAACTTGATACACAAGAATAACACACTATAATAATCTATCTTTTCCCAGACATAAACCTCTTACTTGAGGTGTGTGAGGACGTGGTAGAATGTGTGCTCTTCCGTTGTTTGACTCAAACTCAGTTCCTTGAAACTCACGTGATGGTGGGAGTCTGTTTCCTCACTCTGTCGGTGGGCGGTATGGTGGAAGATTCTGTTGAAGAAGGAAGAGAAATCTTCACTTTCTTCACTTCTGCAGGCAACAGATTTGCTCGGCGCTCTCCTTTGGTTCCGTTAGCATGCTCGGTGGGAGAATCTCGGCTCATCCAGCGAGATGGAGATTGATTGGCAGAAGTTAAGCTGCATACGTTACTTCCTTGGGCAGCGAGGATACACCTGGGAGCACAAGGGCTGCAACTAGACACAGCGAATACTGTCACTGGAAACAAAGCTTAGGAGGAATCTCCGGGGTTTTATACTCTTGATGACATCATGGTTGAGGGGCGCGTTCTTACGTGCATTTCATCCAATAGGAGTTGAGAGATCGATCCTTCAGAATTTCACACCTTGGTGTAAAGTAAGCAAGGCTTGATGGATCTGTAGTCTGTTTGGACTTCCTATGTTTGGTTTTGGTGCTGTTTCCTGTGTTATCAGGCTTTGAGTGTTCCTACATGCCGCAGTGATGCTTTATGATTGTGTGTAGGCCGGCCTTTATCTCCTTTTTGAGCACATGAGGCCCAACAATGTTTACAAAGATGGGACCATAAGATGATCTGGAAGCGTTCGTGGAGTTGTTCAAGCAGGTGGCAAAAGCCTTTGGTTGGCAAGAGACACAGTGGGCAGTCCAACTGTTTCAGCTGCTGCCGGGAGAAGCCCAGCCGGCCGCACTACAACTCCCAGCGCCAACCTCCTGGGGTGTCAGGATCTGAAGAAAGCCATCTTGCAATAGGTCGGCCAGAGTCCGGAACAATGCCTGCTGGAGCTGCGGGGAAGCTGGGTATTTCCAGGACTGATGCCCTATGATGGAGGTGGAGTCATTGTGCTGGGTCCCTGACATGCCACAGGCCGCCTCCGATCGAGCAGGAGCATACTGGATACCTGTAAGTATTATGGGGGGGTACACACAAAGCCTTGGTGGATTCAGGTTTAATCAAACCTCCATTCACCAAAGATTGGTTCAATCCAAGGATTTGGATACAAGCCTTGGCTGGATCAACTCCTATCTCTCAGGCAGGTCTTTCAAGATAGCCTGGAGAGGTGAGGTATCCAAGCCACATCAGTTACTTACTGGGGTACCTCAGGGATCAGTGCTTGGGCCACTTCTCTTCTCCATATACACAACGTCATTAGGACCCATCATCCAGTCACATGGTTTCTCTTACCACTGCTACGCTGATGGCACGCAACTTTACTTGTCTTTCCAGCCCAACGACACCACAGTGACCGCTCGAATCGCTGCCTGTCTGGCAGACATCTCAGCCTGGATGAAGGAACACCACCTGCAACTCAACCCAGCCAAGACTGAACTCCTTGTCTTTCCAGACAACCCTGATGTTGAACACAACATCACTGTGCAGCTGGGTCCTACTACAGTGTTGCCTTCCAAAACGGTCAGAAATCTAGGGGTAACACTGATGACAAGCTAAATTTCACAGACCACATCTCAAAGACTGCAAGATCATGTAGATTTACACTCTACAATATCAGGAAGATAAGACCTTTCCTCTCTGAACATGCCACACAACTGCTTGTTCAGTCACTTGTTATAACTAGACTGGACTACTGTAACGCTCTCTTTGCAGGCCTTCCTGCATATGCTATTAGACCTCTGCAAATGATCCAGAATGCAGCAGCACGTCTGGTCTTGAATGAACCAAAGAGAGCATATGTTACACCACTCTTTGTCTCTCTCCACTGGCTGCCGGTTCATGTACGTATTAAATTCAAGGCCCTGATGCTGGCATACAAAACAGTCACTGGGTCTGCTCCAGCTTACCTAAAAACATTTATGCAGAGCTACGTTCCCACCAGAAGCCTGTGGTCGGCTAAGGAACGTCGCCTTGTCCTACTAAAACAAAGAGGCACCAAAACACTTTCCCGGACTTTCAGTTTTATCATATCACGTTGGTGGAATGACCTCCCTAACTCAATTCGTGAAGCTGGCTCACTCTCTATCTTCAAAAAACAACTAAAAACACATCTTTTCCAAGAGCATTTAACCAGTCACTAAAAAAAAAAATTACAAAAAAAATTAACAATTCTTGTTGCACTTAAATCATTTTTGTATACTATTCTGATGATAGTGAAACTTTGTAGTATGGCACTTTTCGTACCACCATCTCCTTAAGATGATTCGCTTATATTTTTTCCTCTTTTGTAAGTTGCTTTGGATAAAAGCGTCTGCCAAATGAATAAATGTAAATTAAATGTAAGCCAGAGGGAGAAGATAAGGTGTGTGAACAGGGATATCCAAAATGACCCTGTCAATTTTGGGGACAAAAAAAAAATAGTGTTGAGGCTGTGGTTAATTCACGCCTCACTCATCCACTAACCTTGGGAACTAATTGGCTGGCATTTACTACCTTATGGGTAATATGTGTGGATGGGTCCTGCAATAAAGTGTATTGGTGTCTGGTGTGTGACTCGCTGGCTGGGGAGGCAGAGTCAGGGCCTTCTACGTCAATTCCATGTCAGTAGGAGGTATGGAGGGGGAAGTCTCAGCTTCCCCAGCCCTTAGAGGATTCCCTGCTGGGAAGACGAGAACCCTAGGCACACCTTTGATCAAGTGAAGGTGATTTATGGTCAATGCCTCCAGCCAGACGTTGCACTCACATATCTGTATTTTTCACAACAAAAAATATTTTCTCCCCAATTTGGAATGCCCAATTCCCAAAGCACTCTAAGTCCTCGTGGTATTTGCCGCCGTGTCTGAGACTGTCAACCCGTGCTTCTTATCATGTGGCTTGTTGAGTACGTTACTGCGGAGACATAGCGCATGTGGAGGCTTCATGATATCCACCGCAGAATCCATGCACAACTCACCATGTTCCCCACCAAGAGCAAACCACATTATAGCAACCATGAGGAGGTTTCCCCTTGTGGCTCTACCCTCCCTAGTAACCGGGCCAATTTTGTTGCTTAGGGGACCTGGTTGGAGTCACTCAGCATGCCCTGGATTCGAACTCCAGGGGTGGTAGTCAGCGTCTACTCACTGAGCTACTCAAGCCTGTATTTTTCAATTACTCTAAAACTCTAAGAAGTGTACAATTGGATGGGTGGAAGTACAGTATCTGGGCTTCCACTTGGATCATGGTCAGGTGCTGCCCCAAATTGATAAGACTTCAGAGATTGCAGCCTGCCTGATACCTAAGACCAAAAAGGAGGTGAGACTGACTGGCTATTCTTGTAGGTTTGTGCCTAACTATTCAACTGTCACCAGCCCACTGAGCTTACTAAAAAGGGGGCACCAGATCCGGTCCAGTTTATGGAGCCATGTCAGCAGGCGTTCACTCAAGCGAGAGCTGCACTCTGTGATGAGCTTTTTGCACTCTCCTGACTTCTCTCTCACTTTTATCTTGCAGACAGATGCATCGGATAAGGGGTTTAGAGTGGTACTGTCCCAAAAGGTGGAGGGGGAGGAGCATCCCGTGCTGTATATTAGTTGCAAAGCTCTTGCTGAGAGAGACTAACTACAGCACGATAGAGAAGGAGTGTTTGGCCATCAAGTGGGTGGTCCTCAGCCTCTGGTACTATCTGTTGGGACGTGCTTTCAACTTCAGTTTGGACCATGCCCCCCTCCGGTGGCTCCATTGCATAAAGGATACCAATGTGTGGATCACCCATTGTTATCTAGCTCTCCAGCCTTTTAAGTTTGAGGTGGTCCACAGGCCGGAGGAGCAGTTGGCTGTTGCAGATTTATTCTCCGAAAAAGAGGGGGGATGGAGTAAGTGACAGGTCAGATGGCTCCCAGTCCTGAGTCGGGCGATGAGTGTATGTGGTGATGGGGGCGTGACTGAGCAACGTTTGCAGAGAGTGAGGCTGGAAGAGACAGAATGGTAAGGATTGATACCTGTGGGAAATCACCTCTAACAACTGTTCTATGTTTGCAGTGAGAGTGGAGAGAGATAAAAAGGCAATCCAAACCATCGAAGGAGGAGAGAGAGTTGCACACAAGAGTGTGTTTTTGTGTGGGATCAGTTTGTGTGAGACACTGAAAAGTGTGAGAAAAAAAAGTCTTACATTGGATTGTTCACCCGGCTCCCGCTTCCTCATTCCAAGATAAATCAACAAAGTCAGAGACCTTGTCACAGTCTTTTTATTGGCTAAAGTTTTGGCTCTAGTCCACTTTAACATAATTGTTTCCTTCCTTCCTTCCCTCCCTCTCTCTCTCTCTCCTTCTCTCTATATTATCTATTACTCACCTATCCTCCCTTATTCACTCAGACACTCACTCCCCATCCAAGTGCTCATTCTTCCTTTCTCTCTCTTTCTCTTCACATCCCCCACAGTTCTCAGGTTGCTCGTAACTAAATCTCAAGTCCTTAACTTCCCTTTTTCCAGTATCCCAGATTTGTACCCTCCCCCTCTCATAGCTCTAGTGTCTGTATGTGAGTGTTTGTCAGCAGGTGCTCCTGAGGTTCTGGCTTTGACTGTGGCGTGGGCTGTTGAAAAGCACAGACTGTATGCATTAGGGATAATGATGTGATGCAGAATGAGATAATCGTGTGTATGTGTGTGTGAGAGGGGGTTTGTGCCCCGAAGAGTTTACTCTTCACAATAGCAGTAGTGTACACTTGGCAGAAAAGAGCAGTTAGTCAGAGTCTTTGAACAAGGATGTTATGGTTTGTTGTGTGTGCACTGATGTAAGGTCCGTCCGGAGGAAGCTGGCCCTTGTTTTAGTTCAACTATTAAAGTACGGCCTAAGAATAACATGAATGGAAATTTTCTTAATTTTCCAAACTCCCCTCTGTGGTAAATTATTGTATATCTCGTTTAATCGGTATGAATATTAAACACAGGATATTTTAAGCTATTGTAAATGGGTGTTATTAAAAGGAATGCAATTTGTGAGTCAGGTTTCTTTTTTCTATCTTTTTTTTCTTTTCTTTTTTCTCTATATCTTATTTTTGATCATTGGCTACTTTTTATGGGGTAGATTCGAACCTGCATTTCCCACATAAGCACGATGGCCTGACATGTCTGGATTGTGTGCGCTAACCACTAAGTCATAGCTCCAACCTTGAATTACACCAACCATGTGTCCTAACTATGTGTAATGGTAGCCAGCTGGTACGTGATAGCTGTGCAGTGTGTAAACCTCACTCCCCTGGCCTTTAGAGATGCACTAGCAACCGAGGCTAGGGTTATGGCTATTCTAGCCTCCTTGCTAGTGTGTCCGACTCCAATGCTGGGGATCGCAGGTCCAAATCCCACTTGGGGCAGGTTGAGTCAAGTAGGATCAGTAACACTGGTGCCATTGACTCAGATGGGAGTGAGGTTTAGGGGGGTGATTGTAACTGTTGTCAGCTGGTATGTGGTAGCAGTGCAGTTGACCACAACAAGCAACAAAAACAGGGCATTTTGTTGGTCAATTGTGCTGCCTTGAAGTGCAAATCCTATTTGTCCATATTCCTGCTCATAACTGTATATTAAAGAGATTTTTTTTGTCATGCCACACAGATTTTTTGCTTTTATTGTGTATTTGTGTATTTGTTAGGACACCATGTCAGGCATTTTTATTGGTCAATCTGCAATATTTTTTTAGCAATCACTGTGCCAGTTATTAAACCTAATTTATGGATCAATAGCATCTAGCTAAATAAATCTAGGGACCTCACTGCACTGAAACAAGAGACAATCTTTTCAGAATATAATGCATCCTATTGGAATCCTATGAAATCACAGTGGTTATGTTTACATGCACAGCTATTATCAAGCTAAAGAGGGTTTTTATGTAGTTGAGCTACCTTGGTTTTTTGGAGCTTGCACAAAACGCATAGGCAAGATGTGGTCTGATTAACGTGTATGCATGCTTAGGTTGGCATGTTGTTTCTGATATTTCCGGTACCCTAGGAACAGCCACATTTTTTCCTGACATTTGCCATCTCCTATCAGATATTTTTGCATTTCGCATTTGCATGATTATAGATATGAATAATTCAGTGGTTTTCCCTAAAACTTTAAAATTTTTCTCCACTGATGGTTAGAATTAGGTTAGGGATTTGGGTTACACTGTATTACAGCCTGTACAGCTGAAAACAACTCACTTTTGGCGCCCCTCTGTGGACATTTCACCTGGAAAATGGAGCTCACACGTGCCCATATGCCCAAGAACACTTGCTGCTTTGGCCACTGGGGGCAGTGTTTCCAATTTCGGCTAGCACAGACTGATTACAGAAAAGTCAACCAACTGTTTCTGATTTCACTGTGAGATCAGTCCGAACATTTAATATGCTGTGAAATTTAATTACATTTGACAGAGAGAGAAAGACGTATGTGCAGTCATATTCAATCAAGCTGGGTAAACTCAAATGTAGAGTTTTGTAATTACTATTACTGTAATTTCCCAATATTTGCCAATATTTGGCTGATACTTTGAAATGTTATAAACACATACGTTTAAGTTGAACTGACTCTGCTATTCTCTGTCCAGGTTTGTGTGTGGGAAGCAAGATCATGGGGGAGAATTGCAGAGAAATTTTATCTGAGCTCTCTGTGTGAATAAACAGGTTTGTCTATACTTTTGCAGGCCATATATTTTTCAAAATGTCCTCACAAATGTAGTAAAACCTCAAAAAGTGGTGAGGAGATTTGAAATGGAACTCACTATTTGGTCAAATCATGCTAATTTGACAAAGCATTCTTTTGGGACATCCATGGATGTCATTGGAAAAACAATTTATGTGTACTTTATTTATTTATTTATTTTCTTTCAATTTTAAAAATGCAAATGTTTTTTGTGGTAGGGTTAGGGCTTGTTTAGGGTTAGTCTATAGTATGTATAATTAGCTAACGTAAAACATATAGAAGTCTATGGTATGTTCTCATTTAGTTAGTAAACCTTTGTTTGTGTGTATGTATGAGTTTATAGAGGCAGAAAGCGGGCACACCTTAAATTTGTTTGTTCCAGTAATCATCACTTTCCTCATTCAGTGGGCGTTTAATGATTCCAAAGTTCCAGCCCTTCTGGATGTCTTGACTGATATTTTGAAGGCTTTAGTTTCACCGGACTGTCCACACAAGCACACACACACACATATGCCCAGTGGAGTCATATACCTCTGTTCTTTTTGTCTCTCTTTTTTCAGTTTCTTTTCTGCTAGCAGGTGGGCAGGTTGTGAGTCACCTGGGGATTCCTGGCTGTGCTTGTTTCTCTGACTTCTCTCTTGAGAAATCATTGCTCTATCACTCTTTTATATACATTATGGAGGAAGCTGGTCAGGGAAAGAGAGAAGAGAGGGATGGAGGAAAACTTGGAGGAAAATATTTTTAAAAAGCAGGAAACACAAGAGAGTGGAAGTGTGAGAGAGATAGCTACCTGTAGTAAAGGAAAAATCTCATTAAGATCTTTTTAAATAGCAGTGAGATGAAATGGTGAGCGATGTGTTATTTCTGCACCATTAGCATCACCAAACATACTTACAAGGTTTTCCAAACACCCCCACCACCACCTACAAAAAGCTTACTTATAGTTGTCCTTACATGCAAAACTGGGATAGAAGAAAGAATTTTAACTTCTTGAAAAAAATTACACACATCCCCTTTAATGTTCCTTTCATTTGACTTGCATGAGCATTCCATGATGCATTGAACTATATGAAGTGCAGAGTGAAGTTAAAGTGTTACCCCTGACACTTCATTGTGCACAGGACAGTTGTAGTAACATAATGCAAAAAGATAATTTTGAACTTTAACTTTGTTTGCCCGTTGACATTTTAAAGCCCACCAATGATTACTGGGGAATTTGCATGAGGTATCATTATGTGGTTAGTTGAAAAAAAAATGACAGGGGCGGATTATGACTAGGGGGGGTCGGGAACAACGCACACTTGGTCCCTAATCAGCCTGATGGGGACGCGTGAGGGATGAATGTGGCCAGTGACAACGGTTTGAGAGAGAGAGAGAATGACATGGAGCTGCTCTGTGTTTATGTTTGTGTGTTTTACATTTTACATTGCCTAGCCAGTTCTCGCCTCCTCCTTACCCATTAACTGCCTTACAATGTCTTTTTAAGTTTTCATTAAACATTATTTTGTCTGTTCACCCGGTTCCCGCCTCCTCCTAGCCAAATTCACCCATGTTATACACACAAAATAAAATATAAATATCTTTGTGGCAGGACAGAGGGCGGGGCCAGGTCGTGATCCTACACACCCGGCCCCATATTAGGCTAATCAAGCCTCCGAGAGGGATAAAGGCTGATTGCAGAGGATGGTGCGGGAGAGAGAAATAATTTACGAACATGTCCGTCATGTGCGTGTTTGTGTCCTTTGGTTTAAGTTTATAATTCAAATATTATTTACATTGTCAAGCCGGTTCTCGCCTCCTCCTTTCCCTTGAACGCCCTTTACAATCTTCTTTTTCAATGAAAAGTAACTCAACAAAAAAGTTATGTCCCTTTTTCAGGACTCTGTATATGAAATATGATTTTGTAAAAATCTAAATAACTTTACAGATCTTTATTGTAAGGGGTTTAAACAAAGTTTTCCATGCTTGTTTAATGAACCATAAACAATTAATGAACAATTAAGGAACGGTCATTGAGACACTAACTGCTTGCAGATGGTAGGCAATTAAGGTCACAGTTATAAAAACTTAGGACACTAAAGAGAGCTGTTTACTGACTCTGAAATACACCAAAAGAAAGATGCCCAGGGTCCCTGATCATCTGCGTGAGCATGCCTTAGGCATGGTGCATGGAGGCCTGAGCACTGCAGATGTGGCCACAGCAATAAACTGCAATGTCTGTACTGTGAGAGGCTTAAGACTACAGGGAGAAAGGAAGGACAGCTGATCATCCTCGCAGTGGCAAACCACGTGTAAAAATACCTGCACAGGATCGGTATATCCGAATATCACACCTGCAGGGACAGGTACAGGATGGCAACAATAACTGCCCAAGTTACACCAGGAATGCACAATCCCTCCATCAGTGCTCATACTGTCAGTAATAGGCTGAGAGGGGCTGGACTGAGGGCTTGTAGGCCTGTTGTAAGGCAGGTACTTACCAGACATCACCTGTGCCTATGGGCACAAACCCAACTTCGCTGGACCAGACAGGACTGGCAAAAATTGATCATCACTGATGAGTTGAGGTTTTGCCTCACCAGGGGTGATGGTCGGACTTGTGTTTATTGTGGAAGGAATGAGCGTTACACCGAGGCCTGTACTCAGGAGTGGGATTGATTTGGAGGTGGAGGGTCCGTCATAGTCTGGGGTGGTGTGTCACAGGCTCATCGGCCTGAGCTTGATGTCAATGCAGGCAATCTCAACGCTGTGAGTTACAGGGAAGACATCCTTCTCCATCATGTGTTACCCTTCCTGCAGGCTCATCCTGACATGACCCTCCAGCATGACAATGCCACCAGCCATACTGCTTGTTTTGTGCATGATTTCCTTGAAGACAGTAATGTCAGCTTTCTGCAATGGCCAGGGAAATGCCTGGATCTCAATCCCATTGAGAACACCTGGGACTTGTTTGATCGGAGGGTGAGGGCTAGGGCCATTCCCCCCAGAAATGTCCGGGAACTTGCAAGTGCCATGGTGGAAGAGTGGGGTAACATCTCACAGCAAGACCTGGCAAATCTGGTGGAGGAGATGCACTGCAGTACTTAATGCAGCCGGTGGCCACACCAGATACTGACTGTTACTGTAAAATTAAAGCAGTTGAAAGTGAGAGGACATTTCTTATTTGTTGAATTTATAATAAATGTTTTTGTTCGACGGCAGTTTTCATACTAAGCATACAGCATTAAGCCTAAAGTATGAAATAATAGTATGAAAATTCAAATTTTTAACGAGTGGCTGAATTTTCACAGGGCCCTATTGAGGGGGTCTTGTATAAGCTAACAGCTGTGGGGGCCACATATTCAAGAGTATATAAAAATTTGTTTTCAAAGTTGATGGGCTGCAAGGTCTGGCTACACCTGTGCTTGTTCATTTTTCCTTCCATATTTTCACTGTTTATTGTGTACACTTTTCCCTTTCTAGCTAGTAAACCCAATTTTCTGTTATCATATTTATCTGGAGGTCAAAGTGGCACATAATGCTTGTGCTGATGTGTATTGAAGCCCTGACACAAGTCATGTGAAAGGCACTTAAGTCTTCTACTTTTCATATTTTTCTCCTGAGCAAAAGACCCAGTTATCTCATATATTTCTCCTCTAGGGTTCAGAAGAGATCATACAAAGGTCAAAAAGTGTGAACAGATTAGCCAAAATTGCAAAGTCTGCAATCGAGTCTGAGGTTTCAATAAGACCTCAAATATTTCTCATGAAATTCTTCCAGGACAAAATAATCTAAGCTACCTGTATGCTTTCCATTAATTTTGTAGCTCAGCACTCCCACTAAATACTAACAGTTGTCTCTCTTGTTTCTACATGTATTTATTTTATTTTATGAAAATTAATTATTATATATTTTGTTAATTAAAGAGACAAAGTTGAGATAACTTAAAGAACAAGTTCAACCAAAATGTTTATTCTGTTACTCTTTACTATACTTATAACTGAAACATAATCAGAACTCCATTAAGTCTCTTAACCTATGAAAGAGCAACAATATTTGCAGCTTGATCTCATGCTTGATCTCACTGTGGCAACATTTTTGCAATACTAAATTACCTGCTTCATTACACATTTTACTGCAGTAAAGGGGGTGGTGGGGGTGAAATGGTGTAATCACCAGATGAGTTTTTCAAGGTGAATGTTAGGTAGAGGTTGTAAAGAGTAAGACACACCTTCCAAACCAAAAACTTCAACCTAAACCTAACCAAAAGTGTCCTGAAACCAAATGAGAGGTTAACAAAACAGACATCCTCACTAGGGTTGTCATAACATGACATGATGATTAATTAAGTTAATTAATTGCAACTAATCTAATACATCATTATTTGCTGAGAAAATCCCCAAAATAAAAATAGTTACAGGGATAGTTCGCCCAAAAATGAAAACGCTCTTATCATTTACTCACCTTCAAGCCATCCCAGATGTGTATGACTTTCTTTCTTCAGCAGAACACAAATGAAGATGTTTTGAAATATAGCTCAGAGTGATCAGACATTTGTAGCTCAAAAAATCACTAAGGAAACATCTAAGTAATCCAAAGTAAGACTCCATTGGTTAAATCCATGTGTTCAGAAGTGATATAATAGGTGTGGGTGAGAATTAGAACAATACATAAGTCCTTTTTTACTCTTTACTGAATCTTTACTTTTACTGAATCTTTACTTGCAGATGTGATAGTGAAACTAAACATGCACCATATGTGACTTTCAGATGTAAATGTGAAAGTGGATATATAGAGTAAAAAAGGACATATATTTTGACCTGTTTCTCACCAAAACATATTATATTGCTTCTGAAGATATGGATTTAACCACTGGAGTCATATGGATTACTTTTATGTTTCCTTTGTGTGAGTTTTGGAGCTACAACTGCCTGATCACCATTCAATTGCATTGTATGGGCCTACAGAGCAGAGATATTTTTCTAAAAATCTTTGTTAGTGTGCTGCTGAAGAAAGAAAGTCATATATGCCTGGGATGGCATGAGGGTGAGTATATGAGAGAATTTTTGGGTGAGCTATACCTTTAAAATACATATTGCATAATAATTCAAATATTTATAAATATAAAATGCATAGCCTTTAATAAATAGAATATAAATCATAAAGAGATTGAAATTCAGTTTGAAATAAATTGCGTTATTGTAGCAGATAAAGAATAAAGAATAAAACAATACAAAAATTGTCCTAAGAAATCTAAATATTGTTTGTTTTAATATCATATCACTGAACAAGCCAACAGTTGACAGCAATCTGTTTTGTACTGAGTTTGTCAATGTGTCCAGTTCTCACAGGACATGTTCTTGTTTTCCGTTTACACTGTTTTTAATTGTTGCTCAAAGTACATGTGCTTGATGTGCTTCAGCTGGATGCTTTGAGAGGGTCTCACTGGTACTCAGCATCATAAACGCCACATGTTTATGATGCTGTGTCAAGTTAAATTTAGTGGAAAATGTGAAAATTGCATCTCAAGATTCCTGTATTCTGTTGTGCTTCCTCCACAACAACAGCATATATGGTTTCTGTGAAACAATGCAAAATTGATGTTACCCACCTATCGAGAAGAAAAAGGTGTTTCTTCTCGGGAAACACCTAAACCTTACAGATAGTGTCTTCATAGCAAATGCGAGGTAAACAAAACAGAACTTCGTACCTTAAACCAACACATAAACCTAACCGATGGTGTTCTAAAAGGACATGCGATTTGTATAGCACATTTTCTGAAACAAACACAATTTTATTTTCGCTTGAATGACATTTTTGTCTCAAGTGTCAGTTTGCATGTCTGGCTGGGCTCAAACTTTAGTCAAAAGTCCAAAAACTCTATCAGATGAGCTACCACGGAATCTAATCACATTGGAATAATTGTGTAAATGTTGGTGGGGCTGTAAAACAAGCATTAAAATCTATAGTTTTTCAATTGATGAATTAGAGTATGTGTTTTGATATCATAAAGCGTGTGTGAGAAATAGAGTGAAAAATAAGTGTTTATAAAGTTAATCAACCATTGTACTCGTGATTTGTGTGAAAGTAAATAAAACCCACAGCTGTTGTAGTGCCTCTTGTATTAATTTCACCATGTTGAATGTGCCCTTGTTATTGGTGATACTATTGTAAGGAACGTGAAAGAAGAGACTCTAGCCACTATTTTTCAATGCATTTCCAGTGTCAAAGACATCAGATCTAATTTACAAGTGCTGACTAATGCTAAACATATATTTTCTAAGATTGTTATTCATGTCGGCACTAACGATGCCCGGCATCTCCAGTTGGAGATCACTAATGATAATGTTAAAGTGGTAGCATAGCACTTTAACTTTAGAAAATAGCATAGGATTCATTACAATTGGAAGAGTTTTTGGGGTAGACCTGACCTACTAAAGAGAGATGGACTCCCCAGGGAAGGTACATCTCTCCTCTCTAGTAATAAGGCCCATAGTCTTTATAGTGATAGTATTTGACTAACTGGGGCCCAGGTCAGGAAGCAGACAAACTGGCTAAACCGAACATCAGCTAGCTGCCTTGAGACATCACAGAGGTCACATAAAGTACAACATATAGAGATTTAATCACCTATATATCATATAGAGACTGTGTCTGTTCCCTGAACAACCAAACACACAACCCTCATTAATACATTTAGAAAAATCTGATTGTTGTCAAACTTAATATATAGTAGGACTACTAAACACTAGATCGCTTTCATCCAAATCACTAACGTTAACTGAAATAATTACAGATCATAATTTGGATTTGCTCTGTTTGACAGAAACCTGGATTAAAACAGATGAATATATCAGTTTAAATGTGTCTACTCCCTCAGCTTATTGTTATAAACATGAGCCTTAATGGTCGAGGAGGAGGTATTGCAACAATTTAAAATGTTATTTTCAGTGTTACTAAATGGTCTGGATATAAGTTTAATTCTTTTGAACTAATAAAGTTTAATGTGACATCGTCAGATATAAATAAAAAAAATATTGTCATCTTTTGTTCTTGCAACGTACATGGACCACCAGGGGCATATTCTGAATTCCTTTTTAGAATTTGCTGATTTTCTGTCAAATCTAGTGGATGCTGTGAATATAGATTTAATCAATGGTGACTACAAGATCCACACTGATAACGAAAATAATACACTGGGATTAGCATTAATTCTGTTGGGGTTATTCAAAAAGTAACAGGTCCAACCCATAGCCAAAATCATACACTAGATCTAATTCTGTCATATGGCATTGATATTGATTATAAAGAAAGAGCGATGATATCTCAGTTCATTATCTCATCTCTGGTATGATGTGCTTAGCAAAGGTTACTCAATCTATGCAACATTCTCGTTCAGGTACAATTATTCTTTCAACTACTAAAGATAGTTTCACTAATAATCTTCCAGACTTGTCTCAAATAGCTTTGAATGGTCTAGCTCCAAAGTACTCAAGTGACCTTCTGTCATGCTATAATTCATCATGCTCACTACGATCACAAAACTCCGGCCTGTTAACAGTACTGAGAATATCAAAATCCACAAAAGGAGGGAGATAATTTTCATATTTGACTCCTAAACTAGTCTCCCTAGCAGTGTTCAGAACTCAGACACACTCTCTCAGTTAAGTCTAGATTAAAGACTTATCTATTCAGCCAGGCATACACCTAATTTATCCCTCAATTCATAGTTATGCTGCTTTACATTTACATTTATTCATTTGGCTTTTATCCAAAGAGTTACAAAATAGTTTTTTTTTTTAGTGACTTGTTAAGTGCTCATGTTGTGAAAAGCGCTATCCAAAACTGAGGCGAAACAGAAATTCTTTAATTTCTTTGCTATCTCTAATCCTTGAATCCCTTCATCATTTTATCACTCTATCACTCTCTAACTTCCCAAGAATTCTCCATTGTGTGTCTGTTTAATCCCAGATTACTTTATTTTGCAGGAACAGTCACACTGCATGAGCCGTTAGCTCTCCTTTTATCCTGCTAATTTTCTCCTTCCATCACAAAATGAGTACTGTGTCAAATTCAGGACTCAAGTCATTATAATAATGTGATTAGCAAGCCAAAATCCTTCTTTACACTCACTCTCTCTCTCTCTCTCTCTCTCTCTCTCTCTCTCTCTCTCTCTCTCTCTCTCTCTCTTTCTTTTCCTCTTGTCTTTTCTCTATTATCTTGCAGGCAAAAAGTTCTTAATTTATTGCTAATAAAGAGGCTTTTTTAATGAGCTTAGGAACACTTGTTTACGCTTTTCTTCTTGGCTTTGATCTTGTGTGATGTATGTCAGCTAATTTGCCGTTTAGTCATGTTATGCCTGTGTTAGTATGCACTCTCTAACGCTGTGTGTGTGTGTGTGTGAGAGAGTGTGTGTGTGTGTGTGTGTGTGTGTGTGTGTGTGTGTGTGTGTGTGTGTGTGTGTGTGTGTTTGGTTATAAGCAGTGTTGGGTAGTAAATAAGTAAAAGTAGAGACGCTACTAGCTTAAAGGGTTAGTTATCCAAACACCTGATTTTCCAGGTGTGTAAGACTTTCTTTCTTAACCAGAACACATTTGAAGAAAAACAAAAAATATCTTAGCTCAGAAGATCATTAAAGTGCAAGTGGATGGTGATCTGACTTATTAAGCTCCAAAAATATCAGATAGTCAGCATAAATGTCATCCATACGACTCCAGCAGTCAAAGAGCACCTATTATGGTTTTTAAACGTGCCTAATTTTGTTTTAAATGTCTCATACAATAGATTTACATGTATCCAAGGTCAAAAAAGCCTTTAATTTGCTCATAATTTAAATTGCAGCATTACCTTTTTTTCCCAGTGTCAAAAATGACTCGTTCAATGATCCGTTCTAAAGCTTTCATTCTAAACTTCTCCTGATTTTTCAGATATCCCAATCTGTTGTGATTGGTCTACCGCTTAGTGTAGTGTTAGAGGGCAGGTCAAAGCTGTTTCCGAGCAGCTAATGGGTAATAAGTACAGGAAGTAAGTCTGGAATTACTAATGACTTGTTTCAGGTGTTCAGAATCGGTTCTTTCTTTTGGGAGTCAATAACGCCATTAGTCGTGCACTTTGATTTTTGAAGACTTTTTTATATTCAAAAACAGCTATATAACGCACTACATGAAAGGTAATATTTGACAAACCATAATAGGTGCTCTTTTACTTTAGGTCTTCTAAAGTAACATGATCGCTTTTGGTGTGAATAAGTTCAATATTTAAGTACTATTTAATTCTAAATCACTGCTTACGGTCAAAAGCCGTATATATGTGTGACGTTATTGCATTGGTACGTGAGACATGCAAGAAAGGACTGTTTACAACTGAATAGGAGGAACATTGTACAGAAGCTTCTTTGGTTTTGGTTCAGATCTGTATTTGTATCTGATTCATTACTCATAACGGTGCATTTGTGTGCTTATCCTGGATGTCTCAGCCGAGATGAGAACATGAGATTACATCCATAACATGACAAAGCGAATACGACACACGAGAGACTGCGTGAACTCCACCCTCTCGTGAAGCTTACCGGAAGCCATAGTTTATTGTTAAAAAGTACTTTGATATTTATAATGTTCACACCACAAGCTAGCATATTGCTTTAGAAGACACTAATTTAACTGCTGGATTTGAATGGATGACATTTATGCTGCCTGTCTGTTCTTTTTGGAGCTTTAAATGTCAGATCACCATCCTCTTACATTTTAAGGACCTACTGAGCCAAGATATTTTTCTATTTTTCTTCAAATGTGTTCTGCATAAGAAAGAAAGGTATACACAACTGGGACATCATGAGGGTGAATAGATGATGAGAGAGTAAATATGTTGGGGGGTACTAACATTTTAACTGTGATGCTCATTGTTTTATGTCACCAGATAAACAGGTAAATGTATTTATTTTGTCTGGATATATTTAATTATTCAAATTACATTATTCAAATTACATTAAAAAGGCAATTCAAACAAAGAAAGTACTTAAATATACACAAAGTTAAATACAGTAGGTACAAAGTGAGAGGACTCCTTTAGACCCTCATGACTGTGTGTGAAGTTTAAAAAAGAAAACATTTTAACATGTTTATAAAAGGCACTTTTTATGTATAGCAACAGTTCCAAAGCTTCCCCAACACTGTTTAAAACTCTTTGTGTATTGCATGGTCATATGTAGGGTTAGATAGTTGTTCTCTAGATTTTGAAAATTTTTAAAAAGATTTGAATTTTGCTGCACTGAAACCATAGGAAAGCAAAACACACACTGTTGGAGTTTTTCCTCAGGCAGTGTGCTGCTTTTTCCACTGTGTGAGAACACTCTATCCATCATTAAATCCAGAAACCTCCACCCTTCTGGCCAAGTGTGGTCCTTCACACATCGGTGTCTGTGAGTGTGTATTGTTGGGTATGGGTTGAAAGAGTGGACAGCTGGCACCATTTCCTCTCTTCAATCCAGACAAGAAGTTAAAATAAGACGAAGCAGGAAATGAGTACAAAAACAATCCATTGTACAAATGAAGAGAAAGAGAGAGAGAGAGAGAGAGAGAGAGAGAGAGAGAGAGAGAGAGAAAGAGAGATGTTTTCTATCATTTATTCTCCTCGCACACCCTGACTCTAACTGAATGTAGTATTTGAAAGAAAAAGAGATGAGACGTATGTTTCCGTGTGTGTTTGGGAGGGCTATGAAGGATGAAAGTGCCTTTATTCTGGGGCAAGGGCAATTGATTCAGATGTAAATGAGATGAATACATTTTCAAGGTTTCTTATATGTGAAGCGATACCTGCTAACCTCTCTCCCTTTCCCAATAAATGTTTCTCTCTATCTCTCTCTCTCTCTCTCTCTCTCTCTCTCTCTCTCTCTCTCTCTCTCTCTCTCTTATGGATAAAGATAAAAAAACTCCTGAATAATTTCATGGAAATCTAAAATAACTGGAGTAGAGAGCTGTATGCTAGCTTTACCATTTAAATCAATAGTATAGTAGTTGCTTGTAATTCCCTGTAATTACGCAAGAGAAGGAGGGGAATGAGATGCTACGTATGATCACTCTGGGGATCACACTGTCTGAGTGTCACATGGTCTGAAGTCTTTATACAATTAAGGCAATTTCTTGGCTGATGGCGCTTAAGCGACGCACCGTAGGGAGCTATGTCACAGGCTCCATAAAGGCGCTTGCTTTTACAAGCCTATGCGGCTGCTAGAGAGTATGGTCAGCTATGCTAAGCAACGTTCCCTTTCATGGAACTGGAGATGCGTATGATAGCAATGGGAATTAAATAAATAAACGCCATTCAAACAGTAGCTGCCAACTGTCTAAGCCCGTGTTGTAAGAATATAAGCAGCACACAGGTGAGCTAAAGCATCTGAACAAAAGGAATTATAAATGTATTACTGTTCCAACAGAGAGAACCTGGTAAGCAGGAGTCAAACCCTTGTCCAGATTATAAAATCTAACAAATGTATGCAGAGAGGCCCATGCTGCCACCATACAATTGTCCTCCAAGGACGCACCTCTAGCCAAAGCCCATGAGGATGCCATGCTCCTTGTAGAAAGGGCTTGAATACCCGAAGGCATAAACTGCGCACCTCATAAGCAGTCTAAATTGCATCAATAACCCATTGAGACTAGCACACAAACAACTGCACTGACTTAAGCAGCAAAAACTCGCTGCGCCCGAACTGGACAGAGCATATGTAACATGTCATGCTATTCTGACTCAATTGGAGGAGGACAGAAAGCCTGAAAAATAATGGATTCAAGCGAAATGGCGTAGAAATAACCTTGGGAAAATAGATCAAATGAGGTCTTAACACAAACTTTGAACACCCTTGTGCAAAATCCATACACAAGAGATTGACCAATAGGGCATGCAAATCACAGACTCTCTAAAACGATGCCAATGCAAATAGCAGTGCCATTTTGAGAGTCAAAAATGTATCAGTAACTGTTGTCAAGTACTGGAACGGAGCACCCAATATCGCCTCTAAAACAACAGATATATCCCATAAAGGAACGCGAACAGGACAAAAAGGTCTAAGCCTGCATACCCCATGCATAAATCGAGAATGTAGAATGTTTAACAATAGAGACTGATTGATTAGTGCATGTTCAGCCACTATAGCGGCAACTTAGACTTTAATCATTTCCAGGGCAACCCCGGCCCTGAAACGCTTCAGCAAAAATTCCAGCACTGTTCTGACAGGGCAGATAACTGGATTTTCACTATGCGCTGTACACCAAGAAGCAAAAATATGCCACTTAACGTATAATGCCTCCTTGTTGATGAAGCTATAGTATTTAGAATGGTATCAACCACAGCTGGGGATAACCCATCATTCAAAAGAGGGCCTCATTGAGAGTCCACACCCATAAATTCAACAAGTCTGGCTGGGTACCAAATGCTGCCCCATGCATGAGACAACATGTGTGCTCTGACTGAATTCTCACAAGGCATCTTTTCCAGGAGACAGACCAGAGTCAAAAACCATGCTTGAGATGTCCAATACGGCACCGCTAACAAAAGCAGAACATGATCCTCCCGAACCCTCAGCAGAACATTGTGCAGCAGACTGATTGGTGGAAACGTGTGAACTCTCAGCCACTGATGTGCCAGAGCATGCCCAATGGTGTAGGGGTCGAGAGGGTAAACCAGAGGGGACAGTGCAAAATCTCACTCAAAGCAAAAGGACCACTTCCGCTCTGCCAAACCTCCTCCATATTTGTTCCATAATCTGAGGATGTAATGTCCATTCTCCGGGTGTCAGACCCTGACTGGACAGGAGATAAGCCCACAAATTCAACTGGTCTGGAACATGTATGTCTCGTTGAGATAATACATTGTCCTGTGCCCAAAAAATAATGCAACGTGCCAGCCATAGCATGGCACGAGAGCACACCCCTCCCTGGTGATTGATGTAGGACACCACTGTCCTGTTGTCTGATGGGATGAGGACATGACTGTCTTGAATCTCCAGAAGGAAAACCCTTAATGCCAGCAGCACCATGAGCATCTCCAACCGGTGTATGTGCCAATATTGCCACTGGCACGTTCAGATTCCATAGGCTGGACAGCATTCGTGTACAGTGCCCCAACCCGTGGAGGAGGCTTCTATCATTATCACCTTGCAGCAACACTCCTGTCCCGATGGAACACCTGACATCAGAAGGCAGGTTCGTTTCCATGACAGAAGAGTTTGGTAGCACCCATGCATCATTTTGAAGGGACGAAGTGCTTGCATCAGTGGTTGAAGTCCATTTGTGGAGTTAATTTAGCACTGAAAAGGTCTTCCATGCAACATGCCCAGGGGAATGACAGTGGATGCCACGATCATGAGCCCCAAAAGCCTGTGAAATGTTCTCACAGGGAGAACATGTTCCACTCTGAACATTGTTAGACACTGGCATGATGACAGAACCTTCATCAGTGTGGCACGGTCATTATCCCCAAAGAAAGGGCTGTGGTGCATTAAACTAAACATTGACCACTGACTTCCTGTTCCTATTGCCGACAGCACATTGCATGAGTATTTGTAGCCTGCTTAGCATTGCTTTTTCTTATTCTCATACGTTCGTCTTTTTGTCCCTTGTCATTTTACCGTGTTTTTTGGGTTTTTCTTCTTTTCTACTGTTTCATCAGTGTGTATTTTACCTGTTGAAGCTGGCGCCTAGCTCGAGTCTGTGTTTGTAGCCTGCTAGCTTTTTTAACATCGCTTATATATCTGTTTTCAGCCTTTAATCCTTAACTTAATTTCCAGCATGCATCAGGATTCCCCCTCATTATTCTCTTATCGTGATTCAACTGTGTACATTTTCGTTCTATATTTATTGTTATTAAATTGCATGCATTTTACAGGTCAGTGAGAAAGAGAAGCCAGTAGATACTGTTTCGGATGCGGACAGTACAGAGAGTAACACACACACTTTAGTTCCGGCTGTAGAGCCCCCGCAGCAGGGCATTTGGGTGACGTCTCGGCAGCACACTCGCTCAGCAAAGCGACACCACTCTCCCATTCCTGTTAGGGTTTCCAATCGATTCTCTCCACTCAGTGATGCACCCACTGAGAATCATGTTGAAAATGCCCTTGTTATTGGTGATTCTATTGTAAGCAACTTGACAATAGAGACTCCAGCCTCTATTGTTATATGCATTTTGGGTGCCAGAGTGTCTGACATAAAATAAAATTGACAAGTCCTGGCTAATGCTAAATGTTGATTTTCTAAAATTGTTATTCATGTCGGCACTAATGATGTCAAGCTTTGCCCGTCGGAAATCAGTAGATAATGTTAAAGAGGTGTGTGAATTTGCAAAAATGATGTCAGACACTGTAATATGCTCTGACCCCTTCCCTGCTCATCATGGTGATGAGGTTCACAGTAGTATATATAGTATATATAAGAAACTTTAAAATGGCAGTTATCAAACCACTTATTAAGAAGCAACAACTTGATCCTTTAGAACTGGCTAATTATAGACCGATTTCAAATCTCTCGAAAATACTACAAAATGTTTTGTCCTCAAAAAAATATGTTAATTTCTACAGAGAAAAAGTATATACGAACCATTTCCGTCAGGGTTTAGGCCTCAGAGACTGCACTTATCAGAGTTACAAATGAATTGCTCTTATCTGATTGCAGCTGCATTTCACTTCCAGTGATTTTAGATCTTAGTGTTGCATTCGACATGATAGATCACAACATTCTCTTGAATAGGCTAGAGAATTATGTTGGCATTTGTGGAGTTGGATTAGCATGGTTTAGGTCCTATTTAGCAGACCGCTACCATGTTGTCTATGTAAATGAGGAATTGTAAATCCAAACAAAAGTAAAGAATTGAATTCTTTTCTACTTGTATATGCTTCTCCTGGGAGATATTATCAGGAATTGTGGAATAAGTTTCCACTGTTATGCAGACCGTACCCAACTTTATATTTCTTCAAAGCCTGATGAGATTTCACAATTCTCCAAATTAACAGTGTATCAATTAAATAAAAAATTGTATGGCCAGAAATTTCCTTCTACTCAATTCCGACAAAACAGATGTACTAATTATTGGATCAAAAACCTCTAAAAATAAGCCGCTAATATATAATTTGATGGATGTACTGTTACATCATCTTCAATAGTGAAGAATTTAGGTGTTATATTTGATACCAATCTGTCCTTTGAAAATCAAATTACCAATGTTTGTAGAACAGCATTCTTCCACCTACGAAATATTAATAAATTACGACATGCTCTCTGTTGCTGATGCCGAAAAACTAATTCATGTGTTCATGACCTCAAGACTAGATTATTGTAATGCATTACTGGGAGGATGTCCAGAAAGATCAATAAATAAACTTGAATTGGTTCAAAATGCAGCAGCCAGAGTGCTGACGAGAACCAAGAAATATGATCATATTAGCCACATTTTATCATCGTTAAATTGGCTACCTGTTCAATTTTGTATTAATTTTAAAATTCTGTTAACTACATACAAAGCTTTGAATGGTCTAGCTCCACAGTACTTAAGATACCTTCTGACAAGCTATATTCTATCAAGTTCATTACGATCACAAAATTCTGTCCTGTCAATAGTTCTTATATAATCCACAAAAGGAGGTAGATCCTTTTCATATTTGGCTCCTAATCTGTGGAATAGTCTCACACTCACTCAGTTTAAGTCTAGACTAAAGACTCATCTATTTAGCTAGGCATACACCTAATTTATCCTTCAACTCACAATTAGGCTGCTTTAGTTTTGTCTGACGGAACCAGAAACAGTGATCATGATCTATAACTCTGCAATAAATTGAATGGCATCTATGCTAATATAATTTTATTTGTTTCTCTGTCTCAACCTCGAGACTCCTATCCTGAGGTCACCAGAACTGGCTGGATCCAGCTCCATTCCTGCTTCTTGTTGGACTCCAATCCTATGTGTCTCTGTGTGATGATGACTAATAGCAGCCTGTGCCAGCCAAACATCTCTTCAGTCTATTACGATGGACTTCAGAGGATGATGATGCCAACTCCAACCATAAGACATGGGATATTTCATATGCCATTGCCTGAAACTTGGATTTAGGATAGACCTCACCGAAATTACCGGCCAGGTTGAACTGCTATGCACCTAACTGATCTCTGCATGCATCACCTCGGTCTAATGATGGACTACACTCTTGAAATGGAATACATAGACTATCAATTAATTGCCAACAAAACCCTTCATCAGCCCACTAACAAGGACAATTGCATCTATATAAACTTCTTCAAAGACATTAGTAATTAATCTTACAGTTCATACAGATCTTTGTTTAAACATTTACCCTTAACACTAACTTAGTTCAATAATTTTAAACCATGAATTGCACTATTCATAAGTAATATTGCCATTATATTCATGATGTTGCCAGAGGGGAATTGGCCCCTCCCAAGGTTATATTTCTCCATTAACCAACATCTTATGTTTTGTTTTGTGGAGTTTGTGCCCTTGCCACAGTCAACTTTGGCTTACTCACTGGGGTTATAAATACAATTATTATTTAATTACTTATTTTTAAACACAATTCACAATTGTATTTAATCAAACTACACATTGATGACTAATACATTAAAGATATTACAGTTTTATCTTCTGTTAATGCATGCTTTTCTGTAAAGCTGCTTTGAACCGGTGTGTGCGTGAAAGGCACTATACAAATAAAAATGACTTGACTTGACAGAACGCGAGCTGGAGACTGGCACGCCTGCATCACAATAAAACTATTTAATGAAAATTAATTGGAAATGTATTGGTTTAAAATGCATAATTTAGTAATGTTTAGGTATGATAACATTTCCGTATTTGAGCTTCCAATCAGATAGTACTACGTCATAACATAATTATGGGATGTAGTTAGTTTAGTTTGAAGTTAGAGATGGTGGAAGCAACACAGTTTTTTGAAGCGTACCATGTCTATATTATTTTATGTTTAGTAAGTAAACATTTAAAAAGAAGACCGTTTGGTTTGCTCGTGTTTCAATTACTGGTTGTAGTTAGACTGACATCAAAAAGTGGCAAAAGAATTAGAAGCAACGAGACGCCACTACAACAACAGAACATCTACTGCAGTCCTGCCCACTATATGATGGCCTCAGATGCCAGACCTGGGTGGAGGAGACCACGGTGCAAAGAAAGATCTTTGGCAGTATGGAGCTGCAGTGAATGGCAACTTTTGCGCAGAGAACCGGTGTGTCCATCTCAGTGATCGACAAGAAGAAGATAAAAAGAAATTAAAAAAAATATTTTTTTTAAAAGATCTCAATTATTTTAAATGACAGTAGCTGAAACATAATAAACATGCTGTCCTCAAATCATCAGTTTCACATTATTGTATTTGAAAACGACAACATTACAAAAGAATAAGAAATTGTATTGGTGAGTACTGAAATGGAAGTATCGATACTCATACTCTCAACCTAGTCTCATAGAATGAATGTTGCTATAACTGCATTTTACCAGATGTTGCCGCAACCTGAGTCGGCAGTGGGGGTATGTGGCATGGGGGCATGGTCATGTGTTTGTCTATGGGAGAGGGAGAGTGGTAAGGCTCGTCACAAGTGTTATCTCTCATTATAGTGATACAATTTAACACTTGTATTACAGACCCACCTATATCAACACTTACCAATATGACTAGCTTTTGTGGTAGCTCACCTCATCCTCAGTGTTGGACTTTGGACTCAGAAGTCCGCAGTTCGAGCCCAGCCAAACACGCAAGGTGACACGTGAGACAAATGTGTCATAGCAGCGACACAAAATGATGCGGTTGCTTCGTAAAATGTGCGTAAAACGTGATTCGTTCATTTTGCAAAGTTTTTTTTTTTGACAGTGTAGGTCAGGTGCTGGTTAAGTGTAAGGATCTCTGTTTTATGTCTACTGCTCATTTGATTTTAGTTCACTATTGGTTAGGTTAGGGAGGTAATTTTTTTTCCCAATAAAATGGCATCTAATATTCACCTTAAAAACCTTGTCTGATTACGAAACCATTTCACTCACTTTTGACGACCCCTGCTGGATATTTCACTGGAAAGCTGCAGCAAAATGTGTAATAAGGCACATAATCTTATTTAGCAAAAATGCTGCCATGGTCACATAATGTTCATGAGATCAAGCTGCGTACTCTACATCCTGCTCCCCCTGTCTCCCTCTGCTCTCCTCCCAAGTTTGGAGGAGATGAGTGTGGTAGGAAAGCCTGGTCCGGTCTTGGAGCTGTGGGGAAGCCAGGTACTGCCAGGATCAATGTCCGGTGATGAAGGAGGGATGTTGCCCCGGCCTGAGTCGGCAGTGGGGGTATGTGGCACGGGGGGGCATGGTCATGTGTTTGTGTGTGTGAGAGGAATAGTGGTAAGGCTCGTCACATGAGTTGTAATTACTCTAACACTTATCTCTCATTATAGTGATGGCAGAGGGAGAGCTGATCAGGCACGCCAGAGCGTCAGAGTGGGAGAGAGACCAGAGAAAGTTGGCTCCATGTGCCTTTGCAGTGTGAAACCCCAATGACTTGTTTGTGTATTTTGGCCACCAAGAGCCTTTTTGTTTAAATTCTGTGTGATGCTGAAAGAGTAATAAAAATACTCACAATGACTGTTCACTGTCTCCTGACTCCTCCATTGCCCACAAACTTAGAAAATCACAATTATAATATATAAAAATAGTTTAAAAAAAAAGTAATATTAAGTGTGTTAATAAGAGTTAGTGTGTCCAAACTTTTGACAATTAAATAAGTGTAAATGCTAATTCTAAACAAGCAACTGATCTTTTGTAACAGTTTAACTGTGTAGGTGGAAACATGTTGCATCTGTGTCTAGTTTGATTGACCAATTAAAACCAAACCCCTTACTCTTTCATACTATATGTTTGGATTGATCTCAATCGGTACCAATGTTTGAAAGCTCATGAGCATGTTGTGCTGTCCAGTCATTGACATGGTGAGGTCAGACATGGATTTTTTGGAACAGCAGTTAAAACAGTAGGCTTTAAACAAGTTGAGTATAACCTGATGCGTCACAGCTGCGGGATATCTCTCTGTTTCTCTCTTACCCTCTCTCCATCATAACATGCTGTCACACACACACACACACAATCAATTACAAGAGTTCTCTCCTGTGCTGTCTTGTGATCTAAGCAGATTTGAGCTGATGTACATTAGCGTAAGAATGCAGCGTGCCTGCATAAGCTCTTTTTCTGGATGGTGGTGTGTCATTGACCTAATTCTACCTTGCATAGTGTAGGGATAACCACTTCCCATGTTTGTTGTCTTGCTGTTAGAAGTATAGAACACAAAAAATACGTACACATTTTGAAAACCTACAAGAGACAGGTTTGGACTGGGACTAAATCCCATTACAACCCACAGCAGACAAATGCATATTGTGCAAACTCATGGCTGCTCTACTAATGGTTCTAGTTAATATAGAGTGCAACAGTCCAATTCCGAAAGTATAAATTCCATAATTCTTTTTCCATTGGAGAACTGATTATTAACAATAACTCAAACACCTGGAAAGACTGTGAAAAAGGCAGAGTTTAGCATCACATGTGCTGTGTTTCACTTGAATTCTCCAAACTCCGACCATCAGAATCAGAATCAGAATCAGCTTTATTACCAAGTGTGCTTACACATACAAGGAATTTGTCTTGGTGACAGGAGCTTCCAGTGTACAACAATACAAACAATACCGAAAACAGCAGCAAGACATAGGTAATTAAAAACAAAAAAAGACTAAAAATAAATAATTATACATATATGTACATACACGCACCATCATACATACCCACATACACACACGTAGTGCAAATCTATTACAATCTGTTATATAAAGAACAAAAATACAGTATATTATGTACAGAGCAATGTAGGTAATGGCAGAAGTGGATATGTTGGATAATATAAATAGACTTAAACTGTGTATTGCACATAATTATTGCTCAATGGGGCAATGAAGGAATTCCATTGCCAGATGCTTGGAAAATTACATTTAAACAACCAAAACTGCAACACTTCTCATAATATATAATATTTTAATGATTATTATTATTTTTGTCCTCTATCAATTGCCTCATTAAGCATACAGTACCACTTGGTAACATCCTCTGAGTTATCCCCAAAAGCAAAAAATGGGACTTTCCGGACATGTTTCAGCAGTTCTTTTCATTCCTAACTCCTACTGATGTATCTTATTGATCTGCTATCAATATTTTATGCCACTGCAAGGATTTTTGCTCTGCAGTGTGCAAAGCAATTCCACGTTGAGCAGAACAAATTGAGCCACAATATAATGGATGGAATAATGTGTGTATGTTAGCTAAACGCTGAGCAAAATGTGATTGTATTTTTTGTGTTATTTGTTTGAATTGTGTTTTTGTGTGAGTGTTAAGGCAGTAAGCCATGTGAGGCTGTGTGTTACATGGATTTTTACCACAGTTAATAGATGTTGTTAAACACAATGTGAACAAAAATTACATGATGCTTTGAACATACCATGTCACAATGATGAAATCATATGGTAATTCCATGGTTCTTGTATATTTATCATTGTACTGAATAGTTTTTTTTTAGTTTTTCATTAACCAGGATATTTACATTGTGTTTTAAGGTACAACACAGAACGCCTTGGTACCACATAAATCTGTATGTTGAGTTGATCGTGTAGAGGTGAGCCAGCTCTCCTTTGTGTATTCTTTGAAGACAACATTCTTTTGAACAAAAAAGCAAAAGAACATGAACATGGGCAGGGCAAGGGCAAGGGCGAGAACTGACCTGTGCATGTGTAAATGTACCAACCGAACAGAGCGCACCTTTACCGTAGCTCTTACTGACCTGTTCCACGGTGTTAAGCACTGCAGAGACGTCCTCCCCTCCTTCACCTCCTTTGTCTCTCCGTCACATTCCTTGTTCCGGTCTTTGTGTAAGCTCTTGCTCTCTTCCAGGAATTCTCTTGGAGGAAGGACAGCCTTCCTGCTCCGATAACACCTCAGTTGCCCTCTAAGCACTCTTCGGATCTGAGGGAAAACATTTAATGTATATTTAAACAAACACACACACACACACACACACACACACAGAAGTGAATTCAATCTGACCAGCATCCTGATGCATCTTGCAGTTCACACATCTGAATGTGCTATACTATCGGCCTTTGTACAATATTTTACTAATAGTTACAACCTTTATACTTAACCTTTAACACCTTACCAAAACATCACAATTGGTATAAATATATCTTGATCATATTATGAAGCAGGGACTTGATGAACTAGCTTATAACAGGTGAGCTCAACATATCATTCAATTGAATAAATTAAGACCCCATTTACACCTGGTATTAACCTCCTGAGACCCGAGCATGACTGCAGTATGCATTTTCCATTTCCCTTTTTCATTTGTATCTAGCATCTAGCAAACAAGCGAAAAATAATTCTTGATCAAATAGTCCACGTTAATGGGTAGCAGGACTAAGTTGTGACATTTTTAATAATACCAAGTTATAGCAAATATAAAATTTTGGTTATTCATGTTTTTGAGGCATTACAGACATTACACCTGATTTTGAATAAAGCTGAATAAAGAATTATTTTCAAAGTAATTGCATAATCATCCATCCAAGGTTATAATAGTTTAACATTTTTAATATACTTTTTATTTCTATTTTGTTTTAAATGTTTCGCTCCATTTTAGTTTAGTTTTCATATTGTGTATTAATTTATTATTAGTTTTTGTTTTTGTTACATTTAGTTTTTATTTTAGTTTTAGTTCCCCGTATGTCGCTCACTTCGACGTTGTGTCGAAGAAGCTACACTAGGGGTCTCTCTTGAGTGCCGAATATGCCTCTGATCTATGAAAAAAGGCCAATGAGAAGTTGGCAGACAATATTTGCATACCCCGCCCCCGGACATACGGGTATAAAAGCGGGGAAATACGTCGAGTTCATTCAGGATTTTTCTGAGGAGCCGGGAATGGTCCGGCCACAACAGTGCCTTGGCTCAACGACGTGACCGGGAGGACACAACGTCTCGTTCCCTCCATCAGGTAATGGAGGTTACATACATAACCTAGACGTTCCTCGTATGTCGCTCACTTTAACGTTGTGTCAAAGAAGCGATACTAGGGGTCCAATTTATATCACGCCATATGCTGAGCCATGTACGTGTACTGTTGACACAGGAGCGGGCAGGTAATTTATGTGCACAAGTGACCAGCTGTGTCAGACTGTGCGTACCCTTCCCCAATGCCCCAAAAAAGTCATAAGAATCCTTCTGGTTTCCCTAGACAGGGGAACAAGGTGACGCTTGCCAACCTGGGAATGTGCCAAGCCTGGCTGGGCCTCTTTTCTCTCTATGTTTCTCCGCATAGAGCAAGAACGGCCAGGGCCCTTACACGCATCGAGGGAAGGGGGTCTTACCCAGTTTCCTATTCTTTCAGGGGGAAAAGACCCTACGGAGGCCACACCTGCCCAAAAGGGGGAGGTAAAGGTGGCAAATACATCACATTGGTTTTTAGGCAACATGTGGAACATGGCACAGTGGTAGATCCAGCCTCAAGAAGGGGGGAGTTGCTACAACATAGCGACCGGAGGGCAGCTGGGACTGCTTAAGGGAGATGCAGTTCCACTTCGTAAGGGGACCGTACAGCGGAAAATTCACACTGGGGGAGTCCATGTAGGAGTCCTGACCTGTGGGGCACCTATTCCAGTACAGGGTAGATTGAGTACCCGCAGTGAACTGGGTCAGCAAGTTCCTCCGCTGAACTTCGGACCCAAAGGGCTAGGGAGGAATCATCAAGGGACACGGGTGGGTGGGATCTCCTGGTAGAGAAAGTGCTAGGACCACTTAGAGATCCCAGGAGTGGAACAGGCTTGGCCAGGAGGGGTTCAACCTCCGGGCGCCTCAGGAACCTGATGATTAAGTCGTGCTTACCCAAAGACTTTCCGTCTACTGCATCGTGGTGGACATACACCTTCAGAGTGAAAGGGGACAGCCTCCCCTCCTGCCTCTCTTGCAGAAATAAGAGCACTGACCTAACTGCACACCTCTGTGGGTCTTCAGTCCGGGAAGAATACCAATTCGCGAATAAGTGACCACTTCAGGGCGTAAAGTTGGAGGTGGTGGCGTAGTGGTTAGAGCACAGGGCTAATAATCAGAAGGTCGCTGGTTCGAACCCCACGGCCACCACCATTGTGTCCTTGAGCAAGGCACTTAACTCCAGGTTGCTCCGGGGGTATTGTCCCTGTAATAAGGGCTCTGTAAGTCGCTTTGGATAAAAGCGTCTGCCAAATGCATAAATGAAAATGTAATGTAATGTAAAGTTGCCTGGTAGAAGGGGCTCTGGCTTGGTTGATCATTGCTATGACTGCAGGTGGTAGACAAGCTAGATCTTCTGGTTCCAAAGGTCTGGGTGCGGATGCCAGAGCATGCCCCGTCCCTGAGAAAGAAGGTCTTTCCTCAGAGGAATTCGCCAGGGAGGGGCTGTCACGATGAGTATGAGGTCTGAGAACCAGGCCCGGGTGGGCCAATAGGGAGCCACTAGGGTGATGTGTTCCTCGTCCTCCCTGACCTTGCACAGCACATGTGCAAGAAGGCTCACTGGGCCAGCTGTGTGCCAGTGCGTCTGCCCCAAGGGGAGCCTCTGATTGGGCATACCAGAGCAGGCAGTGGGAGGTCTCTCGGGAGGCAAACAGGTCTACCTGGGCCTTGCCTAACCGTTCCCAAATCAGCTGGACCGACTGGGGGTGAAGCCTCCACTCCCCACTGGGCAAGCATTGTCGTGACAGCGTGTCCGCTACCACATTGAGGTTGCCGGAGATGTGAGTGGCACGCAACGACTTGAGTCGCTGCTGACTCCAAAGGTGGAGACGACGGGCGAGTTGTGACATGTGGCGGGAGCGTACGCCGCCTTGGTGATTTATGTATCCTACCATGGTGGTGCTGTCTGACATGTTTGTCTTGAACTAACAGGAGAAACTTCCGCAGGGCAATGAAAATTGTCAGCAACTCCAGGCAGTTGATGTGCCAGTGCAGCGGGGCCTCTTTCCAACAGCTTGCCACTGCGTACCCATTGCACATGGCGCCCCAACCCAATCTGGAGGCGTCGGTCGTGACCAAGATGCGTCAGGACACCTGCTCCAAGGGTACTCCTGCCTGTAAAAAGCAGAGGTCTGTCCAGGGTTTGAATGTTGACCTTCACACGGTGCGTGCCACGGTGCCATGCTCGTCTCGGGACTTGAGTCTGAAGTCAGTGCTGAAGCGGTCTCATATGCATCAACCCCAGTGGCGCGACCGCCACGGAGAATGCTATATGCCCCAAGAGCCTCTGAAAAAGTTTTAAAGGGACCGCTGTGCCTGGCCTGAAGGTGGTGAGGCATTCCAGCACCGACTGTGCACGCTCGTTGGTGAGACGTGCTGACATTGAGACTGAGACTAACTCCATGCAGAGAAAAGAAATGCTCTGGACTGGGATGAGCTTGTTCTTTTCCCAGTTGGCCTGAAGCCCCAAACAGCTGAGGTGCCTGAGCACCTGGTCCTTGTGAGCACATAGTAACTCTCGAGAGTGGTCCAAGTTAAGCAAATCGTCGAGGTAATTGAGTATGCGAATGCCGGCTTCTCGGAGCAGGGCAAGGGCTGCCTCTGCGACTTTCGTAAATATGCAAGAGGACAGTGACATGCCGAAGGGGACGACTTTGTACTGAAATGCCTGGCCGTTGAACCCGAACCATAGGAAGGGTCGATGTCAAGGCAGAATTGAGTTGTCTACAGCTGCGAAACAATCTAGATGCCAGACGCAAGTTAAGATGTGTTTTTGCGTGAGCATTTTGAACGGGAGTTTGTGCAAAGCTTGGTTGAAAACTCGCACGTCCAAGATCGATCGTAAGCCGCCGCCTTTCTTGGGTACGATGAACTAAGGGCTGTAGAAACCCTTCTTCATCTCGGTTGGAGGGACAGGCTCTATTGCGTCTTTTAGTAAGAGAGTAGTGATTTCCACGCGCAGTTATTTGGCATGCTCGCAGTGTACTGCAGAAAAGCAGATGCCCGCAAAAGGGAGCGGAGGCCTGGAAAACTGAATTGCGTAACCGAATCGGATGGTCTGGGCCACAGCCAGTGAGACGGGTTGGGAAGTGAAAGCCATGCATCCAAACTCCATGCTAGGGTTACCAAGGGGACGATTATTTTTGACGTACCCGGCGGGGCTTCGCTGCGGGGCGGAGCAGATAATACGGCGTCGGGAGGCAAAGACGCATCTCGAGGCTCTGGTGCTGAGAATAGATTCAAAGCACTTACCTTGCTCTGCACACCCAGCAGGAGGTGGGTTAGTGACTGAGGAGGAGGTCCAGTGGAGGCGTCCTCTAGGCTCGTCAGGACCGGCCGGCCAGGGGAACAGTTGTGGGGCTGAAGGCGGGGGGTCCACGTCCAGCAGGCTGGGACTCTTGAGATCTGGTGGCAGAGGACCGTGAGAATGGCATTTGCGTGTCAGATGACACAGAGACAAAAGAAATAGCTCTTTTACTGAGAATATGGATACTCTGGGCTGTGGCAAATGAAATAAAATTATAAAAGATTCTGCTCCTGGCCCTCCACCATGGGACGGAGTGGTCTGCTTACCAACTCCGGAGCTAACGTCTTGGTCCCTGGGTCGAACGTCTCAGAAGCGCCTGGGAGCCTTGTGGGTCCTTGAGGGGGTCTGTGAGATGGGGGGCGTCTGCTTCCTGCGGTGTACTCGACGCAGGGGCTGAGAGCTGGGCCTGGGTTGAGGCAGAGCAGGGTGTTTCTTAGCCGCAGGAGGACACCCTCGGTGGGCAGACAGGGCATGGCCCATGGCGGCATGCTTATGGCAGGGCAGGATGTGCGAGATGACTCTGTCTGCTTCTTCACCGTGGAGAACTGCTGGGTGAAGTCCTCGACGGTGTCGCCAAAGAGACCGAACTGGGAGCAGTGGCATTGAGAAAGCGAACCTTGTCAGTCTCACGTATCTCGAACAAGTTCAGCCACAGATGACGTTCCTGGACCACGAGCATGGCCATCTCCTGCCCGAGTGACTGCGCTGTTACCTTTGTGGCTCTGAGGGCGAGGGAGGTCACTGAGCACAGTTCCTGCAACACATCAGTATCAAGGCTACCCCCGTGAAGATCTTTAAGCGCCTTGGCCTGGTGGACCTGCAGGAGGGCCATGGTGTGCAGGGCGGAGGCAGCATGTCCAGTGGCGCTGTAGGCTTTTGCAGTGAATGACGATGTTGTCCTACAGGCCTTAGAAGGGAGCACAGGGTGACCCCGCCAGGTGGTAGGGTTTCCGGGGCATAGGTGGAGTGCAACAGCCCTACCAACCTGGGGAATCGGCGTATATTCGTGGGCTGCTCCGCCGTTGAGGGTAGCGTGAGCGGATGAGCGAGTGGCTTTGTGATGAGTGGAGAGGGGTGCTCTCCACGAAGATGTCAGCTCATCGTGCACTTCCGAGAAAATCGGGACCGGGGTGGGGGGGGGTGGGGGGGGTTGGTGAGGCTTTGAGTGGCGTGCAGACCCCAGGAACCAGTCATCCAACCGCGATGGCTGTGGGGAGGACGGAGGGTTCCAGTCAAGCTCCACACTGGCGGCGGCCCGGGAAAGCATGTCGGTCATCTGCGCATCAGCCTCAGCCTGAGCGTGCTGGCCCGAAGGTGACAGCCCAGGGGAGTCATCAGCGTCAGACACCGCGCTCTCCGATGCAGCGGCGAGCTCATCCACCTCGAGCTCTAGAGGATAGGCAGGCTGGCCATGAGGCGAGCCGCTGTTGCCTCGAGCACGGACTGGAGTCAACGAGCGTGCTCGGGGGGGGGCGGATGGTCCGAGGGGGAGTACCTGGTGGAGCTGCACCCGCTGCCGTCCCCAGATCACCTCCAGCGCCAGCCGCATCATCCTCAATCCCGTGGGAAGAAGGAGCAATGCAGGGTGCGGCTGGAGTGGCGTGCTTTCTATTGAAAGCAAGGCCGCGACCGCAAAGATGCCATGGTCATGCTCTCGCAGTGAGAGCATGAACCATCCACAAATGCTGCCTCGGTGTGATCGATGCCCAGACACACGAGACAACGCCTGTGGCCATCTGAAACGAAGCGCACTCTACCGCATCCAGGAACTACCCAGGGATGGAATGGCATCTTTATAAAGACGCATCCTGAAAAGGACGTTCAACGCCGCTGTATAAAGCTCTTTTAGAGGAAAATACTCTTTAATAGAGAAAATCACTCTTAAAAAAATCACACTTTTAAGCTTTCTGCGCTGTCGAAGTGCCCACTGGCAAGCTGCACTGCTGTGCAGAGAAGGAGAAAAGCCGCTGAAGTGCGCCGTAGATCCAACAGCAGCCAGAGCGTCAGAGGATCAGAAGCAGGAACAGGTGTGTGACTCGCAGCTGACTGCATACATGCCCATCGGCTCCAAAGAAAATTTCTGAATTTAACTCGACGTATTTCCCCGCTTTTATACCCGTATGTCCGGGGGCGGGTTATGCAAATACTGGCTGCCAACTTCTCATTGGCCTTTTTTCATAGATCAGAGGCATATTCGGCGCTCAAAAGAGACCCCTAGTGTCGCTTCTTCGACACAACGTCGAAGTGAGCGACAGACGGGGAACTAAAACTTGACGGGGAGACAAATTTTAGGAGTGAATGCACTTAGCTGAATAGAAAGCTATAGGATGCTCCCTTGCTCCCTGTTTAGTGAATGGCTTAATCTCCAGTGTGCTGTCTGTTTGCACTGGTCTCAGAACAGTTCGAAATGCATCTTATTTTCATCCATACTCCATATAAATCCTCATAAAGCAACATTTTTCAGCTTTTGGATGAACCCATTGATTCTTAATGTAAAATAAACTTCTTTTTCCTTCTTCTTCAATGCGAAAATGCACAGTAAATAAATAGGAATGTATTTACTAATATTAATGAATAGAACCGTATTGTACAGTGATTGCAAAATCAAATATAACAAAATGTATATTCAAATGAAGTGAAATGACCTACAGATGTGTTAATGTTGAAAGTTATTCAAAATAACTAAAATTGTTTTTGTTTGTTTTTTACTTTTGAGGGAAAAAGATCCCAATTTCCACATATGTGGACATTGTGTTTATCAGTATGCTGAATCATGAAACATGAATGATTTTTAACAGAGGTATATCAAACAAAACTAGAGACGCTACTCTTTACAATCAATCAGGTTTCAGTGAAAAAACACAAAGAGGTTTCTTACCAAAGGCACATTTGTTGGCGCTGCACTTGTAGAAGAGTTTTAAAGAAATCGACGCCATGTTGTTTCACGTGCACCAGAATTTTAACCCTTAAATTACAACGTAGAGTGCTGTGAACAGTATTAAGTCAGTTTAAACTGATTTAAATTATGTGTTGCGTATAATGAATCCAAAATACAAAGTCCACACAAGTGGATGCGGGGTCGCACAAGGTTAAGATGCATTTCGGCTGATCTAATCACAAGTGGTCAGCATTAAATACGTGGTCTAAAAGGTTTTTTGATTAAAAAAAAATAAAACATACAAAATAATCAAAAATGCATGTGATCACCTCCACATCACATTTGAGGTGTAAATGCTAATTCATCCTTAATGTGTCTCAGTAGTGAAGCATTTGTAAATCAACCACTGTGCTAAAACAGGAGTTTAAACTTTGCTGGTTACGAACTGCTTTATGTGCTTTTTCTGTGTACAAGCCCAATAAAAATAACACACCTTAATGCACACCAAATAAGCACTTTAAGAAAAGGACGTAGTGAGGAAATTACTTTTGGGTTGACCTCAAAATAATGGATGGACTAAGTTTTCACCCTCATTTTCTTCACAAAATTTTCCTTAACAATTGAGAAGCAGCACATTCAAACAGTTCTTTCACCCTATGAGATAACTTATCAATTGTTTTAACTATTTTATAAATATCTATATGAAGTCAAAGAATAATCAATAATATTGTGGGTGGGCCTGGGTCTAATTTGGGTGGGCCAGGTCCCAACCCAGCCCTCCCTTGGCTATGCCAATGCTTTTAGTTACTAAATCTTGAATATTGAAGATGATGTGTGTAATATTTTCTGTTAAACTGTCCCATGCTAATGTAATATGCAATTCCCGAAAAATGTAAACCGTTGGTGAAACGGTTAGATTATTTTTTTTTACTTTCTGCAATTATTTTTGTTTCTATTTTTGTGATTCTGTTTGGTGATGCTAGTGGCTTTAAAGCTTGGTATGTTTAAATATGTTAAAGGAATATTTCCAATTATTGTCAAGTTTAATTAATAATATTACAGTAAAAACGCTGTTGTGACAGTATTGTAACATTGAGTCGACAGCAGATTATTGTAGTACTTTGTCTATAGACCTTATTCAGATTAGTGCCATACTGAATGAAAACGAGGCTGTGAGGGCTAGACACACAGTTTCGTAAATGGGTTACACTGTTGTTGAAATTGGTGCTGATGGTTCAACTGAAACATTAAAAAAAACATCTTTTCAAAAAACAACAACAACAACAAAAAACCTCAAGAAAACACAAGTTATGAAAATGACATGTGATCTAGGAGCTTTATACAGCTTTATGATATGGAAGAGACATTTAGACTTACAAGTCAAATGTCATCACAGGCTCATTTTAATTTCTGTAAAAAATAAATAAAATAAAAAAAGAGTATGGTCTATGGCACTTGATTTGATAAAATGGTACAATATCCCCCTGATCCAATATCCCTTATTTCTAATAGCAACAGAAAAATGCCTAAGGATATGAAGGCTGGCTTGTGAAATGGTTTTGGAGTGTACATTTACAAAGGGCAGCTAATCCTGAGTGGGTTATGGGGGTTCTTGAATTGCTCACAAATAACTACGCAACCTGAGATGAACCTAATAAACAAGGAGCTTTTAAGTTTGAACTGCTGCTCTTTGCAAAATAAGGTCAATACCCAAAAATTTTGTTAGTTGTGAAAAGGTTAGAAGGTACTGCTGCAATTGACAAGCAGCCATGATCCCACTTCTTTATATTAACAAAACAAATCTAATGGCCTTTTTAGCTTATCTAAATAGAAAACCATTGCAGCAAATTACATTGTATGTAGCTCAACTGATCTCATAATACTTGTACTTTTCTATTGGACCCTTATAATTGCTTCTTTGTTCCTATATAATTACAATATTGAAAGGATTCATGAGACATGTAATGATTATTAAAAATATAATCCAGGTTTTATGGCATTAGCATTTGAGCTGACACACCCGCAGAGCACGGCAAGTTATATAAGCAATAACATATAGACTGCATGCACAATTAGGCAAGTGAGAATTCTGATCTCATCATTATTTTCATGCAAATTTTCCAACTCCAAACCATATAAACTTGAATGCATGTTTGGATTCAATCATTTTCAGGTGATATGTATTCGTGGGTGATATGTATATGTATATGTGTAATGAGGGAGGGTGTGGTGAAAGTAACTAACACCTTTTAAGGTATGCATAAGTATTAGGCAGCTTCATTACCTCAGGTATTATGGGCCAAAAAAAGAGATTTAACTGACACTGAAAAGTCAAAAATTGTAAAATGCTTTTCAGACGGATGCAACACTCTTGAAATAGCTAAACTACTGAAGCATGACCACTGAACAATCAAACTTTTTTTTTTTTTGTGAATAGTCAACTGAGGAGCAAAAACGTATGGAGAAGAAAAGGTGAAAATGAACTGGAAGGCTCTTGGCAGTTATTGAAAATAAGGGTGGCTATATTGGTCACAAAATATTTTTGAAAGGCCAAACATTTTATTTAACTGTCATTTTGTGTTACTTATTTGTTGCACTTACTCTAAAACTTGAGAATAAACTATTGAGTTGGAAGAAATTATTTTTGTAATTTAGTTGCCTAAAAATTGTTCACCCTAATTTTTTCCTAATAATTGAGCAAACTTATGTATTCCCCTGAGAAAGACAAACTATTTTTTTTCTTTGTTAAACATTCAGGTTTGTGGTTCAATAACAATTTGGATTGACTGAGAAAATTGTGTTTGTTCAACTATAAAATTAATCCTGAGGAATATAGTTTGCCCAATAATTCTGTACGGGGTGTATAGAAGTATTAGTACTAGAATTATTTCACAATGCATAATGGTCTGGTTTTATTTTTCAGATACAAACTGGAAAAACACTATACATTAAACATCTATTTTACTATTGCTAAATTGTTTTAGTGTTTTTTCTATAGTAATTATCCTGGAACTCAGCAAAATAGATATTGTCTTTATTAAATGACTTTAGTGGTCATGGTGTCATAAAATATTAATTAAAGCAGAATAATTACTGATGAGGGGGTATTAAGGACATAAATGATGTCCCCTTTGGCCCTTGTGGAGGACAAGTGGAATTTGTAAGAGGGAGCGCCCTAAGGAAGGATATCCTGGGTCGAAGGTCACAATGTGAGCACAGGATTTCCTCTTTCCTCTCCTGGGCAACCAGCCCAGCCATGAGTACTGCTGACTTTGTAAATTCACACACTGGGCCTATTCACACACACACACACACACACACACACACACACACACACCTAGGGCTCATTTCATAACAAAAAATACTTCAGCACAACATATATCCTCTCCCTACCACCCACAATGTTTACAAATGACTTTGGTTTCATTTTCCTTCAAAAGCTTCCCTGTACTTTATTTCCTTCAAAAGTTCTCTAGTAAAACTAGAAAAAAAAGCCCATTTCCTGAACCTGAGGTAAATTGACATTCATGAAGCCAGCTCAGACAGATGGATTCCACCATATCCATTTGGCAGCTTTTCTCTTTGCTGCAAAACATCAAGGCTGACAAATGGCACTTGAGTGTGATTGCGGAACTGTTTGCCGTCATGTGTTCATAACGTTCCCTTCAGCTGGTTCACCATGTATATAATCCTACACAGCATCAGAACCATCACATTTGCAACGTCCTTTATTTCAGCAAAAATATGCACTCCTGTCAGAACCTTCTCAAAGTTTTTCGGTTTGTTTTAAAGGTGTAGTTTTTAAATCTTGCAAAAATAGGACTGAGAAGAAGATTCACCCAGAGCCTGGCTGAATAAACAGAATGATGCAAAATATTTATTGCTGTCAAGTTACTCCAAAGATTTACTCTGATTATTTATTCATTCACATCTGTCTGGTAAAAGTGTCTGTAAAAAGAATCTTTAGTGTGGGAACAGGCAAAAAGATTCATACCACATCAGAGCCAATCAGAGACTTACAGATTAGAGCGGAGTAGATCAGAGCTTTTGAATATAAGAAATGAGTTTGTAGCAGTTAAGGAGCATAAACAAAATCTTGCAAATGTAGTTCCAAAGTGGGACTCATCAAAGTCTTTTGAATAAAGTTTGTAGAAGGCTTTGGATGTATATACTCTGTGTTTAATGATGCATTTAATGCAATGTTTGTTCTAGGATTTAAATCATCAAGCCTTTGGGACTTCCAAAAATGAAAATTCTGACATCATTCTCATACTTTACTTACCCTCATGCCATGTGTATTACTTTCTCCTGCTGAACACAGATTCAGAATCAGCTTTCTTGCCAAGTATGCTTACACATGCAATGAATTTGTCTTGGTAACAGGAGCTTCCAGTGCACAACAATACAAAACAGCATCAAGACATAGGTAAAAATAAAAAAGAATAAAAAATTAAATAAAAAAAAAAAAATTAAGTATATATATATATATATATATATATATAGAATACACAATAAGACTATATATATATATATATACACACACACACACACACACACACACAAACACATATATACATAACATACATATATACATTTAGAAATGCATACAATGCAAGTGAACGTTGACCAGAACTCTGAAGGTCCAAATCTCACATAAAGGCAGCATAAAAGTAATCCATATGACTCCAGTGGTTTAATCAATGTCTCATGAAGTGATCAAATCGGTTTTGGGTGAGAACAGACCAAAATGTAATTCCTTTTTCACTGTACATCTTGACAGCAGTCTCCTTGGCGATTGTGATTTCAAGCTTGTTTACACTTCCTATAACGCCATCTGGAACTCTGCACATGCTTCAAGCACTAGGAAGTGTAATCACGCTTTGAATCATGAATGTGCCTAGAGACTGCAAAGGCAAGATGTACTGTGTAATGGTGGCAGCTCCCAGGAAAGACAATTTAAATAAATAATTAAAGAAATTGTTCAGGTGCCAGACAGGAGTAAGCCTGTCAAAATTTATCAAAGATACCACAGATAAGCTCTAAAAGCCACTAGTTACATACATACAAAATAATAAACTTCTTACTTTATTTCTCTACACCAACATAAAATAAAGGCACGAGAAAAAGAGGTTTCTAGTTCAGTTTGCAATTATATTTTCACAAAAAAAACAAAAAAACATCCAAAACAACACATTACATGTACCTTTTTACACCTTGACAAACAATTGAAGAAAGGGGAAAACCAAAATAAATAAATAGTGATATGGCCGAGGATAAGCTCTAATCCCGCATTTAAATCGGCAGATTCAAGAGTCCAGTTCTCATCAAACAACCATTTAAAAAAAAAAAAAAAACAATAAAGGGGAAATACAAATAATATTAAAGTCAAATATTGTTCCCTCTAATAGAAATGAAAAAAGGAAAATTCATATACTCACACAACTTTGGACGAGGTGCATGAATGAATGAGATGGTGAAAGTGGTGTCAGTGATTGGATATATGTGTACGTGAAGTAAGCCGTACGGCCAAACTGCTACTCTTGGTAACTTGGGGAAACAGCTTTGAATGGGGAATCGTATGCAAAGATTTCCAGGGGAAATTAAGATATCTAGACTGAAACACACTTCAGCTCTTAAGTTCACACTTGCTCTGCACTGGAATTCGAAGCTCTTGAGCACAATTCCTCGGAACACTGATGAGACTGCGTCTTTCTTCACTCAGGTACTCGCTTTGCACTCTTTTTCCTTCTTACTTCCCACACCCTTTCCTTTGATGACTCCACCTTATATATACACACTATTACCACACATCCGTTAATTAAGTTACAATTTTATCTGAGGGGCGGCAACAACAAAGGCTTGTTTGTGTTTATTTCCCAGCTCTGCCACACTCTCCCCCCTGCAGAAATCAACCCCAGGTTGTTAAAGAGGTGTTACTCAAAACCCTGAAATCTTCGTCTTCGGAGGATCCGTGGAAGATTTTAAGGAGTGCAAACCTAAACACATAAAAAAAAAATTTAACTGTTAAACTACACTTTTGCTGCCACATTCTGGGGTGGAAGTGACTTTCACTTTCACATTAAGCCACCTAATGGATGGTGCTGGTCAAAGTTGGAGATTGATTGTAAAAAATAACTTAAATGTTGATCTGTTTCTCACCCTCACCTATCATTGCTTCAGAAAATATGGATTTAACCATTGGAGTCTTATGGACTTTACTTTTAAGCTGCCTTTATGTCCTTTTAGAACCTTCTGAGTTCTGGTCATGATTCACTTGCTTTGTGAGGACCATCATAGCTGAGAAAAAAGCCTTTAAAAATCTGTTCTGCAGTTCTGCAGAAGAAAGTCATACATCTGGGATGGCATGAGTGTGAGTAAATTGTGAGAGAATGTTTATTTTTGGGTGAGCTTTATCCCTTTAAGTATTTTAAACTTGCAGATACCCCTTTTTTTTTTTTTTTACTGATAAGCAAAGTGAAGCCTGTTGAAAGTGTGCCCCAGCCCTTTTTAAGCAGAGTTTGTGATGCATGATTTATTTTTAGATTTTGTGAGTTTGTGGTAGGCTATTCATTTTATTTGTTCAGTTCTTTGAAAAAGTCCCTAAAACATTTTACTTAATTTAATAATAAAAAAAAGAAATAAAAAAAAAAACTCTGCAGCAACCCTGTTTGGAACACAAAAGGAGATTCTGAATAGAACGTTATAGTCACCATTTACTTTTTTCCAATAAAATGTACTTATATCAGTGGTGACTGATGCTTACAGTACATTCTTCCTAAGATCTCCTTTTGTGTTATACCGAAATAAATAAAGTCATACATTTTTGGAAAAACATGAAGGTGGGTAAGTAAGGACAGAATTTTCATTTTTTTTTTTTGGTCTACTCTTCCATTAACACTAGGTATAAGCAATAGTTATAGTAAGGACATTACAACACCTTTAATCCAAGTAGCATGATATATAATATATGACAGTTCTTTAAAGCACTTCCCATTTCAGTTCAGTGCCTAGTCATTTAATTTATATTTGGCATTAAAATCCCACAGTTTAATGTGAAACCACAGCAGAAAGCCAATGCTTTCATACCACAGCATTACTAAATAGTTGTGCAAGACGATGCTTTAAGATATTGAAACAGACTCAGACCAACAAACAAACACATTTTAAATTCTTTACACACTCCTTCCACACCCATCTCAATTTCCAACTATCACTGGTTGTGAGTGATTTTATCATTTCTGATTCATATTGCTCTACACTTTCCTCTAACTTTAAAAAAAAAAAATGTATAAGAACTAAATGTTTATCAGATTCACCAGCTGTGCTCTCTCTGCAGGTGGGCACAGATTTGAGCACCACAGTGCACCTATGTGAAGGCAGGTTCACCCATGCACACTGCATTTCACCTTTGCTGGCCAACTCCATGCATGTGGGACTTCATCTATTTATTCAGTCCAAATCTGTTTTATTCATGCAAAAATCATCAAAGACAGAGCACACTCTGAAACAATGATGCACATCTGTCTCTCTCTCTCTTTCATTCTCTTATCCCTATCTGTCAAAAACATTCTCCGAGAGAAATGCATGAATGGTATAACTCAAGGCCATTTTGAGTTTTCTTTATATATCGAGCATAGAAATGCAACTTTGATTGAAGTTCTTTTGAAGTACGGACATCATTTCTCACAGTGAAGGGCTGTAGAATATATTTGCTCGACCGCTATACAGAGCGCTTGGCCCTCAGGAGCAATGAGTCTAATTTAAATAGTTCTACATTTTTTATCACTTTCCTTATTCAAGTTAAATTAGACTTGTATAATGCCTTAATAGAGAGAAAGAGTCATCTTATTAAGAATGCTAATCCATCAACTCCTTATAAAAAGTTTATTATTACCTGGTTCCGTCAAGTGCATATTAAAATCCTCATAATGATTCTCAAAAGTCATTAGACCTGATTTATTGTTGTGCCACGTTGCAGGCATTTCCATGCAGCAAACGAAGCCAATTGCAAAGATGTATATTATTTATCAGTGGCTTGGTGCTGTATTCACACTAATACACACACACACACACACTTTTGATTTTGTAACATAGTTGGGTTTCTTTCATTAACTTGTTTTTATTGAAAGGTAATTTTATTTTATACTTAACCCTCACAGAATCCTCTTTGCAATTGGAAATTTTAATTAAGACATTATTTAATTTAGACATTATTTATGTTTATTTTGCCATTTTCCTTGTGGGAATCATTGGCTGGTCCTCGCAAAATAGGAGATTTCAGTTTTTACTATCCTTGTGGGGACATTTGGTTGGTAATTTATTAAAAAGTAATCCCCAACAGATTAACTACAATATTACTTCTTTAAAATTGTAATTCAATTACACTACTCATTACCATTGTTGGCTGTAAATTGATTACAAAGTAATTAGTTACCACAATCTAAGTACTTTTTAGTCCTAAATGTAGTCTAGCACATTCCGTTTAAAATTATTATAATCACATTCTGACTTTTAATTAAGGGAATTACTTTTAGACATTACTTGGGTTATTCATATTTCTAAAATGATATAATTTATATGTTATACATTTAAATAAGTTATTAAAATAAGTATTCATATCTTCATATGTGCGTCTGACTCTGCTAGCGTTTCTGTGACAGCTAAAGTTTGTGTGACAAAGAAAAAATATAGACATTAGTTTGAATTTGTTGAAAAACACTTTTTGGTTACACTTTATTTTACAGTATGTGTACTTTCAGTATTCTTACAGTGTACTTACCCAAGAAAGTACTGAGTAATATTATCAACTACATGTACTTAATATGGGTTAAAGGGATAGTTCACCCACAAATGAAAATTCTCTCATTATTTACTCACATAAATTATGTATGTATCATGGCAACGCAAATACTTCACACGAGAGACCAATTGAACTCCACCCTCTCGTGAAGCGTTACCGGAACTGTTTGATTATAGTGAAAAAGTACTTAAATATTGATCTTTTTTCACACCAAAAGTGATCGTATCACTTTAGAAGATATTGATTTACCTGCTGGATTCATATCAATGGCGTTAATGCTGACTCCCTGGGATTTTTGGAGCTTTAAAAGAGAAATCGCCATTCACTTGCATTTTAAGGACCTAATGAGCTAAGATATTTTTAAATAGTTTTTTACATATGTGTTCTGGTGAATAAAGAAAGTCATACACACCTGGGATATCTTGAGGTTGAGTAAATAATGAGAGAAGTTTCATTCTGTCCCTTTAAGTTTAGGGTTGGGGTTAGGTTTAGAGTTAGTACCTAGCAATTACTGTAGTTGTTGTACATAAATGTAGAACAGCACTGTAAAACAAAGTGCTACCAAAGTTTCTGTGAAGTGTTTTGCAAAGTAACTTATAAGTAATTAGTAATGTGATGACTTCATTCACAAAGTAATCAGTGAAGTATTTTGATCAATGTTAGAGAAGTAATTTGCCATTTGTTGTAGGTTTTCTTTTTGAGGAAAATACACAACACTGCTCAATACTTCATTAAAGAAGAAATCATATGATTAATTTGCTTTTAATTGACTTCCTAAAACCCAGACTACCACTTTTCAAAGAAAAGTTGTAGTTGTTCCAGCCAACAAATTCAAAATTATGCCCATTCCCTCCTTGTCCATTGTCACATCCAAGTCATACACTCCTACATATCCTACATCTGACTTGAATGGAACGCAGTATTAGTCCACCGTTGACATTGACCCTGCCTCAATACCCAGTTGGCCTTCTTTTGCCTAAGGGTAATCGGTGGGCCAAAGGGGCTTGGTCATTGGCCCCAAGGAAGCCCCAGGGAAGTATGATGGAGCCCCGGAAGTGATAGTGGGAATGCAACTGGGAATGCAATTTGGCCCGACAGTGGAAACGTGGCTACGGAAACTGCAACATAGCCTCTACATGATGGCCTATGTGGTTGTTTGCATTTATAGCTCTGCGTTGGTTGGTCTGCGTCATTCTGCAAGTACCCAGACAAAATGAACCAATCATAGTTCTTGTGTTCTATTGAGACAAAACGTAGTTCAATTTTAGCGAAGTGCACATCAGGCTACGATGTAGCCTACATCATAGCCTTTAGGGGGATCTGTCTCTGTTATGACCAGACAGAATTCTCACTCTACACCAATGAACTCTTTCCTCTAAGGACACACAACAGAGACAACAAACCACAGCCTTTTTAGACACACACACATCGACATCACTGAGCTAGATTAATGACCAGCCTGATGTGATCTCAAAACCCATTACCGAATTTTCACTGTTGTTATCCATTTTGTTAGTCAGAATTATTTGAGCATCTCTCGACTCTATGTCTCAATGAGCCCCAGGAGAGCTGGGATGGGATTTTTCCTTCTAAACTCTCTCAAACACTATTGCCCTTTCATGGTTGATGTGAGGCAAATTTTCAGTTTTACCGCATTGTTGTTGTTCTATGGGACGGTACAGACTTTTTTTGACCTTTTGTTCTGTTTGCCTGGTTGCCTTGTCCTGGTTGTTTTGAAATTATTTCAGACATTCTTGCAATCCATGGCTAGCACAAATCAATGATAGTCAGGAAAATGTATTTTTGCATTTTGTGAAAAAAGTGCTATTCTCAAAACACACTGTCACAATGCTGGGGTGTTGTGGGTGTTAGCCAGGGCTTTGAAATGCAGTTCTTAAGGTGTTCTGGTTTGTTGTTGGCATGTTGCTGTGTGTTTGCTAGGGTTTTCATATTGGTTGTCATCACTGTAAACCCTAATGTTGTCAAATGTTGAAAAATCAAAATGATCTTAATTAAACATTACTTCAATACACATCACTCAAAGATCAGTTTTCCTTGAACTTATTTATCTTAAAAAGTGTTATACCCTTTCTTTAAAGTAAACAATTCAGTACAAAATTGAGGATATGGGGAATACCCATAATCCCTTGCACTTGCTATTATTTTTTTAAATCCTGTTTTCTTGGTCATGGGGAACATATTGGGGCATTTAAATAGTTGTTATTAACTAGTATTTCTAGTATTATTAATGTTGTTTTATTGCATATAGTTGTTCCCATTACAAAAATCTTCAATATGATGCTGCGCTGAAGAGCGCTTTGGGAACACGTCTCAATTTATAGCCTCTGCCGATGTAATCATTGGACGCACCTGGCGCAGTTGCTTTAAATAGATGCTTCACCGATGCATCATCAGATTTTTCGTCTTCAGAGCCATTCTGTGCTGTGTGTTAACACGAGCCTGTCAAACTTTCTTTCCTCTGTTAGGAGTTAGATTTTGTTAGGTAGTGCGCAGTGAACCTTTTCTCCTTTCTATTTCCTCTGAAAAAAGAAAAAAAAGGAAAAGAATGATTGATAAACAAAACAAGTGGTGTGTGTTCCCATGTTTACACTCTACGGCTGAAACGGACACACACCAGTTTTTGTTTTGTGTGTTTGGGGAAGAGCATGCTGCTCTTGCGTTGGGGCGAGGCAGGTGCGAGCTTTGCGATCTGTTTACAGTCAAAATGCTTTGCGCTTGTCTCGCATATTTCCAAGAGCCAGCGCACACTCTTTCATCGTGGGGCTCTCGAATATATCTGGCTGAGGAGTGAGAGACGGGTCTGTCCCTATCGCTCGCTCTCTCCCCAGATCCAGCTGATCCTTCTCGTAAGCCTGAAGCGCGCCTTGGCGTTTCTTCATTTCACAAGGGGAGCGCTGAACCTCTGTACATTCCACGCACAATAATAAAGCGGTTGAGAAATTACTTGAGGTGGTTACTTTGGTTGTGGCCAGACTACAGCTAGACTGGTCACACGAACAAGACGCCCCCCCCAAACGCTCAAAACTATAAGACAGATTTCTGTCTGATGGCTGAAAAAAAAGGGGAAGGGAACGCTATATTAGTCCCTTCCTTTCTTTGATGACCTCCATGACGAGCTTTCTCGTTCATGAAGGAATCTTTTTACTTCCTGTGTCTTCGTGCCCTCAATGTCGACATATTCTACTATCATTGGTGCTGAGACCCGGGGCTATTCATTCATGCCGCCGGTAGAAGAGACAGCTGCGGGCTATCTCTCGCCGGGCTCGGCATCATCACTTAAAAAGCCCTCTCTCCCCTCAAAGCCTTGCAGAATGACCTCCACTTTAGAGGGAAGGGCTTATCAAGCAGCTGGTCAGGCTGGTGCTGCTCTGCACACAATGGTTGTATTACAGGCTTACCAGGCTGACCTGCTGGATGACCTGAGTGTGGGTGCTGCGCTCGACGAGCTAGCTTTTTCTGAGCTTCGTCGAGCCACAGATCTTTCTCTCCGCGCGACCAATCAAACAGCCCATGCTATTGGCCGGTCTATGTCTGCCTTGGTCAGCGTGGAGAGGCACCTTTGGCTCAACTTTTCGGGCATCAAGGACAAGGATAAAATTTTCCTCCTTGATGCCCCAGTTTCGCCCACTGGCCTATTCGGAGACACCATGAGCACGGTTATCTCCAGGTTCCAGGAGGCGAAAAGCCACGAGGAAGCCTTCGGGAAGTTCCTCCCTCGCCGCATTCAGGGAGCAGGTCCTTCGGTCACGCAGACCCGCCTCAGTCCTGTTAGAAGGGAGGCTCAAAAGCAAAGTGTGGCGAGTCGTGCTCCTCCTCCCAGGGATTGGGGACAGTCTCATCGCCCTCGGCAGCCCCTAAAGCAAGACCTCAGGACCCTAAATTCTAAAAGAAGAAAATCCTGATGGTCTTGTGCCTAGTCTTGTGGGGTAGCTCCCCCTTGGGACGGGGTGCATGCTCTACTTCACCCCTCCCGATACCCCCGCGAAGCCTCTCCATTCCCGCCGCCTTCGGTGTTTCAACGGCGTGGTTCCCACTACCGTAAACCGGATCAGTCATGTCTACTGTGAAAAGGTAAAAAAAAAGAAACTGCAAAATCTCCTGGTTAAAGAGGCCATAGAACATGTTCCCCTTCCAGAGAGAGAGTCAGGTTATTACACTAAGCACTTCCTGGTTCCCATGGAGGGTGAGGGGTTGCGTCTGGCCTTAGATCTCAAAGCTTGAACATCCCAGTCTGGGTGTTCAAGTCCAAGATGCTGCTTATCAAGACGATCGTGTCACAAGCCAAACATCACGTTTGGCTGGTCACCATCAATCTTATGACGCACTTCTTTACTTCTTCATTTAGAAGTTCTGCCGCAACACAGGAAGTTACTGAGGTTCGCTTTCAGGGGCGAAGCTTTCCAGTATCGGGTTCTTCCATTCGGCCAAGCCCTCTTAAACCTGCACAGTCATAAATGCATGATGCAGTGCCGGCTCCTTTGTGACTCCGAGGCATCTGCATTTTGAATTACATAGACGATAGCACAGTTCCAGCGACTGGCAGTTCAGCACAGGGATACTGTCTTAGCTCATCTAGTTTCTCTGGGGTTGATACTCAACGCCAAGAAAAACATCCTCTCTCCCAATCAGAACGCTGTCTATCGGGTATGGAGTTCGATCACAATGCGGGCATAACTGTCTCCCGCTAGAATTGAGTCCATTCAGAATACCCTGAGTAAAATCAGGCTGGGTCAAGATTGTACTAGGTTTCAGTGTGACTGCGTCCTCGGTGATCCCTCTGGACCGTCTGTACACGAGACCGTTTTTGTTGTGGCTCAAAGCCAGGGGATTTCTTCCAAGGGCCAAATCCCCAAGGCTGATAAGAGGTAAAGAGGTAAAGTGGACGCCGGCGAAAAAGGGGGTGGGGGCCTGGAGAACTGAATCGCATAGCCGAGTCGGATGGTCCTGGCCAACTAGATGATCTTCAAATGCCTTGGCCTGGTGGATTGCAGGGGGGCCAAGGCATGCAGGGCGGAGACAGCTGTTCCACCGCTGAGGGTAGTGAGGGCGTAGGAGCAAGGAAGCCAGTTTCGGGCAGTAAAAGGTGCCCTCTACGGCTTCCTCAACTCATCATGCACCTCCGGGAAGAAAGGATCCAGGAACCAATCATCTATCTTTAAGGAGGGGATGGAGGGTTCCGGTCCCGCCCCTCACTCACGGCAGTCTGGGCAAGCATAGAGGACATCTGCATGTCAGGCTCACACTGGACGAGCAGACCCGGAGGTGGCATCCCAGTCAAGTCATTAGCATCAGATGCCGTTGTGACGCTCTCCGATGCAGCGGTGAAATCATCATTCAACTCGCGGGGTCTGTGGGAGTAAACAGACTGGCGTGAGGTGAGCTGCTCCCACCTCGAGCCTGGACGGAAGCAAAACGAGCGTTCTGGGGAGTGGGTTGTTCGTGGGGATTTACCCGGCGAAACCGAGCCCGCTGTATGCCCCAAATCGGCTTCATCACCAGCCAGGCCAGCCCCAATCCTGTAGGAAGGAGGCAAGGCGTGGGGGGCGGCAGAAGTGGCTTTCTCTCATTTTGAGGGAAGAAAGCTGTGACCGCAACGATGCCATGGCTATGTTCTCGAACTGAGAACATGAACCATTCATAAAACGCTGCCTGCGTGTGATCACAGCCCAGGCACAAGAGGCAGCTCTTATGACCGTCAGAAGTGGAGAGAAATTCAACTGCATCCAGGAACTACACAGGGGCGGAAAAACATCTTTAAAAAGACGCATCCTGAAAAGGACGTTCAACGGCAGCTGTGTATTGCTCTTATAGAGAAATAAACTCTTTTCGGAAAACATTCTCTTTTAAAAGCGCTGTCGAAGCGCCCAGGGGCAAAGCTGCACTGCTGTGCAGAGAAGGAGAAAGCCGCTGATATGCGCCATAGATTCTGCATCAGAGATGAAGTGAACAGCCTTGTGAATAACAGCTCGCTGATCACACAACCTGTTGGCTCCGAAGAAATTTTCCTGAATGAACAGACGCATTTCCCTCCCTTTATACGTATGTCCAGGGGCGGGACATGCAAATTCTGTCTGCCAATTTCTCATTGGCCTTTTCTCAAGTTCAGAGATGTGTGAGGCTCTCAAGAGAGACCCCTAGTGTCGCTTCTTGAAACATACAATACAAAGTGAAAGTTAAGCACAAAATACAAAATTAACACAATATAAGTATAGATACAATGGTATATCAGACAGGATATCCACAATTAAACAATACAATTTAAAAGAAGTTATAGATCAGGGAAACAATTAATGAATGTAAGTTTTCAGTTTGGTCTTGAAAACAGAAATGGTGGAGATATCACAGAGAGTTTTTGGTAGCGAGTTCCATAATTGGGGGCTGCGACAATAAATGCCCTTCTGCCAAGTGATGACAGCTTAAGTGGGGAGTATCAAGGGAACCAGAGCCAGATGACCTGAGTGCACGAACCGGAGAATAAGGGTGAAGGAGGTCATTGATGTATTGTGGAGCAAGTCCGTGTAGGGTTTTGAAAGTGATGAGGAGGATTTTATATTAAATCTGATAGGAAACAGATAGCCAGTGAAGGTTATGGAGAATAGGAGTAATGTGAGAAAACTTTTTGGAATAGGTGAAACCCTGGCAGATCATTTTTTTTATATTTTGAAGTTTGTTGAGTAATTTCTTGGGGAGACCAAAGAAAAGAGCATTACATTAAATGAGTTGTGAGGTGATAAAGGCGTGGACAAGGGTCTCTGTATCTTTGGAACTGAGGATGGGCCTGGCAATGTTACAGAGATGAAAAAGGCAACTTCAGTGAGTGAGGAAATGTGAGAGTGAAGAATCAAAAATGACACCTACAGTTGATTGTGGATTGTGTGTGAAGGTTGGACCATAATTCCATCAATATCAATAGACAGATTGTAGTATGTACTGATGAGATTATTGCTACCCACAAGTAGGATGTCTGTTTTACCAGTATTAAGTTTTAGGAAATTATGGGTCATCCAGTCCTTGATTTCTAGAACGCATGCTGTTAAGGAAATTGGGGGGTAGAGGGACAGTGGGTTTTGAGCTGACATGTATCATCAGCATATCAGTGGAAGTTAAGACCATTCTTCTGAATAATTTGGTAAAATTTGACATTTAGTAAAGACGGAGTAATGGGCCAAGGACAGAAACCTGAGGAACACCTTGGGAAACTGGAAGAGTGGGGGGTGGATGGATGGATGGATGGATGGATGGATGGATGGATAGATAGATAGATAGATAGATAGATAGATAGATAGATAGATAGATAGATAGATAGATAGATAGATAGATAGATAGATAGATAGATAGATCATCTTCCGAGCCTTCATTTACAGTATTTTGGACATTCACATTCCACAGTTCTTTGTGAAACCACAACAGAGAGCCAATGCTTTCAAAACCACAGCACACACACAGAGTGAGAGAGACACATTCTCGCTCTTGGCCTATTAGAAAGGCATATCTGTTTCAGTGTTGTATCTCTGCAGAATAATACAGATTCCTCCAGCAAGGAAAACAAACAGCTTCCAATTTAAAGGCAGATGTGTGACAGGGGCTTATCTGTCATTAATAAACATATACTAACATGCACATGACACCTACACACACATCTACACAAAAATACATTTGGTTCAGGTCCAGCTCAATCTGTGTTCCATAGCCATTTATTCTCCTGTTTGTTATTCCTGGCTGCATTATCAAGCCTCTATAAAGGCCTACAGATGTCTGCTTTTGATTTTTTCCTACACACTTACTGGCTGTTTACCCACATTGCGTTGACAAAATCCCTTCATTGCACACACACAGAGTTCTGACATGAAGCCAGAAATGCATGAAATATTTACTTGTGTTGAGGAAGTAAACAAGTGTTCCCTGTTTACTTGTTGGGACCAATCATGTCCTCCAATTTTAGACTTGAAAGCATGTTGTGGGGGGGATTGGTGTTGATGAGATGAGTAGAAGAGAGTCTGTCTGCCACATGAAGGGGAGGAACTTTTTGGCTGCTTCAGAATGGAAAATGCTGGTGGAAATGTCAGATCAACACACTCAGAAGGAATCGCAACATGCTTCAATGAGCCTTTGGTCAGAAAGCGAATTAGGACACCTAACATTCAGAGCAGATACAAGAAAATAGACAGATGTCTAATCTATGTTTTAATACACCTGTCTATTCCTTTGAATGTTTATTCAGTAGTAACGAATAAGCCACTAAAATAGCAAACAAAAGCATTAATGTTCTTTGATATAGTATCAGTCATACTTGATCTGAGGTAACTGATCAATTATTTATGTCTTTGAACTTTCTTTTGTCACTGGTGTGTGTAATGTTTTGGAAGGAAATGTGAGTCAGGAAAATATGTCTGAGCAAGGCTTTCAGTCTGAGGACAGTTTCATATGTGGCTGAACTTGGTCGAGATGCGTGAGACCGACAAGGCTTGCTTTCTCAAAGCCCCCGTCTCCCAGTTCGGCCTCTTCGGCGACACCGTCGAGGACTTCGCCCAGCAGTTTTCCACGGTGAAGAAGCAGACGGAGGCCATATCTCACATCCTGCCCCGTCACAAGCCTGCTGCCATGGGCCATGCCCTGTCTGCTCACCGAGGGCGTCCTCCTGCATCTAAGAAGCACCCTGCTCCGCCTCATCCTTGGCCCAGCTCTCAGCCCCAGAGTCAAGCACCCCGCAGGAAGCAGACACCCCGCGTCTCAAGTACCCCCTCGAGGACCCGGAAGGCTCCCAGGCGCTCCTGAGACACTCGACCCATAGCCCGAGATGTTAGCTCCGGAGCTGGTAAGACCACTCCTTCACCTGGTGGATGGCCAGGAGGAGAACCTTTTGTTGGATTTATTTAATTTGCTGCCCCCCCTACACGGGGCTCATTCGGATCCCTGGATGATTCCTCCCTAGCCCTTTGGGTCTGGAGCTCAGCGGAGGAACTCGCCGACCCAATCCACTGCGGGTACTTAATCTACCCTGTACTGGAATAGGTGCTCCACAGGGCAGGACTCCTACGTGGACTCCCCCTGTGTGTATCATCCGCAGTATGGTCCCCTTACGAGTGGACCCGCGTCTACCTTAGGCAGTCCCAGCTCCCCTCCGGTCGCTGTGTTGTAGCAACTCCCCCCTCCAACGAGGTTGGATCTACCACTGCGCCATTTACACATGCCCCCTAAAAAACCCATGTGACGTATTCACCACTCTTACCTCCCCTTCAGGGCAGGGGTGGTCTCCGCAGGGTCTTTTCCCCCTGAAAGAATAGGAAACTGGGTAAGACTCCCTTCCCTCGATGCATGTAAGGGCCCCGGCTGTTCTTGCTCTATTCGGAGAAACATAGAGAGAAAAGAGGCCCAGCCAGACTAGGCCCATTCCCAGGTTGGCAAGCGTCGCCTTGTTCCCCTGCCTAGGGTAACCAGAAGGATTCCGAAGACTTTTTTGGGGCATTGTGGAAGGATACGTGCAGTCTGACACAGCTGGTCGCCTCTGCACATAGAATACCTGCCCGCTCCTGTGTCAGCAGAACACGTACACGGCTCAGCGCATGGCGTGATTTAAATTGGACCCCTAGTGTCGCTTCTTCGACACAACATCGAAGTGAGCGACAGACGGGGAACGTCTAGGTTACGGATGAAACCTCAGTTCCCTGATGGAGGGAACGAGACGTTGTGTCCTCCTGGCCACGTCGCCGAGCCACTGTAGTGGCCGGACCATTTCCGGCTCCTCAGAAAAATCCTGAATGAACATATGAATAGCAAGTAAACAAGATATCCCCACATATATGTCAAACTACATCAAAAGTGAGGTTTGATTAGTGGCTAAATGTGTTCAGACGGTTCCCTCATACCTGAATGAACGGCTCCTTTCCAGAATAAAATGAAATATGCAGAAAATAAAGATATTTCAGTTCTTGTATAGTGAAAGAGCAGAAAGTCTTGAAGAAGATAAAGAAGAGAGGACACCGCTGGCAGTTTATGCAAGCTGCTGCGCTCATGATGCTGTGCCCTGTGGGCTTCTGTCATGCCACGCACAGCGTGTTTTAGTTTATAAACAGATTTAGTGCTTAGAACTTTCTTCTTCACAAAATTTCTGAAATTTCTGAATTACTTTGTAATTGTGGTGAAAAGTAACTGTAGCGAAGTTTAATACTTAATTTTTAATCAACTCAAGTAAAAGTACTATTATTTATTTATACTTATAAAAGCAGAAAAATTAAAAAAAATACTCAATACTCAAGTACTGTAATTTGTTACTTTCCACCTCTGAGAACGACAGTCTTGGAACAGCATGAGGTTGAGCAAATGATGACAGAATGTTCATTTGTGGGTGAACTGTCCCTTTAAATTGCAAACAGCTTGCAACCTGACAAGCTACAGTTTCAAAGTAGCTTCCCCAACCTGTTATAATGCTCTAATGTGTGCTGAGTCGAACAGAAATAACTGGAGTACATAGACAGATGAGCTGCTTTCTGCACATAAGCCCTTACATGGAGCAAATTAATCTCGTCTCCTCTTACATTTCTCCAATAAACTTTCTTCTCTCCACACTTATTTAACTGCACGCTGACTAAAATATATTTGCTTCACAAACCTTTAGATTATGCAGTTCGACAGCAACAGTGCCATATGCTGTCATTAAGAATTGTGCCGTGACACTACGATTAGAAGAATGGATTTTTTTAATTCTTTTTTTATTTACATGGAAAATCCTTGCAGTAGCCTTAGGAGGCATGGGGAAATGCTGATTTTTTCCAAGCAGAAAGCAACCACTTTGTTCAAATGAAGATTTCCAATGTCTAATGTCTGTACCTAGAAATAGATATAATCTCCAATGCACATTTGCCCATGTTTTTTTGTATGTTTATTTATTTACAAAAGAGTCACTTTTTGTGTAGGTTTTGGGAGTGTGTGTGTGTAATACAGTTAAAGATACATTTTGGCAGCATTCTTTTGTGATAAGTTTGTTCACAGTATGCAAAAGGGTCTAAAGGTGTTAAATAATTATGTTGGTTATTGACAGCTTGCTGAAAATAGCTGTATGGATTCTGAGCTCTGGGCTATAAAAACACTGTGATACCATTACTAACACACACAAAAGCAACCTTGTGTGCATATGTGTGTTTGTACTTGTTTTGCTATACTTCTGAGGGACACATTTTCTCACAAATATAGTTAAACCTCTTAAAGGAATGTTCTTGGTTCAAACAAACTCACATAAGCCTCAGATGCTGTCAATTACCACAGAAAATAATTTTGACGCATCCTTCAGTTTGTGCAAATGAACAAACATCGTTTATAGAGTAATGAACTAACAATGGAAGTATGTTGGACAAGCCACTTCAGAGGGTTTAAATGCAAAAATGTGAAGCTTGTTTTTCCTATTGAAACACTTCTATGAATTATTCCATATAAAATAAGTTATTGTAGGTACAAAGTCTTAATAATAATTTTAGCAGTGGGACTAATTTTCTAAGTGGATGAACTTCTGGGTATGCAGTACTGAGGTACTAAAGTATGTTGTCAAGCCTCTATAAAGGCCTACAGTTTAAGTTTTTTTTAAACAATGTCTAAATAATGCAGCACTACTGTGCACATTTCTGAAATTGCAATTGAAAAACAGCGGTGAATGTACACAAAATCACATTTAGTGTGAACAGCCCTTTACAAAGTCATGACTGGAGTTGAAAGATATATCGTTTGCACAGACAAGGTTAGGAAGTGATTTTATCCTATTAGTTTTGTGTTGATATGTGTAATGTAAAATCTGTATAATTTCAAGTATAGTGTCAGTTCAGGCAGGTAATGAAAGTCAAGCTCGAAATCAGCTGATGCTCAGCTGATCACAATGTCTACCAATACAATTGAAACACTTATCAGAGCAGTCCTATTTAAGTCCTCATTTATTCATTGCCTTAGATGCCTTTTCCATTGCATGGATGCCAGCTGCACTTAACACCCTCCTCCTTCCCCAGCTTCACCCCTTGTATGGCAGCTTTGCTTTTTAGTTTTGTGTTCTGTGCTCTTAAGTCTGCAATTGCTTGCAATTCCTATCTTAAATGTGTTTTTGAACCTTGTTCTTGCTTTATCAACATTATTTATTTTTTTATTTATTTTTTTTGCTATTTTAAATGGAAAATGTACCCCAACATGAAAATTATCTCATCATTAACTCACCCTCATGCCATCCCAGCTGTGTATGACTTTCTCTCTTCTGCAAAACACAAATTATGATTTTTAGAATAATATCTCAGCTCTGTAGGTCCATACAGTGCAAGTGAATGGGTACCAAATATTTGAAGCTCCAAAAAGCACATAAAGTCAGTGAAAATGTAATCAGTCAGTTTTTAACATACATTTTCCTCCCTGCCAATGTAGGTGGTGATATGCACAAAGAATGCGAATCACCAAAAACAAAAGAAGAAGAATGTACAATTGAAAATGGAGAGTGACTTAAATATTGAACTCATTTCTCATCTACACCTATTATATCTCTTCTGAAGATTTACCCACTTATGGATTACTGTTATGCTATGTTTATATGCATTTTGAAGCTTATAATCTTTTGGTACCCTTTCACTTGCATTGTATGGACCTGCAGAGCTGAAGTATTCTTCTAAAAATCTTTGCTTCTGTTCTGCGGAAGAAAGAAAGTCATACATATCTAGAATGGCACAAGGTGAGTAAATGATGAGAGAATTTTCATTTTTGGGTGAACTATCCCTTTAATTGTTAATTTAATCTATTATGCAATGAAGGATAGTACCACATTGCACCATCAGAATGTTTAAAAAAATGGAGCAATGTTGTTTTAGTTCTGCTGGAACTGTTCTGTTACCCCTGGGGTGCTATATTCACTGCTCTACCTGCTCTGTCCACGTATGGCTGCATGGAGTTTGCAGCCATGCGTGGACAGAGCAGGTAAAGTTTGAACAGATCAGAACCTTATCGCCAACACAAATCAAGTAGGGGGGCCCGGGTAGCTCAGCGAGTAAAGACGCTGACTACCACCCCAGGAGTCACACGTTCAAATCCAGGGCATGCTGAGAGACTCCAGCCAGGTCTCCTAAGCAACCAAATTGGAACAGTTGCTTGGGAGGGTAGAATCTCATGGGGTAACCTCCTCGTGGTCACTGTAATGTAGATCTCGCTCTTGGTGGGGTGCGTGGGGAGTTGTGCATGGATTCCACGAAGAATAGCGTGAAGCCTTCACATGCGCTACATCTCCACAGTAACACACTCAACAAGCCATGTGATCAGATGCATGGATTGACGGTATCAGACATGAAGGAAACTGAGATTCGTCCTCTGTCACCCAGATTGAGGCGAGTCACTATGCCACTACAAAGACCTAGAGTGCATTGGGAATGGGGCATTCCTTAAATATATGTTATGTATAATGCGTCTTGTGATTATACTTTTGAAAAAGTGTGTATTTTAACGTTTATCCTGGTCATAGGTCTTTCCCCATAGAAATTAATTGTAAGTGCATGCATTGCTGTATGTCATATTTTTGCTGGTTTTACAAATTTAGGGACTAGTCAGAATTATTTTGCTGTCGAAAGAGGGACAATTGCATTGAACCCGGAACTTAACATTAATACTGAATTGTAGGGTATTTATTTACAATTTTGTTTGAGATTTTCAGTATTTTTAATAAATAAAATTCAGGATCCAAATGTTCAACTTCCAGATTATTTGATTCAGGTGAACATTTCAAAAATGTTGCGACAAAAAAGCTCTTACAATATGGATCCATATGGATCGTAAGGAGATTTACAGCGATGTGAAATCCCTCAGAGGAATGTGTCGTCAGACCTGTCTTGTTTTCAGCATATGTTCATTCAATGTGACTGTGTTCACGAATGTGTATTCAGTATACAGGTGTTCAATGTCAAAGTGTCTAGCGGTAATGTATTTGTGTCTGTGCCCAGCTGTACCAATGAATGCCAGCTTTAGCTTTGTTTGTTAGAATGATAATGATGAACCTTCTTCTCCCCACTCTCTTTCTCTGCTCTCTCCCTCCAACCCCACAACTGCTCATCTCTTCCTCATGTTAAGTATTGCAAGGCTGTTCTCTCTTTTTGAAGCGAAGCAATGGTCATAGTGGTGATTATCATTACAGAGTTTCTGCCGCTTTCATAACCACCTGCTCCTCCCTCCAGCAGTGTTTCCACTCACAGAAGAGAGGTGGACCAAACGTTTTTTTTAACATCATCTTATAGCCTCCATACAAATGTTTCCAGACACCTTGCTCTGATTTGCGGGTCTTCTGAAGTGATCGCATCTCTATGTCACTGAAGTTAGCACTGTTGCATCAGTTTGAATCTCTGAAGTTTAACATCTCCCTGTCTCCTGATTTATCTAAAGGGGTGTTTACTCTGACAGTGAGTTTCTAGTAGGCTTTCCCACTTGACTGCATTCCTGCTGAAACAAAAACAGATTAAACCAAGTCTAAAGTGGTTTTGTGGGCTCCAAAATGGGTTCCGCTGTTCAGGCTGCCCTGGTTTTATGGTTCTAGAGAGGTTTTGAGCATTAGTCTGCTGGCCAGGATGGGAGACCATCTGGTCAACTAGCTAAACCAGCTCAATACCAGCATTGCCAGACTGGTAAACCAGCTAGACCGGCAATCTTACATTTAATTATTATTCTTATTCAAATAAAATTATGCTTTTTAAATTCTGCCCACAAATTTTCTTTCAGATTGAGGTCAGGGCTTTGTGATGGCCACTGCAATACATTGACTTTTGTTGTACTTAAGCCATTTTGCCACAACTCTGGAGGTATACTTGGGGTCATTGTCCATTTGGAAGTCCATTTTGCAACCAAGCTTTAACTTCCTGGCTGATGTCTTGAGATGTTGCTTCAATATATCCACATAATTTTCCTTCCTGATGATGCCATCTGTTTTGTGAAGTGCACCAGTCCCTGCAGCAAAACACCCCCACAACATGATACTGCCACACCCATGCTTCACGGTTGGAATGGTGTTCTTCGGCTTGGGAAGAACACCCTTTTTCCTCCAAACATAACGCTGGTCATTATGGCCTAAAAGTAAAATTTTTGTTTGATAAGACCAGAGTAAATTTCTACAAAAACTACCATCTTTGTCCCCATGTGCACTTGCAAACTGTAGTCTGGTTTTTTAATGGCAGTTTTGCAGCTGTAACGAATCACGTCTCTGTAGTTCCTCCAGCTCACCACCAGAGGGCTCCATTACCCAAGTATTGACTTTAACTCTCTGGACTCCATTTCCCATAATTTCCAGTACCTGGCACTGATTACCTGCTCACCTGTTTCTCATTAATTCAGCTATTTAAGACTCACTCTCACTTTCTCTCACTGCAAAGTCTTGTTTTGACCAGGCTGACATTTCTGAGCATTTTCTTAGAATGTTAAATTACCTGTGTTTTATACTGGACTGTTTACCTTGTATTTGATCCATTGCTGCCTGCCTACTATTACTACCTTGTTTTACCTGGATATAGCCTGTGATTGTCTGTCGCCTGCCCCAATCTCTTGCCTGTTTATTGAATACTCCTCTGTACTGCCTTAACTGCTGCAGGTGATTTACCCCTGCCTGTCTGAATGACTATGTTTATGGTTATTAAAAGCTGCACATGGATCTCACTCTGTTGACTCAGCATTACAGAAGACTTCGCCAAAAATCAGTCCAGCGGCTTTTTTCATTTAACCATGAGGTCTCAGCTCCATTAAACCCAGTGGCACACCCGGCATCAGCAAGAACAATTCACCACACCATGGATATTGCAGCATTCTTCATTCAATTAACCCAGGCAGACTTATCAATAAGGGATTACTCCCATTTCTTTTCCACTGCTGCAACCTACACTGGTTTTAATGATGCTTGAGGACTCCGGGGACTTCACGTGGTATATTTGAGGCAAGTCCTCGAAACACTCACTTTGGGGGAACATGCTTTCTGAATCCCATTCCCGGATTCTAAGTCTTAATGTCTGAAGCCTTCCCACACCATGTCACAGCCACGTCACAGCCTGCTCCATGCTATGTCACAGCCACGCCTTAGCCTGCTCCATGCTGTGTCACAGCCACGCCTCAGCCTGCTCAATGCCATGTCACAGCCACGCCTTAGCCTGCTCCATGCTGTGTCACAGCCACGCCTCAGCCTGTTCCATGCCATGTCACAGCCACGCCTCAGCCTGCTCTATGCCATGTCACAGCCACACCTCAGCCTGTTCCATGCCATTTCACAGCAAAGCCTCAGCCTGCTCCATACCATGTCATATTCAAACCTCAGCCTGCTCCATGCCATGTCACAGCCATGTATGTGTCTCCTCCACGCCATGCCACAGTCCAGCCTTCCATGACTCATTACTCTAAGACCTTCACGGCCCTTGTCTCCAAGTCTCCCACCACTGATATAGATGCATTTTCAATTTTTACAAATTGTCAGTGCACTTGCAGTGCACATGGCCAACAGGCCAATGCCTGCTATGGCCAAAGAGCCAATGCCCACGCCTGCCATGGCCAACGAGCCAACGTCCACACCTGCCATGGCCAACAAGCTGGAAACTTAATCTGTCCCAGAGCCTGCTTTGACAGCCTCATCTGTCCCAGAGCCAGCTTTGCCTATGCCGGACAACCGGAGGAGGAGAAAGGCTTCTGTTTCCAAGCTTGGTCAGCCACAGAGGTCAATTCCAAGTCTCTGCCAGTGTTCACGACCACAGAGATTGCCTCAGAGTCTCAGCCTATGTTCACAACCACAAAAGTAATTTCCGAGTCTCTGCCCATGTTTACGACCACAGAGGTTGTCTGAGTCTTTGCCCATATACACGACCACAGAGGTTGTTTCCAAGTCTCAACCCATTTTCATGACCACGAAGGTCGTCTCCAAGTCTCTGCCCATGTACATGACCACAGAGGTTGTTTCCAAGTCTCTGCCAGCGTTCACGTCCACTGAGGTAGTCTCTGAGTCTTTGCCCATGCCCACAACCACAGAGGTTATTCCCGTGTCTCTGTCTACGCCTATGACCACAGAGGTCTTTCCCGAGTCTCTGTCTACACACATGACCACAAAGGTCGTTCCTGAGTTTCAGTCTATACCCATAACCACAGACGTCATACCCAAGTCTCTGTCTATGCCAACAACCACAGAGGTCATTCCCGAGTCTCAGTCCATGCCCTCAACCACAGAGGTTGCTCCCAAGACTCTGTCCATGCCCACAACCACAGAGGTCGCTCCCGAGACTCTGTTCATGACCACTGAGGTAATTTCCCAGTCATCCTTAGCCTCGAGCCAGCCAAGGCTCCGTCTTCTGCAACTTTGCCCCTCCAGCCTGCAATGACTCTGCCTTCCATAGCACCACTTCTCGAACTTTACTCTGCCTTCTACGACTTTGCCCCTCGAGCCTCTGATGACTCCACCTTCCACGGCTCCAGTCTCTAGTCTGTGTTCACCACCCAGACCTTCTGACCTTGTTTCAGCTCTTTGTCATCTACCAGGTCTTCTGATCCAGTCCCTATCCTGAGATGGCCTCCTGGATCTCCTGGCCAACCGCCTGATCCGCTCTGGTCTTCTGGGTCTCCTGGCCATCTGACTGATCTGCTCTGGTCCCATTATTCTCATGGCCATCTACCTGATCCACTCTGGTCTTTTGGGTATCCTGGTCGTCCACCTGATCTGCTCTGGTCTTCTGGGTCTCCTGACCATCTGCCTGATCTACACTAATCTCCTGGGACCCCTGGACATCTGCCTGACCTGCTCTGGTATACCTGGACTCATGGCTGTCTGCTTGGTCTGCTCTGGCTCCCTTGGTCCTCTGGCCATCTGCCTGACCTGCTCTGGTTTACTTTGTTCCCTGGTCGTCTATCTGATTTGACCTGGTTTCTTTGGACCCTGGCGTTTCCTGTCTCCTCACTTCAGGTGAAACAATCTGTCTGTATACAATTGTTGGAAAAATTATTCATGTCATGCACAAAGGAGATGTCCTAAATGACTTGCCAAAACTATAGTTTGCTAATATTAAATCTGTGGAGTGGTTAAATGAGTTTTAATGACTTCAACCTGTGTATGTAAACTTCTTCAACTTTCCCCTCTCTCTCTCTCTCTCTCTCTCTCATGCTGGGAATCGGGTGAGAGTGGTGGTGGTGAGAGTTTCTAAACATTTTCTTTCTTTTTCTTTTCTCTAAAAATTGTATGATTTGGAAAGTGTACATTTAAAATAATGCTGTTTTGTGGGTTTGTGTGGTAGGGTGTTGTCTTTCACTGAGACTCCACCATTATCACTTGGTAATGGTTTCAGGTGTGTTCCTGAAGACAGTGGCAAAGTGGAGGATGTGCTTGTCACAGCTGGGGATCAGATTGGTCATGAAAACATTTTAAATGCGTTGCATATGAATAAGGCTGTAGTGGTTTTTTGAATGAACAAAATCTAGTCAGTCGTTTAATAGTGAGTGGTCTGGTAGACACAAGCGTCTTGCATGAACAAGAGCACAGGTGCAGAAAGTGTGGCAGAATCAGGGGTTGATGCAGCAGATAACATCGAAGACTCGGCTGAGGCCTCTCGAGGTGGCATTGTTCCACCTGTTGAGGTGAGTGCTGTTAATCCTGACGCTGTGATATCTGTTGATGAGGCTGAAAATATCGAATCTGTTTTGTCAGTTTTTAATGCTGTTTGTGCTGATGGGAATGTTGTAGTTAATGTGGAACCTTGTGTTAGCACAAACGTTTTAGTGTTTGATGTTAAAAGAGATGAAGCAGTTCCTAGTAGTAGTAGTAGTGGTGTTAAACAGCTGAAAATTAAGGAAGGTGTAAGTCAGGAAGAATTGTGCTATGATGTTTTGAATGAGGAGATGGAGGATGTACTGTCTGATGATCTTGAGTTACAGGAAGATTCTCTGTGTGGTGATGGTAATTCACAAGGTACTGTACTCATTTCAAGCTGATTTTTCAGGAGGATCTAACAAAGACTCATTGTATAGTTTAGAGGAAATCAACAGTTTTCTGGATGAAATTTATGGTAAACAGATTAACATAAAATACTTCTTTCCTGATATAGACAAATCTGTTGAGTCTGTTATTTTTATCAGAGGAATGTTGGACAATAGATTCAGTGTGGCCCATTTGGATAGATTTTATGTGTCAAAATGCTTAAGTTATCAAGTAAATGATTATTGTATTTATCCTATAGGTTTTTCAGATCATTTGATTTCTATAAAAATTATTATGTCTAAGTTACCTTAGAAGTCTTCATATTGGCATTTCAATGTTAAGTTGCTGCAGGATGATGCTTGTACTTTTTTTGGGAACATTAGAAAAAAAGGAGTTTTTAAAATTTAAAGCAGTGGTGGGCTATAGGCAAAATTCAAATAAAAATGTTTTGTCAGCAGTATACAGCCAATTCTAGTAATAGAGCAAGGAATGTGATTGAGACTCTTGAAAAACAAATTAATTTAATAGAATCCCAAATGATAAATTCATATAAATCTGCTTTTATATAATAGTTAAAATAAAAAGAAGAGAGTTTGGTTCTGAACGTGACGGTGAAGGGAGCTCTGGTGTGGTCTCGTTTTATATCTCTGGCAGATGGATGCTCCAACTTCTTTTTTCTTTAATTTGGAAAGCAGAGTGGCTCAACAGCGACAAATTGCATGTCTTAGGCTTCCTGATGGGAGGGTAACCTCTAATGTTTTAGAAATTAGGAATCATGCAGTGGATTTTCCTATATTAAGAGGTATTAGGCAAGGCTGTCCACTGTCTGGTCAGTTGTACAGTTTAGCAATTGAACGATTACTTTTTAAACTTCAAGAGAAATTGTCAGGTTTGCATGTGCCTGGATCTTCTGTTGTCTCAAAGATATGTCTCTCTGCTTATGCTGATGATATTACAGTTTTTGTAAATCATAATAAAGATATTAAGATGTTATCTAAAGTTCTTAATTGTTATGAGAAAGTGTCATCAGCAAAAGTAAACTGGAACAAAAGTGAAGCTTTTTGGGTGGGTCAGGGGCAGTTTGAATGTCTCCCACAATTGCCATGGGACCTTAGGTGGGAAGGTGTGCACAAAGTTGTCTAGATGGAAATATTTGCTACCTCAGCTGTCTTATAGAAGAAATTCAAAGGCAGCTTGTGAGTTTTTTTCTGATCTGGTCAACACTGGACCTGCTCTGCTGCTTTGTTCCTTCCTGTTCAATAAGGAGGTCAAGGATTGGTAGATATAAAATCCAGAATAATGACTTTCCATTTGCAGACAGTTCAGAGATTGTTGAACCACAATAATTCATCCTGAATGGAAATTGCATTTGCTCTCCTTAGGAGTGTAGGAGGCATGGGACTGGAAACCTGACCAAAAACCTGTTCCTTATGCAGCTCCAAGATGATGATCGAGTGGATCTTACATCATTTTATAAGTCAACTATGGAGACATGGAAGATGTTTACTATCTCGCAGTCATCCGATAAAACAGCTGGTTTGTGTCTATTTGAAGAACCAGTCTTTCTCAACTCTTTGTTACCATCAAGACTCATGTCTGTCCCTAGTCTTTGTTCACAAAGCTGGGACATGTTTTGAGTATTAAGCTAGAATATTTGAGTGAAAGGACTGGGGTGAGATCAGTGTAACTGCTAAAGAATGCTACTTCTGAGATTCTACAGTCTATGGAAGTGGAATATAAGACTTTTTTAAATGACCCCAAAAAAATTGATTAATGGAGGAAGGGAGTTCCTTATGTGTTTCCCTCAATAAATGTAACATTTGCTATGGGGGAGTGGGAAGATGATGAAAATTGTCTTTGTCATTTAAAATCACTCAGTTGGATGAGTTCAAGGAAGTAAAGAGCAAAACCTTTTATATTTCCTGTGTAAAGGCATGTAATGCTCACCTTTTGAGAGGAGTTCCAGCAACAAAATGGACTGAGTTATTAGGAACTAATTCTTCCCCTAGAGACTGTTGGCAGTCACTATACAAACAAACTATTGATAAATGAATGGGAGACCTCCAATGGACGATTGTACATGGGGCCATAGCCATGAACAGACATGTAGCGCACCTTAATCCTTCTGTAGGTGTGGATTGTCCTTTTTGTTCAGAAGTTGAAATGGTTTTTCAGGAAGGTTTGTTTGTTTGTTTTTTATATTTACATGGTTTAATATTTGGGTTGTTTTTTTGGAAAGTTTTTTTTTCTGTGATTGATAATACTGTTTTAATTAAGGTGTTTTTCAATTCATCTCTCTCTCTCTCTCTCTCTCTCTCTCTCTCTCTCTGTGTGTGTGCATGCTGGAGTGTTCTGGGAGTGAGAACTGGGCTGCAAAAGTTTATTTTTTCCTTTTTCTTTTTCTTTTCTTTCTTTCTCACGTCTTTCATTTTTCTCTTTTGCTTGTTCTGAGTGTTTGTTTGTTTTTTATATTTACTTTTACTTCTTGTAAGCGTTTTTATTAGAGTGTGACAAAGTTGCGTGATAGGATGGCGTCTCAAGAGACGCCAACTCTGTCGTTGCAGCATGGTGTGCGGTGTGTACCTGATGACGGTGTTATGGTGGAGGATGTTCTCGTGGCAGTGGGAGAGGAGGTAGGTTTTGAAAGTATTTTCATTGTCCCGAATGAATAAAGCTAGCAGGTTGACTGAAAATGGAATTGTCATACGTGTTAATCTTGTGCAAGTTACTCCACTTTATGTACCTTCCAGCAAAATCATAATTTCAAATATCCCGCCTTTCATTTCTAATGAGTCGTTGGAACGTGAATTTATAAGATTCTGAAAGTTTGCTAGTGCGTTTCTTTAGGTTGTAAACATCCTTCTTTAAAACATGGTCAGTCTTTTAGAAGACAAGTGTATATGTTTTTGGACTCTCAAGAAAATACACTGGATGTTTCTTTTCGTGTGAAACATAATGGAAGATCATATATGATTTATGCAACTACTGGTAACTTGCGATGTTTTGACTCTGGTGACATGGGGCATAATCGGCATAGGGAACACGGAGGAGTAGAAAATGCTGCTTCAGAGGGGGGTGCTGATGTTGTGATTGCCCCCGCAAATGTTGTTGAAAAAGAAATTGCAGGTCCTTCTGGATTTCAAAAATCAGACACTGACACGGCATCGCATATCATCTCTGAGCCAGTACCTGATGTGCAGATACAGGCAGACGCGACAGAGATTTTTGAGTCCAGTGTCAGTGGTGTTACTTGCAGTGGTAATACTGAGAACGTTACACCTGTAACTAGTGTTATTGAATGGAATAGCGTTTCTAATTTTGAAGTACCAGGTAGCAGCAATGTTGAGCAAAGTGACTGTAATGTTGAAGAATCTGATGGAATTAACCAGATTGGGTCTTTAAATTGTACAAATAATGACATGTCTGATGAAACTGATTCTATTGACATTGACAGTTCACAGGGAGATCTACAAAAGGAATTTTCCTTATATACCCTTGAGGAAATAAATAACTTTCTGGATGATACTTTTGGCAAACAGGTGAATGTTAAATATTTTTTCCCAAACATTGAGAAATTTGTTAGGTCTGTTACAGTTCTTCAAAAGGCAGTTGGCTTTAATCTTTTGAGTGAAAATAATCATATGGTCATTAAGTTTGGTTCAGTCTTCTAAGAATTCTTCAAATTGGCACTTTAATGCTAAGTTATTGCAAGATGCTATTTTCTGTAAACATTTAGTGTTTTTTTGGGAGTGTTGGGAAAAAAAACAACCTACTTTTGAAAATTTTAGACAATGGTGGGAAATTGGGAAAACACAAATACAAATGTTTTGTCAGCAATATACTGTTAACTCTACAAATAGGATAAAAAAGTTATTCAAACTCTTGAAAGATCTATAGATTCAATAGAGAAAGAATTGTTGGACAGATACGATTCTGGTTGTTTTATTGTTTACAACAAATAAAGAGTGAGTTGGGGTCTTTCTTAAATGAAAGGGTCAAAGGAGCTTTGAGGTCTCGTTTTATTGATATGGATGCCCCAAGTACATATTTTTTTTAATTTGGAATGTTCAGTAGCACAGTACAAACAAATGGTTTGTCTCTGTCTGCCTGATGGAAGGGTTACAACTACATTGAAGAGATGTGTCATCATGCAGTG